>CM041781.1:87816469-87958679 GCA_023374045.1 Limonium bicolor | reverse complement strand
ATGGACGCCTCTACAAAGGCAAAGTGAAGAGCCCAGAGTCTTCGGATGATCAGGGCAGTGAGCACCTTGTGTGTACGTGGGACTACAGTCCAAGTGAATATAAATCGGGTTGTCCTAACTGACTCCCAACAGTGCTAACCAAAACTAATAATATGTGAGGGCCCGGGGGGCCGAATGTTGTACTGTGCTAACTAAAACTAAATATGTGAAGGCCCGGAGGGCCGAGTGATGTACTATGTGATGATGTTAACATACGATGAATGAGTTCTCGATGCCATTATATTGTGTGATGTATGACAGTAATGTGTATATCCATATATGACTGTTTGAATCGGATGATGATTATATAATCATGCATGTTGTTACAGTAATTATTATATCTGTAAAATGACAAAGCATGAAATCAACCTAATATCAAGACGGTTAAAAATGACAAGTGACCAATAGGGTCCAGATCCGGCATACTCAGCGTCTATCGCTGATACTACACTTATTGTGCAGGTTGTTGAACACGTTGAAGCCGAAGTGCGGGATTGGGTAGTTAGGACATTGTTGATTTTGGATTTATCGTTCATACCTCGTTATATATTAAATGATTCCACCGGAAAGGGGTTGTAAGAGTTGGATTATGTTTAGATGCTCACAGTAGTTGTGCTTTTGATACTTAGATAGAAATGTAGGTGGTATCTCGTTGTCACTGCGGATTGTATCCTTATGTTTAATGTTATTAAGATGTTGTACTGTTACATCACTCGCATGGGCGAGTGGTGGCAAGTAACACCCATGTGAGTTCTATTATTGTAATTAATTCCGCTGTGAGACGCCTTATTTCCTGTTCACGTGAGCGATTATTACGTATTTGTTATGAGGGGTGTTACAAAAGTGGTATCAGAGCGGAGTACCGCTCTGATGACGAGATACTAGGTTAAGACAGTGAGCTTAGGATTTGGGAAATTTGGGAAACGTTTGTGAGGTACGAAACGTCTGTGTCTTAATGAAATTATGTATTGGCAGAGCCTTTGGCCTGCAAGTGTAGCCCTTGGGGCACACAAATAAGTTGATTGTATTATGGTGCCTTATTGAGAAAACGAACGGTAATACCGACATCTAGTGGTGGTGTGAGCTAGGAAACTGACCAAGGGCATAAAGGCCCGGGAATATTACCCCTGTTAGGGTCCGGCTGAGAGCTCGGCCAGGAGGAGACACAAACGTTATGGATACATTGGCGACAGTCCGCTTTCATGTGGAAGTCCAGTACGAACTACCGCCGACAGTACCCCTCCCGCCACAACCCAATGAGTATAATACAACTAAGAACTATAATCCCCGAATATAGGGAAAAGGGCTACTAAGCCAACAGACCGTCTAAACACTCTCGCAGTGAATGAATAATTCCTGCTCCTGTAACACTAATACAACCTCAACTTCATACCTCCATTGACGCAAGCGACGTGCTAATAGGCACTGCCAGAGGCAAGCGCCACTACTACTACAACATAGTGGAAAGGATCACCCAAGAACATCAGGGCAAGCGGACCGAGAGCACGATGAACTCCGCGAGACCGTCACCCGTAGGGGGACCTTTAACCACCAAACTGTAAAAAGAAATTATATTGAGAATGTAAAGGAACTTTGTGAGAATACCGTCCTGTTATGTTCAAACTTCAAACCTAAACTTGTGTGCACACAATACCGTGACACTAGGACCCCGTCGTGGTGGTACCTATAGGAAGACAAAGTCCAAACGTTTACACTATTATAAATATAATGTGAGGGAAGACTTGATTATTCAAATGACAATGTGGTCAGGAAAATTTCCCAAATCCAAATACCATCTTATTCATGAATAATCTTTTAACAGTGCTTAACAAACAATGCAGGAGTGAGATAAACAAGTCGGGAACCGACAACTCTACCTGCATGGTGCGCTTGCCACTGCAAGCGCTGATTTAAACAACGTACCAGTAATTTCGCCTACCCCGCGCACTTGCCACTGCAAGTGCTGCAAACAATTACAACTGCAGTTACCACTGCTATTATCGTTACAACGAATACTGTAAACTATGTAGACCTATGGTACGACACCATGGCTACCAATAATCAACAAACAATTGTACACCTCTAATATAAACTACAGAAATACCATTGCTGCAATAAACCACTAAGATATGAGGCCTACAACCTCTGTAGGACCCGACGAGTCCGATTAAAACAATAAAAAGGGGCACACCAGCCAATAACAAATTATATCTACTAAACGAGAACGAATGCAATGACACAGGCTGAGAGCCAAAATAACATAATTTAATTATCAAACCATTAAATGGCCGGATTGGAAGTGGACGGTGAAACCTGATTCCCGGGGATCAAGGGAAAACCAACCACAAATTGGGGTGAAAGGTTAGTGCAACACTGGTGCTGATCACACCAGAGTCGTATGACTCCTGAAACTCTTCACAAGTTGCCAAAAATTAATAATAGTAAAGATAAACAAGATTGCAGTATCCTAGTTACAAACAACTAGCCAAGAAAACTTGACTACGTTATATATATATTAAGTCATACAACTAAAACTATGAGGAGAATACGATCGTGTAACGATCGCTGCCATACAATTTCCAACTATACCGTATACGCAGTGTTTTATTCACTTATATTCATATCTCATGATTTACTCTCCTATATGATAGGTCACATTTTCATCACCTATATGTGACATAAAAACGTCATAAGAATCAGTTAAATGGTTAAAATACAAACTATAAAATGCTGTTACAAAGCAAATACCAAAACCGTGAGCACATATGTCTTTTACGACATTATGAGGTGATTCAAGTTATATAACAAATGTTGTAACAAAGCCGTACCTTTTGAAACACTTAACCTTGTGTTTAATTAAGTTTAAATCAATTTTTAAAGTTAAAGAGCTGGTCACCGAAAATAATTGGGACTGTCTTATTCTACTGTTTTAATATCTTGTCACATTTCCGGACATATATTTATAACTCCTAAGGTTTTATTTTATAGTAACCCTAAGTTATAAATTCCATTTTCCTCAGTAAATACTATAGACCATACTTTTAATAAACACTATATTACTGCCAAAAGGCATATACATCAAAATTCCCATTTCCATCAACTCCTAATGTTTTTTCCATTATTACAGTATTGCCACGTATTTAATAAAATGCTATATATAACATGCGCTATAACATTATAACCTTGTAATAAATGTAACTTATATGTACGTATACACCAACCTGTGATGAACACACGAGAGTTGGTAAAACGTATCAGTCCACAGATGGACCAAGAGTGAAAAGAACAATTCTACCGTAATACGGACATTACCAATACCTTCATAATAATGAGCGCGAATCAACACTGAACACATGAATAATTACCACCTCTGAGCACTACTTTTACCAAAGAGTGCCATGTATGATTATGTACAATTAATAGTGATCAACGCCAAGATTAAGTTCTATATGTATTATCAATATCATACCGACTATAGAATGGCTACCGCCATGTAAAGAAAATGGTGAGTATCAGTATATGTTAAAGACATGTCGTTTACTACTGTGACGACTGTCAGTGAAGAAAGAATGTGTAAATTGAACCAATGACAACCACCTAAATCAATATCACAGAACACACAAACCAAACGCTAAATAGCGTAAACAAGCAAACATCAAATGTACAAATAAGGAGCATAAGCTCAGGAGACCGGGAACACCGACTCCAATTACCCTTCAAGGCATACTACTAACGTAACAATGTCTAAGTTAATATAAGGAAGCAATGGAGCTACGGTACATACCGTAAGCAATGTGAATAACAATGATGAATAACTAATAGGCGCCAAACCGCGCATTTGAAAAAAATAAATAACTGCTAGTTACAAGTAACTAGCACTAAACAACAAGTAACAACAAAGACATTACTTACTAGCTGAATACCAGAAGTATATACCAGCATATAATATTAATCACTAATAGTGATAAACGTTCAGTCCTACTAGACGAACCTAATCGTATGAGAAGTGGCATACAAGGATTGACTTACAATATTTGTAAAAACAACTCATTTGCAGTACCATCAGTGTGAATAGTTGGGAAGTGAAGAGCCAAGATGCTCAAGCAATCATGCAATCTACAATACACCCAGTTAAACGAAACAGTGAACGCGTATAAATACCCAAGTATGAGAACTTATCCTACGCCGTATCGGAAAGCATAGGTAAAATATGATAATGATTAAACCTGGAGGAAATAATTATGTATGTACTCATGGAGATCGAGATGAGAGAACTGACATTGCTACCTCAGCACCAATATTACGTAAACCGATTACGACCATACAGACGAACAAACGTTTAACGTTCAACTGGTTAGCAACCAAGTGCTACCACTAATATGCTACTAAGGACACGAGTCCAGGGAACAAAAAGAATGTTCCAACCACCTTACCACCATACTGCTAGAACATTAGAATCTACGACAAGATAACCAACATTGCGGACCAAGCAACAACAGACTACAATAAGGACATCCATCAAAAGGGAGATTGACAATAGAATACTTCACAATAGTCGTGTGACAGACACTACCAGTTTACTAAACGAGACATGGGACGACCGCACTCCGATAGGAGCATGTGGGCCTGACAGACTTATTTATAGGTTAGTCAGGTAAGTAGTAATGTATCAGTATGGTACCCCATGCATGTAGACAAGTAGTGTTAGGAACACGAGAAGTAGTCAACTCCGTACTACGGACAATGATGCAGATTACCTCGAAGATGGACGAGAAGAGCCGCAGTTAACCAACGGAATCTACAACACAGTGTAGCAGACGATACACAATGAAGACAAGGAGACCCTTCGAAGATGACGAGGCAGAAGACAGAAACAAGAAACCACTATATGGACGATAATACGTAGAACCCTCATAAGGATCATGCAAGTTCTTGCAATCCAGAGGAAATCTACAAGATGATGTAAACATAAACACGTGACTACGCAATGATGAGAGACAAGCTAAATGCTAGAAGATACCTTAAGAAGGAATAATGGATTTGGAATATACCACTCACATGATGATTCGCTCATCTTATCTGTTTGACTCTTTAGATATTAGCTGCTGAGAGTTTACGCCTCTGCACTCTGTAGGACTGAGTGTTTTGGTATTGCACTTGTGCAGTTATTAATCTAGTGGAAATACAGAAAGATGTAATGGATATCAACAAGAGTGTGTATCAAAGAACTACAACAATGTATTACTCTGGAACAAAACCACCAGGAGACACGGATGACAATCATCATCTACGTGGACATGTAGGCTGGTACGTCTTGGTATTACAAGTGCAAAGAGCACCAAGTACTAACAAGAGCCAATGTTATATTATACCTCAAGCTGAATATCAGTGGGAGAAGACACACGAATGTATGCTAGTGATCCAAATAAGAGGATACACAGTAATGGAAAGAGAGAAATTGAGCCTATGTTCATGGGTCTGCACCTCATACAGAGCGAGTGGGCCCATTAGAACGAACTTGGGAGAGAGCACAAATACGTGCCTCACCCTCTATATATTTAAAAGCCCAAAGGGGGCTAGAGTCATACCCGTCTCTTTGATATGAGAATAATCTACTCCAAAGGTGAAAACACCACATGAGAGTTAGAAAACTCTATGAGAACCAAGTATCCAGCACTCCTTGTGGAGCGGCTGGTGAATACTTGTGGGGTACGGGGGCGTAACCCTTTTTAAGGGGGGTAGAGCCTCTTGGCTGTGCACATGTTGCACTAAATTTTGTTATTTCGTATGCGGGGCATACAATAGTTGTGGGTATGCGGGGCATACGATGTTGATTGTTGGACGTTGTTTGTGATGTGTGTGTTTAGTTTGTTGGTGTTGTTTGGTACGCGGGGCGTACGTGGTTGATTTGTTCGAGTGAAATGTGCAATTGTATGTATGAATTTCATGAAATACTTAATGGTGTGTTTACACCCAGGTGTAGTACCTTCTTTATGATACTGTGATATATATATTGTTGTACCTTGTAGATCGATTACTTAGGGTAGCGCTTAGTTACGAAACGAATAAATAGATACTAAATGTGGAACGATGATATGGTATGACACCTTGGGGAGGTTGTCACGGTTGGTAGAACTGATAGGAAATGATGGTGCTGATGGATCACCTATATCCATATATGTGTGAATTAACGCCACAATTGAGGACTACGTGTGGTATTAGCGCAACACGTTATGCGTAAATGAAATATCACATAGATATTCATTATGGGATTATATGGGTAGTATTAATACACCTAATTAAGTAAAGCGACTTCGGGACGAAGTCTTTTTAAGGGGGGTAGATTGAAATACCCCTACTTAATTAAATATGAATTGGACATAGTAACCAATTAAATTATGGCCTAAACAATAATGTCTACATTGTTATGAGCATGTGACGACTTGTGAGCGAACGAACAATCAAATTTTGTACGAGCATATTCGTGTCCGAAAATATGACAACGTTACATATTAATACGGTCACGTACACATATATATACATACACACAACGTTACAATATTATAACGTTGTAAGTATAACTAAAAACGCGACATGACAATATAGTCGCACAAGTACATATAGTAAAAATACGACAAATAAAATAGTCGTATTCATATACAAGTATAAGTAATAACGTGACGTAACAAATAACCGTTTATATATGTATATGTAGCTAATAACGCGACATATCAATTCGGTCGCACATATACAAGGGATAGGCATAAATAAGGCTAAAACAAAAAAATGAGCAAGCATGCTCTAGACGGGATTCGAACCCGAGACCTCTCGTAACTATCCCGAAGCCTTAACCGGTTGAGCTGTGCTCGAATTCAGTAGTAAATACCAATGAATTGTAACTAGTGGTCTCAATACTCAAGTTACAGAGAAGAAATAACAGAGACAAACATACCTCAATTAGAACGCTCCTCCACTTCTGATTCTCGGTACTTCAAATTCAATAATTCTCCAAACTTCCATACGACAGGAACAGCTATTCCTTGTCTCTATCGCCATAAACCCCACGAGACAGAACTAAACATTTCTTTTTACAAACGCCCATGACTCCTCTAGTAACTTGTAACCACGTACTGCACTTCTTAACTCCAGTAAAAACCGTGCCTCAGACTGTCTTCTGGAAATTCCCCAAGCATGCACGCGGGAGTCATCAGCAGGAACCGTGAACCAATAAAGCCACCCAGTCCTTGTCCCTTGAGTGAGTGTCTCAGTTTAACCAACTCAACTGAGGCCACTCCCCGCAAGAACTCGCAGGAACCAACACGATTCAGTTCTGAAACAGGTGAGGAAATTGTCAGTTGCTCACCATTGTCCTTCGCCTCTGTTTTTATACCAAGGATCTTCCTTTATTTCTTAACTCACTTCTTCCTCAGCTCTTGCATAGTTCGGTCTGGAAATTGAAACCGTGAAGCATTTCATTTCTTCTCGAGGCCAACCAAGGTAATACTCCAAACCAGTCCTTCACATTTCTGTTTCCTTTGCCTTGGCCTGTCTGATCGGAAAATGCACAACCCAGTGCTTCAGGGATCGGTATAGTCATGCAAGAACGTCGTATGCTAACCAAAGGTAGCATTCAGGAGTCCCGAGACAACTTTTCCCAAGAGCTCCTAGTAGGTAAGCTGTGAGTCATAACAGCAGAAAGGAAAAAAGAAACAGATTTGTCCAGTTTCTGTATTCCTGAGTTTCAGTTATAACCTTTACTACCATGACTGAAGCCTCTCTGTCTTTCTGATCTGTAATAGCATGACCTTCTTTTCCCAAAGATAATCTGGCGAGAGAATCCCTCTGTGACACAACAGCACCTTTGGGTTTGAACTGAAGTGGAAGGTAAGCTGTCTACCAGTTTCCACAATCTGTCGTACTCTTTTTTTTTCTTTACCGAGTTTAACCTCTGAGAAATTTCCTCAGCTGTATTGAGTGATTAAGGAGCTGGAGTTTCATGTTCTACCAAATTCGCAGCTAAGAAGAGAGGTCAAGTCACTAGACTGGTGAGTTATTCCTAACCTGATTTCAGGATCAGAAAACAAAAAAAAAACAAGCCTGTCAAACTGATAATCGTGCCCAGTCTGTAGCATGTGGTCTCAGTATACCAAATGTCTTGGGGTGGTTTTGAGTTGCTAGTACGTTTACAATCTAATGCATGCACTTGACTGAGTAACTACACGAGAGAATGTAAAGGAAAAAGAAACCAGAAACAGATAGTTTCTCAAGAGAACAGAAATTTATGTATCAGTCTACACCTCCTGCTTTCTGTGCAGTTTCAGTAGCAGAACCATGTTTGTTTTTTTGGGGTCTGTTTCGAGGTGAAAAACCAAATAATACATTTACCTAGGTGGGTGATCAACTTGAGGGAAAATTCGAAAACAGTTATGTGAATAGCAGAAGAGGATAGAAGGAGGAATATCAGATTTCTGCTGTGACAGTTTCATAGCCTTTCCTGGGATACTGCCTTCTGTATAACTAAATTCCAACGCAATTATCAGAGTCCTATTGCTTAGTGATGAACCTAATAAAGTACTAAGTGCACCTAGCTAAGTCCTAAAAACGTTGGGAAAAGGATTCAAAACCAATATGTAAGCAAGCAAAGAGGTCATATCAGTAGGTTTAGTTTCTGAAAACTTTCATTTCAGCGAAGTCGAATCTCAGTAGTGTTGGCAGGTTGCCTTGGATCTGTTTTGAGGGTTAAGCCATGATAAAACACTTAACTAAGTAGGTAGGTGTTTTGAGGTGAAATGAAAACCAACCCATGAACAAACAGAAAGAAAACAAGGCAAGGTTATCAGGTTCATATGCTTCAGTTTTTAGTTTTAAAACTACTGTGTTCCTGGATACTCACTTCTCAGGGCATAGCCTTGCTGTTATGGGATTTGTTTAGGCTTAAAACTGTTGATTTAACACATAGTGAGTGGGTGAGCATTTATACCGATGAATAACAAAAGAAAAGCACCTAATCTGATGCGTGGAGAGAAGAGGAATAGGCCAGTTTCATGGTTTCAGTTTTTACAGATTCTGCCTTTTAGGTTGGGAATGTTCAAGGATGTTGCCCATGTAATTCTGGGTCTATTACGAAGTTAAGAACCTGGTGATACACTTAGTTAAGTGAGTAATTAGGTTGTGGGAAGATTCAGAGACAGATATGTGAATATACAGAAAGAGAACAAATGAGAGTTATCAGATTATATATTCAGAGTTTCAGTTTTATCAGTTTTGTCCAGCTGCTGTTTTGGATGTGCCTGTAATATTACCAAGGTTATGCTGGGATTTAAGCTAGTAATAGGACACTTAAATACGTAGGCAAACATGTAGGGAGGAGTGGAAAGGTAGGACTAACAAAAGAATAGAGGAAAACAAAACAACTGAAAAGAACATGCACCAGTTCAAGATTTCAAGCTCCAGTTTCTGTTTTTTCTGTAAATGGACTTTCAGAACAGATAACAATGGTGCATTAAGTTACTGATGAACCTAAAACTTACCTAATACACTCAAGTAAGACATTAACACCGTAGGCCTAAATTGAAAGACAGATTGTTATCAAACAGAAAAGGAACAGAAGGGAAAAAGTTGTAGTTATGGCTTCCAGTATTGTAGTTTATCTCAGTTCAGTGTAAGCATACTGCAGAGGGCTTATGAGGGATGTGATGGATAAGGAACAAACCTAGTCATACCTAAGACACTTAAGTGAAGTTATAAACACCTTGTGGGATGAGTTAATTATCAGTTCGACAACTGACAGAGGAAGGAGAATGATAATATACCAGTGTAAGTTTCTGTTCTGGTTATCAGGTGTAGGTGTTTCAGTATAACAGCTTTACATGGATGTTAAGGAGATCGTAATGGCTTCACAATGGATTTAAAATCTGTCTGATACATTGAAGAGAAGTTAGAAACAGTTGAGACAGGATAGAATCAAAATAATCAGACAAAAAGAAAGAATGAAGAAGAGATACCCAGATTGTGTTTTCAGATTCTCTATAAGTAGCTGCCTCTGTATAATGGTAGTACAGATGGAATAAGAGTGTTTCTTTGAGCTGGGAATGAACCTAGAACCCTTATAATACACCTACCTAAGAGTGTAAACACTTGTAAAAAAAATTAGAAAACAATTAATGCACTAGATGAGAAGTGGGAATGGAAGTATGCAAAGTTTTGATGTTTCAGTTTTCTGGAATTATTGCCTCTGTGTAATCAACTTCCAGAGGTGTTGGGAGTGTGGTACTGGTTTAGCAATGAACTCAAGCCATAGCTAGCAACTCCAGCTAGGTTAACTAAACGTTTGGAGCAGATGAAACATCAGTGGAGTTAACTAGAAACAACAGTCAAGAGGAAATATGTGGGTTATGGTTTCAGATTTCGGTAAAATTATAGCTTCTGTCTAACTGCTTTACAGGAGTGTATGAGGGTGATGCTAGCTTGTTAATGAACTCAAAACCCTCCTAATTATATCTCGCTAAATATATGAAACATCTCGGGAAGGGTATACACCGCTAGGTATACTAAAAGTGGGGTTAAATAAGGTGACGAATAGGAGCTTCATGTCAAGGGTTATAAAACATCGGGATATATCCTATTACAGATTTAATGTTACAAAATTGAATATCTACAACACGTTATAAGTATGTGGATAT
Organism: Limonium bicolor; assembly: GCA_023374045.1. Classification (NCBI taxonomy): domain Eukaryota; kingdom Viridiplantae; phylum Streptophyta; class Magnoliopsida; order Caryophyllales; family Plumbaginaceae; genus Limonium; species Limonium bicolor. Next base: position 87,947,958 of record CM041781.1, on the reverse strand, counting down.
TTGTGATCAATGAGAATTATATAAACAAGGAGCACAAATGTATAAGGTGTTTACATTATATTCGGTACATACATATAGGTACCAAAACTATATGCTATAAGGTCTAGGGACACATAAATATCGTACCGTATAACATTATAGAACAAATGTAACACAAATAATATTATGTGACTAAGGATGTAGTTATTCAAACTGTTATGCTAGATGCATACATACAAAGATAAACACGTGCCAAGGAATAAAGTTATACACTATAGCTATAACGACATAAAATACTAAGGATAGTATAAGACTTTGGTTGATAAATAAACCCTAGTGAAGTGTCATAAGTGTATAATGCCAGGTTTCATGCTCTAATGTAAACCGAGAATTAACTCACACAACGAGTAAGGGGTTTATAAATATTAATAACGATACTTTAAATAGTAACAATGTTAAGTCTGGGGACATAGTATCAAGATTTCAAACGTTATTCGGAAATACCGAATTGTGCTGTCATATGGATTGACGCTTAGTGTTCCTCGTATTACTAGATCGCATTCCCGACGTACGCGCTCGAAAGCTCTAGTGGTCTGCTCTGCACGAATCTAGTCAACGGTGTACGGTATGTAAAGGGATTTGATCCGGGTTGTCCTGAGGAATTCCTCGGGCTCGGATTTGTTTGATAAATAACTTGCGTGAGTATGTATGATGTATGTATGTGATGTATGTGTATGATGTGTAGTTATGTTCATTGCATTATTTATTTATGCACGAACGTCCCACGGGACTAATATTACGTCGACTATAGATCGACTTATATAAACTACATATGCGAAATGTATGTTGTCACCACTGTTGTCTGACCTAATGCGCTAAGTATTACAAGTATGTATTTATAACCTAAGTAAAATACTTAGGAACGGGACACGACATTGTCGGTCTCTAGAGCTTTGACTCAAACGTGAATGTTACCTAGAATAATTCTAGGCATGCGTAAGACCCATAGGGCAGCCAACAAATTAAGTGATGTACTCCATAACAAAAACTGTAACTGACTACCTAACTGACGAAGCTAACAGTGGAGTGTGATTGAATGTGATGATGTACCTTAATCCAGACAGTCACTGGCTGCTGGTCGCGCGTAGAGATCTCTTGGGTTATCCCGTTTCGGGTTTTCCCTAGTTAAATCCTGATCGAGCCTAGATAGATCGTCAGGCGGAGTGTGCTACCGTTGGCACCAGGCCCTTGGCCACCTAAATGGACGCCTCTACAAAGGCAAAGTGAAGAGCCCAGAGTCTTCGGATGATCAGGGCAGTGAGCACCTTGTGTGTACGTGGGACTACAGTCCAAGTGAATATAAATCGGGTTGTCCTAACTGACTCCCAACAGTGCTAACCAAAACTAATAATATGTGAGGGCCCGGGGGGCCGAATGTTGTACTGTGCTAACTAAAACTAATGATATGTGAAGGCCCGGAGGGCCGAGTGATGTACTATGTGATGATGTTAACATACGATGAATGAGTTCTCGATGCCATTATATTGTGTGATGTATGACAGTAATGTGTATATCCATATATGACTGTTTGAATCGGATGAATGATTATATAATCATGCATGTTGTTACAGTAATTATTATATCTGTAAAATGACAAAGCATGAAATCAACCTAATATCAAGACGGTTAAAAATGACAAGTGACCAATAGGGTCCAGATCCGGCATACTCAGCGTCTATCGCTGATACTACACTTATTGTGCAGGTTGTTGAACACGTTGAAGCCGAAGTGCGGGATTGGGTAGTTAGGACATTGTTGATTTTGGATTTATCGTTCATACCTCGTTATATATTAAATGATTCCACCGGAAAGGGGTTGTAAGAGTTGGATTATGTTTAGATGCTCACAGTAGTTGTGCTTTTGATACTTAGATAGAAATGTAGGTGGTATCTCGTTGTCACTGCGGATTGTATCCTTATGTTTAATGTTATTAAGATGTTGTACTGTTACATCACCGCATGGGCGAGTGGTGGCAAGTAACACCCATGTGAGTTCTATTATTGTAATTAATTCCGCTGTGAGACGCCTTATTTCCTGTTCACGTGAGCGATTATTACGTATTTGTTATGAGGGGTGTTACAGGAACAAATACCAAAATCCCAAATACGAAACTGAGTCAGAAACAGAAGTCAAAGTATAAGGCCGAAGGCTACAACATCTCAAAGTATCAAACTGAATGAACATAAAGCTAAATACTATAGCTCCAGAACTCAAGATGATCCTCGCTGATCAATCTGCAAAAAATGTTAGAGTAGGGGAATGAGCACACAACTATGCCCAGTAAGCAGCGAGTCATCAGCAAGGTCGCTCAAAACATTGAAAAAGAAGAAGGAGAAATAAGCATTTATCCACAAGTCTCAATATCCAGAAGCTTTCAGAACAGAAACAGAGTGGAACTCAAGGGGTTCCCAATTCAGAAACAGTCAGAACACTTAACAGAAAGGGGACAAAACACAATGCACACACACAGAAGGGTCGAAGACCATAGACCATACCAGGTTTCTGGCAACGCAGAGAAATGACTCGAAAGAGCCAAAGGGTTCGTCAACCCCACAGAACAGAAAGGGAATGACCCACACTCAGAATGACGTCTACATGGTATACCACGGAATAGCTTGACCCAGCCATTCAGGCTCAGAAACAGTGTGCTATGTCCCAAACAGAAGGATTGCTTAAACAGAAGCAAAGTTGCATTTAAAATGCCAAAACACTCATAAATCAGTAGTACAGAAATAAGGAATCCAATGCCGCAGAGGCACTCAAATCGGAGTTCAAACGAAGAAGTTACGCTGAAAACAGAGGGGTGTCCGAACTTGTGTCCGGACGTCGAAGTTCGGACACAAGTCGGACTCAGAAACCAGAGAAGCCAAATGTCCGAACTTGTGTCCGGACATAATGATCGGACACAAGTCGAGTTGAAATCAAATAGAGGAATTCAGAATGTCCGAACATCCAAGTTCGGACGGATGTTCGGACAGGTTTTACGGGAAAAACACGCGGAAGGTCCGACCTTGTGACCGGACGTCGAAGCTCGACACAGGTCGAACTTAAATCAGAGGAAAACCTGAGGGTGTGTCCGAACATCCATGTTTCGGACAGATGTTCGGACATACCCCGAACTTGAAAATCAGTAAGGCAAGAACGCACTGTCCGAACTTCAAAGCTCGACCAGAAGTTCGGACAGTGCGAAAAAACTGCAATTTTCAGAAGACGAACAGGGCAGAAAAAACAACGCAATTCAACACCACGAATTACCAATTAAGCCACACACACCAAAATCAGACATTAAAACAGGAAACCATGGGGGTTTAGCCATTCCAAAATCACAACAAACGCTAAGAAACCACACACACAAAAACCACAAAACAATCCTTGCAAACACCCCATGGCTGAACTTCCAAAACTGAATCGAGCACCACCTACCTCGATTATCAGCAGAAGAAACAACAGAACTGAGGCAGCAGGCACAATCCACGCAGAGCAACAATCCGGACAGATCAACAACCACTGATTAACCAAAACCAATTGACACAAAAATCAGAAACTGAAATGAAGAACCCTAGATTATCCAAACTCCAAAATCTGCAACACCAAACTGATTCAAAAGTGAAAGAACTCCACAATCTGCAGCAGTTCCACAGCCCGCACAATCACAATTCAACACGCGACGAAGCCTTCTGATCTAATAAAGAACAACAGCTCAAGATCAGAAACAGAGAGAAGAAGAAAACCATCACAACAGTCCCGAATTCTCGAGTACAAACCTGAACCGATCAGAGAAACACAGTAGCAAGACCCTCCAATTCGGTTGAAGCAGCAGCCTTCACGATCCTTAGCGACAGAGAGAATAGAGAGAGAGAAGAAGGAAGAACGCTCGCTCTGAACGCACGATGACAACTGATGGAGGAAGACCGATCGTGATGCAAAATAAATTAGATGATGAATAATTAAATAAGGCTCCCACTCCTTATTAATTAAAGAAAACAATTACCTTAATTGTTTAAATAGATGGACCTCCTTGCCCTCTGCAATTAAAACAATACTGCCGGTGTCCCAACTGATAACAAATGTAATCCATCTTAGATCATTATATAAACCGGACATAAATAAGGTTGCAATTATACGGGTATAACATCACCTCCCCCTTAAAAGAATCTCGTCCTCGAGATTAACTCACCTTACTGCTCGAACAGGGAGGGATACTTGGCACGCAGCTCATCTTCGAGCTCCCACGTAGCTTCACTTTCTAACTGATCCGACCACTGGACCTTCACCATAGGCAGGTCTTACTACGAGCCGACGGACATCCCTGGCTAAAATACGAGTAGGCACCGCCTCGAAGTGCAGTCCTCTCTAACTGAAGCTGACTGTAGTCGATCACATGAGACGGATCATGCAGTCTTCCTCTACATAGACACATGGAAGACGTTATGCACAGCTGACAAAGATGGAGGCAAGGCTAGACGGTAGGCCCACAGGGCCAATCCTCTCCAGAATCTCAACGGTCCAACGAACCTCGGGCTAAGCTTCCCACGATTCCCAACCGGACCACGCTCTGACCGGCGACACCCGCAGATAGACATGATCACCAACATAACTCAAGCGGCCTGCGCCTCTGGTCTGCATAGCACTTCTGTCTGCTCTGAGCAACAAGCAAACGCTCACGAATCACCCTGATTTCTAACCGCTCCCTGCACCAGCTCGGGTCCAACCAAGACCCTCTCCTTCAGGTCATCCCAACAGATGGGGGACCTGCACCTCCAACCGTACACGCTTCAAACGGAGCCATACCAATGCTCGCCTGAAAGCTGTTGTTGTAGGCGAACTCAATCAGGACATGTTGCTCCCAGCTACCTCCAAAGTCCAGGACACATGCGCGAAAATGTCCTCCAAAACCTGATTAGTCCTCTCTGTCTGGCCATCTGACTGAGGATGGTAAGCTGAACTGAACGCTAAATTCGTACCCAAGGCCTTATGCAAACTGCGCCAAAATCTCGAAACAAAACGTGGGTCACGATCAGACACAATAGTAGTAGGCACACCGTGAAGTCTCACTATCTTATCGAGATACAACCGAGCTAAACGCTCCAAACTGAAGGTCTTCTTCACCGGCAGAAAATGAGTAGACTTCGTCAGACGATCAACTATCACCCAAACAGCATCACAACCCGAAGGAGTCCTGGGCAAACCCATGACGAAATCCATCCCCACACTCTCCACTTCCACTCAGGAATGGGAAGGGGCTGAAGCAAACCCGCTGGCCTCTGGTGCTCGCCTTAATCTGCTGACAGGTCTGGCACTTCGAAACAAACTCTGAAATATCGCGCTTCATCCCAGACCACCAGAACGACTCCCTGAGGTCTCGATACATCTTCACCCCTCCTGGGTGGACTGAATATGGCGCTCCATGGGCTTCCTGAAGGATCTCTCTGCGCAGCACTGCATCGTCTGGCACACATACACGGCCTCTGAAACGCAGACACCCATCACTGGAGACACTGAAGTCTGAACTCTGATCTGAAGACAGCCCCTCTCTGATCTGACACAAAGCTGAATCTGCTCCTGACCAACCAGGATCCTGTCGACAACGAAGACTGAACCTGAAGCGCTGCTATCACACTGGCACTGGCGGGGTCTGACTACCCAAACACCCATACGCTGCAGCTCTAAGGCGGACCTCTGGACTCCCGTCAGAGTACAAGCTCCACCCGAAGCACCTCTCCGGCTCAAGGCATCTGTAACAACATTCGCTCTACCCGGGTGGTAGAGGATCTCTAAATCGTAGCCATGAAGTAGCTCCAACCACTCCTTGTCTCAAGTTCATCTCCTTCTGAGTGAACAAATATTGAGACTCTTGTGGTCCATGTAACCTTACACGACGCCCCATACAGATAATGCCTCCAAATCTTCAACGCGAACACTACAGCTGCCAACTCCAGATCGTGGGTAGATAGTGTTTCTCATAGGGCTTAAGCTGTCGGGAGCCATAAGCCACTACCTTACCCTGCTGCATCAAACACATCCCAGTCCCTTATGGGACGCATCACAGAAGACCTCGAATCCCTCGTCCCAGAAGGCAAAGTCAGAATCGGTGCGGTCGTCAGCTTTCTTACTCTCCTGGAAACTCTGCTCGCAAGCCTCGCTCCATCATACTGACCTCCTTCCTCACAGACGGGTCAGGGGATACAATTTTAGAAAACCCCTCAACAAACTTCCTGTAGTACCCGGCTAACCCAAGGAAACTGCGAATCTCAGCAACATTCGGGCCTCGCCCACTCCATCACAGCTCTAATCTTCTCAGGATCCACTGAGATACCGTCCTTCGAGACCACATGTCCCAAGAAAAACTACGCGATCAAGCCAGAAGTCACACTTCTTCAACTTAGCATAAAGCTCACGATCCTTCAGCGTCTGCAAAACAATCCTCAGATGCTACTTATGCTCCTCTGCGCTCTTGGAGTACACCAAGATATCATCTATGAAGACCACTACAAACTGATCCAGATAGGGTTTGAAAACCCGGTTCATATATCCATGAATACTGTTGGAGGATTAGTCAGACCAAAGGGGCATGAACTAGGAATCGTAATGACCATAACGAGTCCTAAAAGCGGACTTAGGCACATCCTCGGCCTTAATCCTCAACTGATGGTAGCCTGAACGAAGATCTATCTTCGAGAACACTGTGGCGCCCGCCAACTGGTCAAACAAATCATCTATGCGCGGAAGGGGATAGCGATTCTTGATGGTCACCTTGTTCAGCTCCCTGTAGTCGATGCACAAACGGAAGGTCCCATCCTTCTTCTTCACAAACAGCACTGGCGCTCCCCAAGGCGAAACACTAGGGCGTATGAAGCCCTTATCTAACAGCTCCTGAAGCTGGACCTTCAGCTCCTTCAACTCCGCCGGACTCATACGGTAAGGGGCCCTAGAGATGGGCTGAGTCTCTGGCGCTAAATCGATGGTGAACTCCACCTCTCGCACTGGTGGAAGCCGGGCACGTCGTCCTGGAAGACCTCCGGGAACTCTCTGACGATCGGGATGCTCTCCAAGCTAGATCCCTCACGCACCTCTGGCAGATAACATAAGAAGCCCTGGCAGCCCTTCCTCAAGAAACTGGCTGCCTGCATCGCTGACACAATCACCGGCGCACATGGAACTGCATTCCCAGAGAAGGCAAAACGAGTCCCGCCTGGCAGATCAAATACTACTCTCCTCGCTGCACAATCTATATGGGCATGGTGCTCTGCTAGCCAATCCATGCCCAGAATCACATCAAAACAGGTCATCCGCATCGGGATGAGGTCAGCAAAGAAGGTCTTGTCCCTAACTACTATGGGACAAGCCTTACACACAGAATCCAACACACAAGGGGCAACCCCACCTAACGGACTACTCACACATAGGTCTACCTCACTAGGCAGCAGTCAGTCCAAGATCACCCACAAATCATAGCAGACAAAGGAATGCGTAGCTCCAGAGTCAAACAGACAAAATACATCTCGAGAATGGATCTGGAGAATACCTGAGATGACGCGATCACCAGCACGATCACGCTCTCCAGCCATAGCATAAACCCGGGCCTGAGTCTGAGGCTTCTTCTGATCGGACCTCGCCCCTGAATCTGAGCCGGTGCCTCTCCCCTGAGCCTCTACTGGATGCCTGAGGGCACTGAGCGATCCGGTGCTCCATCGACCCGCACTTAAAGCAGGCACCAGTCTTCTTGTAGCACTCCCTACCAGGATGGGAGCGTCCACAAGCCCCACACTTCGCCCCAGCTGACGAAGATGAAGAAGCTCCCCGGCGATCTCCATAGGTGCTTCTTCTGAGGAGGAGCAGCCTCCTTCTTCTGAGGCTCCTCAGCACGCCTCTTCCCTTATGGTCCTTGCCCGCCTGTCTGCCCCTGATGTCCGCCTCTACCAGCAAGGCGACATCCGCCACATCTCTGAAGGTCCGGTGACGAAGAGGTGTCACCGCCGACCTGATGTCTGGCCTCAAACCGCTCTCGAACTTACGAGCCTTCCTATGCTCATCTGGCTCCGGAGCATACTTCGACAGGGTCACGAACTTCCTCACGTACTCCTCACGACATGTCTCTCCCCTGACGCAGCCGGTTATACTCATTGATCTTCTGTCCTTGTAGACATCCGGATAGAACTGCTTGTTGAACTCCAAGCAGAACTGATCCCAGGTCCAAGGCTGGGGATGTCTACCCATCACCATGCGCCACCACTCCTTCGCCTCCCCCTTGAAGAGGAACGTGGCGAAGTCTACCTTCTGGTCGTCCTCCGACCCCATCACTCTCAGCAGGTCCTCGACCTCAGTAATCCAATGGCTCGCCTCCTGAGGGTCGCCACAGCCGTCGAAAGAAGGTGGCTTTAGCTTCATGAACTCCTGGAGTGCTCGGACTCGGCCTCCCACGGCATTCACCCCTGCTGGGCCAGCACCACCAGCTCCTCCACCAGCTCCCCCAGCAGCTGCAGCCATCGTCTGCATCAACTGCGTCACAAACTGCTGCACTACATCCGCAGCATCTCCCTGAGGGGTCACTGGTGTCCTACGAGGAGCCATTCTGAGATATACAAATCCAAAACTTGTCAGAACTAACTCATACTGTCAACCACTGTCACAACTGACTCTCACACAAGCAAACACACCCACAGACACCAAAGAAAGCCAAACCTGGCTCTGATACCACTAAATGTAACACCCCTAAAACCGGCCTAAGAGTTAAGGGTGCTACACGCCGCGTATTACTACCTAATAACGCAAGGCTCTAAAACACTCAAACGCAATAAAGGCCCAAAACAAAGTTTATAAACATTGTAAACCAATGTACTCAAATACAGCGGAACAAATACCAAAATCCCAAATACGAAACTGAGTCCGAAACAGAAGTCAAAGTATAAGGCCCGAAGGCTACAACATCTCAAAGTATCAAACTGAATGAACATAAAAGCTAATACTATAGCTCCAGAACTCAAGATGATCCTCGCTGATCAATCTGCAAAAATGTTAGAAGTAGGGGAATGAGCACACAACTATGCCCAGTAAGCAGCGACCGTCATCAGCAAGGTCGCTCAAAACAATTGAAAACAGAAGAAGGAGAAATAAGCATTTATCCACAATTCTCAATATCCAGAAGCTTTCAGAACAAACAGAGTGGAACTCAAGGGGTTCCCATTCAGAAACAGTCAGAACACTTAAACAGAAAGGGGACAAAACACAATGCACACACTCAGAAGGGTCGAAGACCCATAGACCATACCAGGTCTCTCGGCAACGCAGAAATGACTCGAAAGAGCCAAAGGGTTCGTCAACCCCACAGAACAGAAAGGGAATGACCCACACTCAGAATGACGTCTACATGGTATACCACGGAATAGCTCGACCCAGCCATTCACGGCTCAGAAACATGTGCTATGTCCCAAAACAGAAGGATTGCTTAAACAGAAGCAAAGTTGCATTTAAATATGCCAAAACACTCATAAATCAGTAGTACAGAACATAAGGAATCCAATGCCGCAGACGGCACTCAAATCGGAGTTCAAACGAAGAAGTTACGCTGAAAACAGAGGGGTGTCCGAACTTGTGTGGACGTCGAAGTTCGGACACAAGTCGAGACTCAGAAACCAGAGAAAGCCAAATGTCCGAACTTGTGTCCGGACATCAATGTTCGGACACAAGTCGAGTTGAAATCAGATAGAGGAATTCAGAATGTCCGAACATCCAAGTTCGGACGGATGTTCGGACAGGTTTTACGGGAAAACACGCGGAAGGTCCGACCTTGTGTCCGGACGTCGAAGTTCGGACACAGGTCGAACTTAAATCAGAGGAAAAACCTGAGGGTGTGTCCGAACATCCATGTTCGGACAGATGTTCGGACATACCCCGAACTTGAAAATCAGTAAGGCAAGAACGCACTGTCCGAACTTCAAAGCTCGGACAGAAGTTCGGACAGTGCGAAAACTGCAATTTTCAGAAGACGAACAGGGCAGAAAAACAACGCAATTCAACACCACGAATTGCCAATTAAGCACACACACCAAATCAGACATTAAAACAGGAAACCATGGGGGTTTAGCCATTCCAAAATCACAACAAACGCTAAGAAACCAACACAAACCACAAACAATCCTTGCAACACCCCATGGCTGAACTTCCAAACTGAATCGAGCAACCACCTACCTCGATTATCAGCAGAAAAACAACGAACTGAGGCAGCAGGCACAATCCACGCAGAGCAACAATCCGGACAGATCAACAGCCACTGATTAACCAAACCAATTGACACAAAAATCAGAAACTGAAATGAAGAACCCTAGATTATCCAAACCCCAAAATCTGCAACACCAACCTGATTCAAAGTGAAAGACTCCACAATCTGCAGCAGTTCCACAGCCCGCACAATCACAATTCAACAGCGACGAAGCCTTCTGATTAATCAAGAACAACGGCTCAAATCAGAAAACAGAGAGAGAAGAAAACCATCAACGCAGTCCCGAATTCTGAGTACAAACCTGAACCGATCAGAGAAACGCAGTAGCAAGACCCTCCAATTCGGTTGAAGCAGCAGCCTTCACGATCCTTAGCGACAGAGAGAATAGAGAGAGAGAGAAGAAAGGAAGAACGCTCGCTCTGAACGCACGATGACAACTGATGGAGGAAGACCGATCGTGATGCAAAATAAATTAGATGATGAATAATTAAATAAGGCTCCCACTCCTTATTAATTAAAGAAAACAATTACCTTAATTGTTTAAATAGATGGACCTCCTTGCCCTCTGCAATTAAAACAATACCGCCGGTGTCCCAACTGATAATAAATGTAATCCATCTTAGATCATTATATAAACCGGACATAAAATAAGGTTGCAATTATACGGGTTATAACACACACACATTATCATCCATACATTTCATGAATTATACAAACTATGATTTAATATAATATTCAACAAGGAACAATATCATATAATCACAAGTAAGCATGATAAATCCGATTCGTGCGTTTTATCTTATTTAGGTGATCAAGTAGCACACAACACACAAATCAGAGTAACCAAGGTAGCATACGGGGCAGGAGAAGTTCATACCGTTCACCGTTGTACTTGCAACCGGCTTTCCTTCGGTGTTCACAAATCAAGTCCTATAACATACATGGAGTTGTATGGTTAATGACTTATTATTATTCTAACCTTCATTCCATTACCATTCCCTATGTATACTTTCTAGTTCTTACAAGTCATAAGTGGTTATGAAACTATTTCATACTTTAAGTTTATTTCCTTACTTAACAATGATGTACTTCTATATATATGTACACATATATATGTGTGTATACATATATATATATATATATTATTATTATTATTATTATTATTTTGTATGACCCGACCGACCTTACCCAGGGTCGGCCCCAAGGTCGGTCGTAGTCAGTGAGTTTCATTGCCGCAAATTCCAGACCCGACCGACCTTGCCAAGTCCGGTCCCAAGGTCGGTCCAAGTCAGTGGGTTCTGGTTCTGGCGATTTAAGACTCAACCGACCTTGTAAGTCCGGTCCCAAGGTTGGTCGAAGTCAGTGACTTCTGGTTACTCATTTTTACGACTCGACCGACCTTGGCAAGTTCGGTCCCAAGGTCGGTCGAAGTCAGTAGACTTCCGCCTTTGTAAAACTGGGCTTGACCGACCTTGCCAAGGGCGGTCCCAAGGTCAGTCCAGTCCAGTGGTTTCATTTTTATTTTTGTTTTCAGTTCTTCCTTTTACCCATTACTTCCCCATTGTTCCTACACTTAATCCCACATATTTAAGCACCTAATTAGCCTTTTAAACATGCCTAAATCCTTTACTAACCCATTACTCCTTTTAACACTAATTCACACAACTTATTTTCTACATTTTTATTTCTGCACTTTCATTGTTTCTTCCTAATATAGTTATGCTACAGATTTTGGTTCCCTCATCTACCATTCATGGTTCCTCTTCCTAATTCCATTCCTAAGGCTTAGAATGCATTATCTATCTCTCTTAACCTACGCACCACTTGGCTCCATCTAAAATATGTTTTCAAAGTGTCTCACCACTCATTTCTAGTTCTTAAGTGTTCCAAGTTCTAGATAAAATTTGACATAGTCTCCCCTATATTTTTACATTCTCACCACATTGTTTTCACTAACATTTACCATTCATATCACCTATTTATAAACAACATTAATATACACTTCTCTAAGGCAATTACTACCATTAAACACTCCATTAATTCCTGCGCTCAACATCAAATTCCCATCTAGGTTTTGACAAGTTTTCAGGTGTCTTTTAAAGCTTTAAACATTTTGATCTACATCCACATTATGCTACTATTCAATACCATTTACAATACACATTTTAAACGACTAAAAATCTGTTACACAATGCAATACAAAAGCTACACAAGTGAGTGTAATTTACCTTGTTTCCTTACTAGCTTTCCTTCCTTCTTCTTTCTTCTTTCTTTTCCTTTCCTATCTTCCCACTGGTTATGGATATTCAATTCTCTAACACTACAGCCCATTACACACCACCATTTCAATACAACCTAACCTTTAAATTATCATTGAAGCTTTAAGGTAAATTTTGGGTTTAGAAAATTCCATTACCTTGCAAGTGAGTAGGTGGAGTTTAGAACAGCACAAGAGCAAGATTTCCACACTCCAAGGAAGCCAATAATTGGCTGGAAGCAAGGAACAAGAAACTAAAAAACTTGAAATTTCTTATTTTGCAAATAAGAGCAAGAAAGGGTAGTATTTTCGGATTTCTTTTTACCTTAGACCAACAAGGTGAAGAAGAAGCTTCTAATGGTGGTATTTATCTTCAAAACCAAGAACACCCATGGAGATGAAGTTGCTTTTTTTCAAATTTGGGAAAGAGAGAAATGCTCTCCTTGATGAGAGGAAGACAATGGTACAATTTTTGTGATTTTTGGTGGAGGTTTGAGCACTTAACAAGAGGAGAGAAGGAGGGAGTTGTGTTGGTTTGTGCAAATCGCCATGGTTGGCGCCCAAGGAAGAAGAAAGGAATTAGAGAAAGAGAGGGAGTACGTGAGAGAGTGAGGGGGAGTAGGAGAGAGAGTAATAAGTGAGGGTGGGTGTGCTTTTTACTTTATTTGTTTGTCTCTTAGCACATTAGGAAAATAAGAGAGTGAGAGAGAGCACATAAAATCGGCCCCCTCACCACTTCCTACAGATTTTTGGTTTTTATTTCTAATAGTGGACACACTAGTTTAGTTTATTTACACCCTCACCCCACAACTTCCCAGTTTTTACAGTTTTACTATTTTCTCATTTAATTGATTTTATTGGTTCTAGACCTTCATTAATGTTTATTAATGACTATTTGGTTGACCAAAATTATTACGAGTCTATTTGACCCGCTTAAAGTCGTGTTTTCCCGGTTCCCTCGAAAAACGCGCATTAAGGTTCTTTTGTGCTTTTAATCCGTTTTAAGGATCCGTTTTCTTTGGAATTTGTTCCCTCATGATTATTTAGACATAATTAAGTTTCTAAAATACTTATTAGCCTAATTAATCACTAATTTTAATTACGGGGTATTTCATCCGTATTCTCTAAGATTGACCTCAGATCAGGGTATCATCAGATTGCTATCAGAGAGCAAGACATAGAGAAAACGGCTTTCCGTACGAGATATGGCCACTACGAATTCACCGTGATGCCATTCGGTTTGTCAAACGCACCAGCTAAGTTCATGGACCTAATGAACCGGCTATTCAGTGATCAGTTAGACACTTCTGTTGTAGTCTTCATCGACGACATCCTTGTGTACTCGAAATCAGCAGAAGAGCATGCTAAACACCTCAGAAAAGTACTTGAGACACTGCGCGAGAACCAGCTCTATGCGAAGTTCTCCAAATGCGAGTTTTAGCTAGATCAGGTATCTTTCCTCGGTCATGTCATCTCGAGCGCGGGTATTTCAACTGATCTGTCCAAGATTGAAGCCGTACGATCATGGTCTAGACCTAAGACTGTTACTGACATTCGGAGCTTCCTTGGTCTAGCCGGTTAGTTGATAAGTGCAAAACATATAGACTTTTAGGGTTTAAATACCTTATGAATTGCAATATCTGAAGCACATGTTTCCCACTTATTATGCGTTTTTTCCTAAGATTTATGTTTTGATATGAACTAATGCATTTTATATGTTCAATGTAGGAAAAATCCATGTAATTAAGTAGATTTACTCATGAGGATTCCAACGCAACAAACGGGGATCAAATCGGAGCTAAAACGAATATTTTAGAGGCAATTGAAGTTGGTACGGACCAGTGTCCGGATCAGCTGGTCCGGACCAATACATTCCAGCGCAGAACCGTACAAAAATCGACATGGTCCGGACCAGTGTCCGGATCAGCTGGTCCGGACCAATACATGCCAGCGCACCCGAGAAGGAAATCGACATGGTCCGGACCACACTGGTCCGGACGGTGGTCCGGACACATGTATTCTGCTAGCGTACAAAGCATGTCGATGGGTGTGAATTGGTTAAATAAAATATTTACCAATTCACACCGATACCCTCTTCATTTCTACCCCATTTTCACTATAAATAAACCCATAACCCCCCATTAAATCATATCTCATTCCACCCCAAACTTATGCCATTTTCCCTCCATAAAAATACCATAAAACTCTCCAAAAATCATACATCTCATCCACATATTATCCACATAAATTCCATACAGCACCTCATTTCATAAAAACATTCCATTTCCATACCGTTGTTCTGTCCAACCTCTGCCCAAAATATTAACAGTCAAGATAGTGGAGCTGAATTAATTATCTTTCCCAGATGATTTCTTTTACTTCTTATTCTGTCTTTTTAATTATGTTGGGCTAAGAGGATTTACTCCGGGCGAAGGTTTTGCCGTAATTTGTTTAATTATGTAATCTATATTTCTACCGGTTAAAATAAATACAGTTTGTTACGATTAAAGTTTATCTCTCGCCTTTTTATTAAATTTTATGAATTTATTAAAATGCTTTACAAAATCTGTTTTAATCTGATCGGTGATAAACAGACAGGTTAATTAAGCCGTAAATCTGTAGGAAACTTGTTTTCATCGGATAAGTTAGTACTCAGTTGCAAGAATATTATTCCTTTTACTCTGCCGTTTACTAGTGCTTGCTTGAGTTTTCATCGGACCTTGCATTTTCTGGTAAACGAGTTCTTCAGGTGCGATGATCTAGCCCTTAAGATAATAACAGGAATTTTGCCAAACTATTATAATAAACCGGTAGAGATAGCATAATTAATCAGATTATAGAAACCTGAACCCGGAGTTCCGTTTAATTTATTTTCAACTCAGTTAATTTTATCTGTTGCTTTACTTTACAAAAACAAGTCAATTAATTCCCCCCTTTTGTGACAAGCTTAGGTACTATATTATTTCGCTATAAGTCCCACGGTTTAACCTCGGCCGCTTCTGTCTTACTATACTACTGCGACCGGGTTTTATTTGCAGCCCGACGGATATTTTGACTATTAATTTCTTTCTCAATTGTTTTAATTACACCAGTTCCAACCACTCACAATATACAGTCTGTAAAATGGCGTCGTTGTCGGGGACTTGATTTATTCTAGTCCCTAAGCCCCAGATAATTCACCTGTTATATTATAATAATCTGTTTATATTATTTTGTTGTTCATTTTACTTCGGACATCTAACTTCGGACGTCTAACTTTTAACATTTTTATTTTCTGTAAATTAACTGCTAACATTTAATTTCCATTGTCCTTTAAATTTCAGTAAATTACCTACTAACCTTAAATTTATGTCATTTAATTTTCTGTCATTTTAATTTTCTGTCTCTAACTACTAACTTATAATTTCTGTCTACTAACTTATAATTTCTGTCTACTAACTTATAATTTTTGTCTACTAACTTGTAATTTCTTTATACTAACTTATAATTTCTGTCATCTAATTACTAACTTATTATTTCTGTCTCTAACTACTAACTTATAATTTCTGTCCATTTTTATTTACTTTAACACATCACGAGTTTCTTTTTCTGTTTTGAGTGGTGAATGCCTTTTACCAGGTCAAACAGCCTCCTGGAAAATATTAATAATCACACGGTTGGTTACATCCCAGAGATCGAGAGAACCTTTCTGCGCACCCTAAGGCAGAAACAAACTCAACAAAACATAACTACCAGAGTGATATAATCTAACCCGGAAGCTGAGATGGCATTTTCACCAGCGACAATTCGAAATATCAACAGGCCGTCTAATCAAGGACAACAGCCTGCCATCATCCTTCCCCACCTTACCCCATCCGAATACGATGAGTGGCAAAAGCTAAAGCCATATCATCAGATCCGATGTGTAAAGGAGTTGGGCATGTTCGATGGCTCTAGTCCTGATGAAGCTCTGTTACATGTTACCAAATTCTTGCAGCATGCCAATAGCCTAACCGTGACAGACGCAGTACTTCAGTACGCAAGACTGTAATTATTCCCTCACAGCCTGACGGGAAATGCGAGCAAATGGTATCACAGCCTGACACCAAGTACCATTGGTACTTGGGATGAAATGGCCACCAAGTTCTAACAAATTCCTGCCCCCGAGCCGAACGTTGGAAATGATTGCTGAAATCTACAATTTCAAGCAGCCAGGGTCAGAAAACATTTGTGAAACTTGGGACCGTTTCAAAGGATTACTACTTACTTGTCCTCACCATGGTCTCACGAAAGAGCAAGTATCACAATTGTTCTACAAAGGCTTGATTGGTCCGTGTAAAACAATGGTACTATCCTCTTTGGGCGCTGACATTCTGAAAAAGCCCGGCGCACAGTTTCTAAATGGCATAGAATCCCTCGGCGAGGAGATCAGAGACTGGGCCACAGGTGGATCAAGAGGCGGTACTCCAGGTTTATACCATGTTGGGGAAAGTGAAAACAAGTTTGACCAGCTGATGAAAAGTCATGAGCAACTCATGGAGAGTAATGCGCAGTAGGCAACGAAAGTAAGTACTCTGCAGAAAGTAGTTGAGTAGATGGCGATGAACTCCTACCCTCAACAAGCAAAGTCAATGACTTCTCGCTCATCTACAATCCCTCCAGGCTATGCTCCTCTATCCCGATCATCTCCTGATATTTCTTGTACGCAATGTGGTGGGCCTCATGATTATGAACAATGCCCCCAACTACAAGAATTAAAAGCAGCAGAGGAAGCAAACTATCTCACCAACAATTCAGGGTACCGGCAACCTTGGCAACGTAACATGCAACCCAACCTTCGCTACTCAAACACCGACAATATCCAAAACCCACATACACTACAACCATCTCAAAATTACAGACCTCAGTCCAATTTTCAAGGAGCCCAAAGGCAGTATCAGTAACAGCCTTATGGCAATGATGCTTCTTCGAGTCGACCAACTCAACCTCCTTCGAATCCTGAATCTGAAATGTCCCAAATGCAAGAGATGTTTAAAGCGATGATGGGTAAGTCCCGAGACACGCAAGGGGAGGTCGCAGCCCTTCGCAAAGACCAAAGAGCCTTGCAGTCACAAATACAACAGCTTCTAACGCAACAAACACCTCCTGGTCAACTCCCTTCACAAACTAACCCAAATTCAAGAGAGCAAGCAAATTCAATCCTTATAGAAGATGACACATACCAATCAGTAAACTTGAGTGCAGTCTCCCTAAGGAGTGGAAGAGAACTTGCTACTAGAAAAGAAAAAGAGAATCAAGAAAAGACCAGCATCAATGATGCAGACACAGCTAATCCAGCTTCACCTCCCCCAGAAATCCAAGTTCCTATTCCTGCTACTCCATCTCCATCCCAAATAACTATCGACATCCCATCTTCATCTCCTAAAAACAGTGAACTCCCATTTCCCAACAGGATGAAAAAGAAGCACCTAGATGAACAGTTTTCCAAATTCTTGAGCATTTTCAAGAAACTGACTCTCGACATACCTCTAATCGATGCTTTGCAAGAGATGCCCAACTATTCCAAGTTTCTAAAGGATCTCTTAACAAAGAAGAAGAAGAAACCTGGAAAAGAAACAGTGCACCTCACGGAGGAATGCTCTGTTGCTCTTCTTCGAGCACTCCCTCCCAAATAAACAGATCCGAGAAATCCTATTATCCCGTGATTTATAGGTGGAGTGGACTGTGGAAGCGGTTTATGCGACCTGGGAGCCAGTATTAATATCATGCCCTACGCCACCTTCTTGAAAGTAAAAGGAGGGGAGATGCAACCGGTTCCTTTCAAACTCCAACTAGCTGACAGATCAGAGATCAAGCCAATGGGAATAGTTCGAGATCTGGTAGTTGGAGTGGCCCGCTTTATCTTTCCAGCTGACTTCATCATTTTAGAAATGGACGACGATGTTGAGGTTCCCCTGATTTTAGGATGACCATTTCTAAGTACTGCCAAAGCCATTATTGATGTCCACGATGGAAAAATCACTTTGGGATATGAGGATGAAACGATCGAATTCGATATGCAGAAAATGATGAAGAAAAGCTCTAACTTTTCTCCTCACGCTAAGACAGTGGGATTAACAGATGATGAAGAGGAGGAAGGCAATTTTTCTATAGATGAGGACATGTATTCACTATCTTCCGTCCTGAAGGCTGAAACTGAACCGCTAGAGCAAGTATTAGTTACTTCTCTAGAAGAAAAGGAGGAGGATCCGGAAGTTAGCGCCATGCTGGCGTACGTAGAAAAAGGAAAAGCAGGTTATCAAGCCTACTGGCCACCAATCGAAAGACTCGACAAAAAACCTCAAAAATCAATTCCATCAATAGAACAGCCACTAGAGCTCGAGTTTAAGGAGCTGCCTTCTAAACTCAAGTATGCCTTCTTAGCTGAAAATGACCATTTGCCTGTCATTATTTCCTCTTCTCTGAATTCCGGGGAGGAAACGAGGTTACTTGAGGTATTGAAGAAACACAAAACAGCGATCGGGTGGACTATTGCTGATATAAAAGGAATTGACCCCTCCTATTGCACGCACCACATCTATATGGAGGAAAACTACAAGTCTATCAGGCAACCCCAACGTCGGCTAAACCCTAACCTTAAGGAGGTAGTTAAAAAGGAGGTTCTGAAACTCCTAGACGCCGACATCATTTATCCTATCTCTGACAGTCCAAGGGTAAGTCCTGTACAAGTTGTCCCGAAGAAGGGGGGCATCGAGGCTGTTGTGAATGATAAGGGAGAGGCTGTCCCTCAAAGAAAAATCACTGGTTGGTGCATGTGTATCGACTATAGGCGCTTAAACTTGGCAACCAGGAAAGATCACTTCCCTCTCCCCTTTATTGATCAGATGATAGAGAGACTAGCAGGGCAAGAGTACTACTGCTTTTTAGATGGGTTCTCAGGGTACTTCCAAATACCAATTGCACCAGAGGACCAGGACAAGACCACTTTCACTTGTCCATACGACACCTTTGCGTACAGACGAATGCCCTTCGGACTATGTAATGCCCCTGCTACCTTCCAGTGATGCATGCAAGCTATATTCGCTGATTTCATCGAACAGAGCATAGAGGTATTTATGGATGACTTCTCTGTCTATGGCTCTAGTTTTGATAAATGCTTACCACAACTTGATTTGATCCTAGGATGGTGTGAGGATACAAATCTCGTTTTAAACTGGGAAAAATGTCACTTTATGGTCAAGGACGGGATTATCCTTGGACATAAAGTATCGGCTGAAGGAATAGAGGTTGATAAGGCCAAGGTAGAGGTTATAGAGAAATTACCGGCACCAACCTCTGTTAAAGATATTCGAGCATTTCTCGGGCATGCAGGATTCTATCGACGGTTTATACAAGACTTCTCAAAAATCACCAAACCATTGACCGACCTACTACTGAAAGATGCCCCGTTTCATTTTGATGATAATTGTTTAACTGCTTTCAAAACAATAAAACAAAAATTGGTATCTGCACCTGTTGTCATATCACCCAACTGGTCTCTCCCATTTGAGATCATGTGTGATGCAAGTGACTATGCAGTGGGGGCAGCTCTATGCCAGAAAAAAGAGAAGATGTTGAGAGTGATTGCTTATGCCAGCAGGACACTAAACGATGCCCAGAAGAACTATACTACCACTGAAAAAGAGCTTCTGGCTATAGTATTCTCCCTTGATAAGTTCAGGTCGTACTTATGGGGAAGCAAAGTCATAGTGCACACAGACCACTCTGCTCTCAAATACCTATTTGCAAAACAAGAAGCCAAGCCTAGCTAGTTGCGCTGGATTCTTCTGCTGCAGGAGTTTGACATAGAAGTCAAAGATAAGAGCGGAAAGCTAAATGTCGTCGCTGACCATCTCTCCCGGTTAGTAACTCCTACGGATAGTGTGCCTATTAACGAATTCTTCCCCGATGAGACTGCCTTTTATATCACCAAGGTACAAGAGCCATGGTATGTGGACCTGGCCAATTATCTAGTCTCTGGAACAATACCATATGATCTATCTTACTCCCAGAAGAAGAAATTTCTTTCTGATTCAAAACATTATTTCTGGGAAGATCCATATTTGTTCTAAGTCTGTGCGGATGGGTTGATTCGCCGGTGTCTCCCTGAAGATGAGGTTCACAGCGTCATACATTTTTGTCACTCACGGGAAGTCGGTGGTCACCATGGACCCACAAGGACCGCTGCCAAGATCCTGGCCTCAGGATTTTATTGGCCGACTCTTCACAAGGATGTTTACCAATTCTGCACCCACTGTGATAATTGTCAGAGAATGGGTAACACATCTAGGAGACATGAAATGCCACAACAGGGAATACTAGAAGTAGAACTCTTTGATTGTTGGGCCATTGACTTTATGGGACTGTTCCCTTCCTTACAGGGCCGCCAATATGTTTTAGTGGCAGTGGATTACGTGTCAAAATGGGTAGAAGCCATACCCTGTCATCATGCTGATTCACAGACCGTAACCAAATTCCTTAAAAAGCACATCTTTACCCGTTTTGGCGTGCCTAGAATTATTATCAGTGATAGTGGATCCCACTTCTACAACCGTTCATTTGAAGCGCTTATGGGTAAATACGGGGTACGTCACAAGGTAGCTGAACCTTATCACCCCCAGACAAATGGCCAAACAGAAGTTTCGAACCATGAGTTAAAATGGATTCTCTAGAAAACGGTTCACTCATCACGAAAGGATTGGGCATTAAAGTTAGATGATGCGCTTTGGGCTTACCGCACCGCATTCAAGACTCCCATAAGGCATATTGGGCACTCAAGGCCCTAAACTTCGATGTAGAAGCCGCGGAGAAAAGCGTAAGCTTCAACTTTCTAAACTCGAGGAGTTAAGAGATCAGGCATACCATAGTGCGACAATATACAAGGAGCGCACCAAGAAACACCATGACCAAATGATCCACAAACGCGACTTTAAGGTTGGCGACTGGGTGCTGCTTTATAATTCCAAATTGAAAATATTTCCTAGAAAACTCAAATCTCACTGGACTGGCCCATTCCAAGTAGTTGAAACTACTCCTTTTGGTGTTTACGAACTCCAGAATACGAAAGGAGAATGCTTCAAAGTCAATGGATCTCGTCTAAAAAGGTATGCTGGTATTCTTGAAAATAATAGCGCTCTGTTAGCAATTTCTTTTTTTGCAGGAATACGAGGAAGCCTCCAGCCCAAAGGAACAGAAGACGACACCTCTACGTCATAAGTTTAAGAAACTGTGCAAACTTCCTAATGCCAGTTGTTCGGATACCTCGCCCTCAAACTCTTCTCCAACCTAAGCTTGGTCAAATGCGTCTAGCTAGAGACGTTAAACCCGGGCGGCTTGGTGGGAGGCAACCCACTATCTATACTTTGCCTTTCCTTTTATTTTGTTTTCTCTTTTGTACTATATTTCCCTTTTATATGTTATAATAAAATGCGGGTTTCACTTGAGTTCTTCTGGCTGTGTAGAATATTCTTTACAGGTACATTTCATGTAATTCTACAGCTGCACTCAAGTGTGAGGAACGTTTCCCCCGACAAAAGCTTAAGTGTGAGGAAGGGCTACTTCCTCAAATCCAAGGATATAAGGGGAGTTATTTGTTTTAATTTTTGCAAGAGTTAAATAATTTTAAGTTCATTTTACTTCTCTTATTTGATTTATCTCTATTGCTATACATAACCGCTTTCCTCCATGAGTATGACACATTTTGAAACGTCTTCTTTCTTAGAAAATTTTAAACTGAACAATTGAGGACATTGTTCCTCTTAAGTGTGAGGAAGTACAGACTTTTCCCTGAAAATGTGTCAGCGGATCTAATACATATAGACATTAGATTTACGGGTGCAAATATTTTGTAGAGAAATCAAACATGGTAAGCAACTTTAAGATTAGTTTTGCTCGTAATTGTTAGCTTTCATGGTTTCATTATAAAAATTATTTTGCGTGCAAGCTAATTATTAAGTCTGAACTGGTTTAACTTGGTACCTTTGGAAATGAAAGGAAAGTTTGGAATGGAAGAAAAAGGCAAGGTACTCCTCTGATCTAATATTTGTGTTTAAACTGAAACGGGCCTCTTCCATTCGGTTATTAAGTCCTTGGGGTGCTTCATCACCCATTTACCTAAGATCATTTGATCTGGGATAAAAGACCCAAAACTGCTACATGAATGGAGAGAAAAGTCTGTAGGGTTTAAAATAAATTTGCAAACAGTGCTATTAAAAGTTTGTTAAGAAAAAAAAAGAGCTTAAGGTTATTTAGATCATGAGTATGTGGTGTTGAAAGGTACTGCGGAATAAGGCAATACTTTACACCGTTGTCATTTCTGGGTATTTAAGGAAAGAAATGGTGGAAAGATCCCGAGTTAATCTGTGTTCATTCTTGATCATTTAAATTCTCCAAATTTTTGGTTTGAAGAGCTTGTTTCTACTAAAAAGAAAGGAACATACAGTTATGAGCAAAGGTTAAATCTTAGGATTGTTATTATGTTTAATTCCCTTCTACGTTTGTTTTTACCCAAAGATTTAATTCTATGGAATTCCTCAGGAGCTTAATTCTGTATTTTGCTTGAGGACAAGCAAAAACTAAGTGTGAGGAAGTTTGATAAGTGCAAAACATATAGACTTTTAGGGTTTAAATACCTTATGAATTGCAATATCTGAAGCACATGTTTCCCACTTATTATGCGTTTTTTCCTAAGATTTATGTTTTGATATGAACTAATGCATTTCATATGTTCAATGTAGGAAAAATCCATGTAATTAAGTAGATTTACTCATGAGGATTCCAATGCAACAAACGGGGATCAAATCGGAGCTAAAACGAATATTTTAGAGGCAATTGAAGTTGGTCTGGACCAGTGTCCGGATCAGCTGGTCCGGACCAATACATTCCAGCGCAGAACCGTACAAAAATCGACATGGTCCGGACCAGTGTCCGGATCAGCTGGTCCGGAACAGTATTCTGGCCAGCGTACAGAGAGGGGCGAGGGGGGGGGAAGGGGTGACAAGAAAAAGACAGGGACCAAGGCACACCGAGACCCGCGGCAGGGCGACCCCAGGGCACGAGAAAGAAACGATACCCCCAGGAAAGCAAGCGCAGCACCCCAAACTATGCCATTTTCCTCCATAAAAATACCATAAAACTCTCCAAAAATCATACATCTCATCCACATAATATCCACATAAATTCCATACAACACCTCATTTCATAAAAACATTCCATTTCCATACCGTTGTTCTGTCCAACCTCTGCCCAAAATATTAGCAGTCAAGATAGTGGAGCTGAATTAATTATCTTTCCCAGATGATTTCTTTTACTTCTTATTCTGTCTTTTTAATTATGTTGGGCTAAGAGGATTTACTCTGGGTGAAGGTTTAGCCGTAATTTGTTTAATTATGTAATCTATATTTCTACCGGTTAAAATAAATACAGTTTGTTACGATTAAAGTTTATCTCTCGCCTTTTTAATAAATTTTATGAATTTATTAAAATGCTTTACAAAATCTTTTTTAATCAGATCGGTGATAAACAGACAGGTTAATTAAGCTGTAAATCTATTGGAAACTTGTTTTCATCGGATAAGTTAGTACTCAGTTGCAAAAATATTATTCCTTTTACTCTGCCGTTTACTAGTGCTTGCTTGAGTTTTCATCGGACCTTACATTTTCTGGTAAACGAGTTCTTCAGGTGCGATGATCCAGCCCTTAAGATAATAACAGGAATTTTGCCAAACTATTATAATAAACCGGTAGAGATAGCATAATTAATCAGATTATAGAAACCTGAACCCGGAGTTCTGTTTAATTTATTTTCAACTCAGTTAATTTTATCTGTTGCTTTACTTTACAAAAACAAGTCAATTAATTCCCCCCTTTTGTGACAAGCTTAGGTACTATATTATTTCGCTATAAGTCCCATGGTTTGACCCTGGCCGCTTCTGTCTTACTATACTACTGCGACCGGGTTTTATTTGCAGCCCGACGGATATTTTGAGAATTAATTTCTTTCTCAATTGTTTTAATTACACCAGTTCCAACCACTCACAATATACAGTCTACATTATTACCGAAGATTTGTAAAGGATTTCTCGAAAGTTGCTAAGCCCATGACGTCATTGATGAAGAAAGATGCACCGTTTGTGTGGACAGACGAGTGCGAGGTATCCTTCCAGAGCCTAAAAGACTCATTGACCTCAGTGCAAATTCTCACTCTTCCAGAGGGCACAGAGGGATTTGAAGTATATTGTGATGCGTCAGGCAAGGGAATGGGATGCGTACTTATGCAGCATGGCAAGGTAGTAGTCTATGCCTCCCGCCAGCTGAAAAAGCATGAGGAGAATTACCCGACACACGATCTAGAGTTCATAGCCATTGTCTTCTCCTTGAAGATATGGCGACATTATCTCTATGGGGTAAGCATCACCATCTACTCCGACCACAAAATCTTACAGTATGTATTCACACAGAAGGAATTGAATTTGAGACAGAGAAGGTGGATGGAGTTTCTCTCAGATTACGACATCGACTTACAGTATAAGGAAGGGAAGGCAAATGTTGTAGCCGACGCCCTGAGCCGTCGAGCACACTAGCTCCATTTGCTACTCGCTTCTTCTCGCTTGGTTGACGAGGTGCGAGACGCTCAGTTGAGCGACCCTTATATGACCGAGATCAGACAGAAGATCACAGATGGCCACCTTTGAGAAAAGGAAGTATGACTTCAAATTGCATGAAGATGGTCTGATACGGCTGAATGGCAGGCTATGTGTTCCCCGATGCAATGCTGAGCTGAGGGATCGCATCCTGCGAGAGTCACACATATCTACACTATTCGTCCATCCGGGAGCCTCCAAGATGTACAAAGATATGAAGAGGTACTTCTGGTGGTCTGGAATGAAATCCGATGTGACTGAGTATGTGCTAAGATGCCTTACATGCCAGAAAGTAAAGTTTGAACATCGTAGACCAGGCGGAATGGTACAATTGATGCCAATTCTGGAGTGAAAATTCCACGATATCTCCATGGATTTTGTTGTAAGACTCCCACCTGCCAGGGGAGGACTCAACATGATCTGGGTTGTAGTAGATCGCCTCACCAAGGTTGCCTGATTCATACCGATGAAGGACAAGGAGATTATACGACACCACAGAGTCCCGAAGACTATCGTATCTGACCGCGACACCAGATTTCTTTGAGATACTAGAGAGCTACACGGGAAGCGCTGGGTACAGAGTTGACGCTTAGTACCGCCTTCCATCCACAGACTGACGGTCAGACAGAAAGGACCATCCAGACACTGGAGGACATGCTTAGAGCATGTGCCTTAGACTTTCAGGGGAGTTGGATAGATAAGCTTCATCTTATCGAGTTTTCTTATAATAACAGTTATCACACTTCGATTAAGATGTCGCCCTTCCAAGCTTTGTACGGTAGACCTTGCCGTACCCCGTTGTTGTAACACCCCAACCGCTAATTCTTCCATTATCCTCTAATCATTCCCATAATTACCTTACTCGCAGCGGAATACTTACTTACTCCCGGCGGGTGATACAACGCCGTTAACCATCCATGGTTAACAAGGCTACTACTACTTACTGTATCGGTCTG
This sequence comes from Limonium bicolor, assembly GCA_023374045.1. Taxonomy (NCBI): domain Eukaryota; kingdom Viridiplantae; phylum Streptophyta; class Magnoliopsida; order Caryophyllales; family Plumbaginaceae; genus Limonium; species Limonium bicolor. The sequence continues at coordinate 87,921,829 of CM041781.1, read as the reverse complement.
ACGATTAGAATAAGCTGCATACATACTACTTACTTACAATACCAAGTACTTACATACGTTGATTACCGAGTATCTAAAGTATAAGAATTACATTCCAAGACTACTTCCCAAAAATGAAGAGTTTATACATTCTCTCCTTACTATCCAATCATGAATTCATTACACAAAAAAGCCTTAGCCGTGTACAACTCAGTACACCGATCCAATCCTAATAACTACCAAAAAGAATTCAGCACGGTCCTTACTCGACCATCACGCCTCGCGGGTACCTGTGGAGTAAAAACATTCCCCCTAGGGGGTCAGCTTACGCTGCATATGATCACCGCATACCCCGCGTGCTAGCGAGGGTACGCCAACTAATTGGTCGAGTACATGCGGTTCGTTTCATACATACATATATACATGCTTTATACAATACAATTCAATACATTCCATATACAAGGCATACATACATACAATACATGCAAGGAAGACAATTCAGGTCAACCATTCATACTTACCCATACTCACCGCATTACGGAGATACACTTCTCCAATACATACAAAGGTATTGTTAGCTTCATTACACTCCCGGGTTAATCGGGTGTTCAATACTCTTTTACTCCCGGTCAATGACTTACAATAGTCGAGACCAATACACATACAACACTTACTTCTTACATACTTTACTCCAGTCAAGTCGGTATGACCTCCGGGCAGGGATTACTACATCCCACCACCGGGCTTTAGGGTGGCAAACTAATCCAGGATGCTACCCATTCAAGGGAATTGGTCCATGGAAAAGATTATAGCTAGGATTCGGATCCAACCTCTTGTGTTTCCTTATCCTTACGCGTGGCCGAAACTATATCGGGCTTCTACTCATTACTCATGTTAGGAGTTAGATCGTTAGGAATTAGTAGAAGTCCATACTTTCTTTCCATTCATCAATACAATACACAAGTACTCATACTTACACATACACTTCAATCTCATTCATACATTCATGAATTATACAAACTATTTGTTCAAGAAGATACAACAAGAACAATATAGTTCAAACACAATTATGTGCAATAAAAGTCCGATTCATGCATTTATCTTATTGGTGATCACATAAGCACACAAATCGGGGTAACCAAGTTAGGATACAGGGCATGAAGAAATCATACCGTACACCGTCGTTTTCGTACTACCGGGTCCTTTGACGATCAACTATTTGATTCCTATACATACATGAAGTAGTAAGATCAATGATCTATTATCGATCTAACTTACTCCTTCATTGATATTTTCAATGTATAGTTACGACTTTATTACTTTCTTACTTGGTTATAAAACCATTATTCCTTTACTACTTCTTAAACTTGTTTCCTTACTCATTTACATACTTTCTTACCTTTACTACTCCATTTATAGTGCACCACTACATATATATGCATATTTGTATATAGGCATATATATATGTACATATGAATACTATAATCATATTATAAAACTTTTTTTTTTTACTCGACCGGACTTGCAAGGTCAGTCGCAAGTCCGGTCAATTCCAGTAGCTATCATTACGGAAATTTTCTGGCTCGACCGAACTTGCAAGTCCGGTAGCAAGTTCGGTCCATTCCAGAAGGTCTCAGACGGAAATTTTTCTGTTCCGACCGAACTTGCATGTCTGGTCGCAGGTCCGGTCTATTCCAGAAGCTATCATCTGCGGAATTTTTCTGGCCGACCGGACTTGCAAGTCCGGTCGCAAGTTCGGTCCATTCCAGTAGGTTTCAGACGGGAGAATTTTCTGGTCTGACCGAACTTGCATGTCCGGTCTATTCCAGAAGGTTTCCCGTCTTTGTAATTCTGGGCTCGACCGAACTTGCAAGTCCGGTCGCAAGTCCGGTCCGGCCCAGTACTTCAGTTTTAAAATCTGTTTTCAGTTGCATTCTTTACCCATTGCTTCCCCAATCTTTACCATTACTTCCCCACATGATTTAGCACTAATTAAGCACTCTAAATCACCTTAGTTCATCCACCCAACTTGCTACTCAATTCCTACACAACTTACACCAATTTTCATCATCTCAATTCAACACTTAAATTATTTTTCTTCACACTAATGCTACAGATTTTGGTTTTCCACATTATGCTACAGATTTTTCCCTCAACTCCTACCCTCCAATACTCCCTCAACTAATGCTATTCCTAGCATCCAAAATACATTACCTTACACTCTAGTTTCATCCCATTTACAAACTCATGTCCAAATCTGTTTCCAGACACTAAACACTCCAATTACACTCTCCCAATACACCTAGTTATCACCTAGGTTACTTCCTCTTCTTAAGCACTTAAGTCCTCTCATTCCTACACAAAATTTGGCATAGTCTCCCCTATAATTCTTACTTTGCTCACACACTATTTCAGCTCACAATTTCACATTCTCACAACCTGTTTATACAATACACTGTACTCACATAATAACACCACTACAACAACATAAAATTCCTGCACATACACATTCACTACCCAATGTTTTCCCAAGTTTTTAAACACCATTTAAAAACTTCAAAACTGTTTCAATATCATTTCTCATCATACTACAACATACTTACTACTCATTACGCAATACATTACTCATTTTTACTACTCCAAAAACTGTTACATTCTCTTCTCCAATACATTACCACATTACTACTACTCATACTTCACACATTCTTCATTGTTAGATACTTAAAATCTGTTACAATGTAATACACAAACTAACCAAAGGTAAGAGCATTTACCTTGTCTTGCTAGTTTTCCTTTCCTTCCTTTCCTTCTCTTCTCCCTTCTTCCTTTCTCTCTTGTTCTCGGTTCCAATGGGGTTCACACACCAATGCTACAGTCCATATCAATATACACAACTACTTAGAAAACTATTTTTACCAACCTAGGGTTTATGCTTGTTTTAGGTTTAGAATGAAGCATTACCTTCCAATGGATGGATAGAGTGGTGGACAGCAACCAAGGCAAGATTCCAACACCCAAAATGGAGCCAAAATCAGCTAGGGCAAAAGACACCAACCAAGGGTTTAGTTGAATTTTCGTTTTGCCAACAAGGGCTAGAAAAAGATAGGTTTCCAAGAATATTTTTACCTCAAAATGACAAGGAGGTGAAGGTGCTTCTAATGGTGGTACTCAAGCTTCAAATGCAGCACACCCATGGAGATGAAGTTGGTTGTTTTCGATTTTTGAAAGGAGGAAAGGGTTCTCCTTGGTGAGGGGATTTCAATGGTACAATTTTTGTTGAATTTGGACAAGGATTGAGCTTGGACAAGAGGAGAGAAGGAGAGAGTTGAGTGAAGTTCTTCAAATCCCCATAGCCATCGCCCAAGGAGGAAGAAGAGAGAATAGAGGGGTGAGAGAATCGTGAGAGAGGAGTGGGGGGTAGGAGAGAGAGGGTTATTTTTTTACTTTACTTATTTGTTTGTCTTTTATCAAATAAGAGGGGAATTAAGAGGGTGTGGGAGAGAGCTGGCCGCCCCCCTTACACACACACCATCAAATTTTGCTTTTTATTTGCAAAAGTGGACACATTAATTTTTCTTATTTACATTCTCACCCCACAACTTCCCGGTTGTTACAGTTCTTACTAACCGGTACCCGTTTTCCGGAATTTTCTCGTTTAATTAGTTTTATTGGTTCCCAACCTTTATTAGTGTTTATTAATGACTATTTGGTTGACCAAAATTGTTACGAGTCTATTTGACCCGCTCAAAGTCGCGTTTTCCCGGTTTCCTCGAAAAACGCACTTTAAGGTTCGTTTATGCTTTTAACCCATTTAAAGGTCCATTTTCTTCGGGATTTGTTCCCTCATATTTATTTAAGTGTAATTAAGCCTTTAAAATTATAATTAGCCTAATTAATCACTGTTTTTAATTACGAGGTATTTCAATCTACCCCCCTTAAGAAACTTTGCCCTCAATGTTGCTCAAGGTTATGGTTTACCATTTCTACTCATTTGACAAGCCAATTGCCACAATACATTCTACTACCACCTTACAAGGTGTTCTCAATTCTTACACTACCAGCACACAATTCAGGTACCATGCACCATACTCAGTTCAGGTACCATACACAATTCAATTCACACATTCCACGATACATTCACAATACACTTCACATTGTCATTCGTGTCATATACCGTACAACACAAATGCATTACTCATTACACACATACCATACACATACCATACTCATTGTACTACATACTGAATACTACTTGCACTACTGTGTGCCAATACAATACAAGTAGCACTACATGTGCCAACAAAGTACAATTACCATATATACATACTATGCAATGCAAACCCGAAGCAATGCAAAAGCAAAAGGCTCTACCCCCCTTAAAAGGGGTACGCCCCGTACCCTCCGTACTATACGGATACTAGACATCAAGTCTACAAATAGATTCGGGTACTTCGCCTTCATGGCGTCCTCTAATTCCCAAGTCGCTTCCTCGACGTCGTGGTTAGACCACAAGACCTTCACTATTCGTACAGATTTATGGTGAGTGTCTCTTGTCTTTGTACCAAGGATTCGCAATGGAGTCTCAACATATCTCATTGTCGGCTCTAGGGATAAGTGTTCGGGTTCTAATACATGAGAGGGATCGGCTATGTATTTCTTGAGTTGTGATACATGAAAGACATCATGAACACGCCCCAATTCTTCAGGCAATGTTAGCCTATAAGCCACGGCTCCAATCCTCTCGGTAATGGCATACGGCCCTACAAATTTTGGGCTCAGCTTGCCCTTTTGGCCAAATAGAAAGACACCCTTCATAGGTGAGACACGCAAGAACACTTGGTCACCCACGGCGAACTCAAGGTCGCGTCGTCGCACATCCGCATAGGATTTCTATCTATCTTGGGCTGCTTTCATATTTGCTCGAATTTGTTGTACCTCAGCTTGTACTTGTTCTAAATACTCCGGTCCTATGATGACTGCTTCGCTTGACTCATCCCAACACAACGGGGTACGGCAAGGTCTACCATACAAAGCTTGGAATGGCGACATCTTAATCGAAGCATGATAGCTATTGTTATACGAAAACTCGATAAGATGAAGCTTCTCAATCTAGCTCCCCTGGAAGTCTAAGGCACATGCCCTAAGCATATCCTCTAGTGTCTGGATGGTCCTTTCTGTCTGGCCGTCGGTCTGTGGGTGGAAGGCGGTGCTAAGCTTCAACTCAGTACCCAGCGCTTCCCGGGTTGCTCTCCTGTATCTCGAAAGAAATCTGGTGTCGCGGTCAGATACTATGGTTTTCGGGACTCCGTGGTGTCGGATGATCTCCTTGTCAAATAGCTCCACAAGCTTCGCCACCTTCCAGGTGTCCTTCATCGGTATGAATCGGGCAACCTTGGTGAGACGATCGACTACTACCCAGATCATGTTTAGTCCTCCGCTAGCAGGTGGGAGTCCAACAACAAAATCCATAGAGATATCGTGGAATTTCCACTCTGAAATGGGCATGGATTGCACCATTCCTCCCGGTCTTCGGTGCTCGAACTTCACCTTCTGGCATGTGAGACACCTCAGAACATACTCAGTCACATCAGATTTCATTCCTAACCACCAGAAGTATCACTTCATGTCTTTGTACATTTTAGAGGCTCCCGGATGGACATGCAATGTCGAACAATGTGACTCTCGCAGAATGCGATCCCATAGCTCAGCATTGCTTCGGGGGACGCATAATCTGCCATTCAATCGGATCAGGCCATCTTCACGCAGTTTGAAGTCGTACTTTCAGCTCTCGAAGGTACCATCTGTGATTTTCTGTTTGATCTCTGTGAAGTAAGGGTCGCTCAACTGAGCGTCTCGCACCTCGTCAACCAAGCTAGAAGAAGCGAGTAGCGAATGGAGTGAGTGTGCTCGACGACTCAGGGCGTCGGCTACAATGTTTGCCTTTCCTTCTTTATACTGGAGGTTGATGTCGTAATCTGATAGGAATTCCATCCACCTCCTTTGTCTTAGGTTCAATTCTTTCTGGGTGAATACATACTGCAAACTTTTGTGGTCGGAGTAGATGGTGATGCTTACCCCATAGAGATAGTGTCGCCATATCTTCAAGGCGAAGACAATGGCTCCTAACTCTAGATCATGTGTCGGGTAATTCTCCTCATGCTTTTTCAGCTGGCAAGAAGCATAGGCTACTACCTTGCCATGCTGCATGAGTACGCATCCCATTCCCTTGCCCGATGCATCACAATACACCTCAAATCCCTCTGTGCCCTCTGGAAGTGTGAGAATTGGCGCCGAGGTCAATGAGTCTTTTAGTCTCTGGAAGGATACCTCGCACTCGTTTGTCCATACAAACGGTGCATCTTTCTTCATCAATGACGTCATGGGCTTAGCGACTTTTGAGAAGTCCTTTACAAACCTCCGGTAATAACCGGCTAAACCAAGAAAGCTCCGGATGTCGGTAACAGTCTTAGGTCAAGGCCATGATCGCACTGCTTCGATTTTGGATGGATCTACTGAAATACCCACGCTTGAGATGACATGACCGAGGAATGGTACCTAATCTAGCCAAAACTCGCATTTGGAGAACTTCGCATACAGCTGATTCTCGCGCAGTGTCTCAAGTACTCTTCTCAAGTGGTTTTCGTGTTCTTCTGCTGACTTCGAATACACAAGGATGTTGTCGATGAATACTACTACTGAAGTGTCCAGCTGATCACTGAATAACCGATTCACTAGGTCCATGAATTTGGCTGGTGCGTTAGACAAACCGAATGGCATCACTGTGAATTCGTAGTGGCCATATCTTGTTCGGAATGCTGTTTTCTCAATGTCATGCTCTTTGATAGCAATCTGGTGATATCCGGATCGGAGATCAATCTTAGAAAAGATCGAAGCTCCTTTCAACTGATCGAACAGGTCGTCGATGCGTGGCAATGGATACTTGTTCTTTACAGTGACCGCATTCAATTCGCGGTAGTCGATGCAGAGGCGGAGACTACCGTCCTTCTTCTTCACGAAGAGGACCGGTGCTCCCCAGGGTGATACGCTCGGGCGTATAAACCCTTTGTCGAGTAGATCACGTAGTTGCTCCTTGAGTTCTGTCATTTCTGCTGGTGCCATACGGTATGGTGCCCTAGCAATGGGACCAGTACCAGGTACAGGTCAATTTCGAACTCTACCGCTCTCTGTGGTGGCATACCAGGTAGCTCCTTCGGGAATACATCAGGGAATTCTGAGACTACTGCTACATCATCACTGAATTCTGGATCTCTCTCCAGATCTTGCACATGGCATAAATACACTTCATGTCCTTTTCTGAGCTCCTGGTACATTGCCATAGCGGAGATGACTGTAGTTGAAGGCTCCCTTGGCCTCTGGCGGTATGAAACAGTGACCCCAGACGGACTCTTGAGCAGCAATCGGTGCTCGGTGCATAGGATCCGTCCCTTGTGCCGCTCCTACCAGTTCATTCCAATTATTAAGTCGAATCCCAATCCATTGAATTCAATGAAGGAAATGGGAAACGCTTCACCTTTGATTTGAATGGTGGCGGTGTGGTAGTACTTAGTACACTTTACCCGCTCCTTTGACGGGAGAGTAACCAAGAAATTTGGTAGCTCATCTGCGTCTAGCCCCAACCTTGTAGCGAATGATGGTGATACAAAGTGTGAGAGGCGTCGGAGTTGAATAGTACTGAGGCTTTGATGCCGTTTACTGGGAATGTTCCCGTTAGAATGGTGCCGCTTCTGCCGGCTTGTTCTTCGGTGAGGATACTTAGGTTACCTTCGGTACCGAGTCCACAACCTATTGATTCATGAGATTATAAGTCAAGATGGTGGAACACAAGTGGAATTTAAATACCAACACTGCTTTTATTGAATAACCAACCATCATACATGCTGTGTCTCTAATACACGTTACTACGAGGTTACATGCTACTACAAGATTAATACTTTCTGAAGGTAAGGTTCAGGCGTCCTGGTTTCATGTGTGTGGCATTAATTATTACCGGTGGTGCCGTATTCAACTTGATCTTCTGGATCCCGTGATAAAACAACCTTGATTTTTCACCCATGACTAGAACATCTCCTGATCTCAATACCAATTTCTCTGCGAGGTCCACACGCTTCTGCTCGCTATACAAAAATACGGCGTCATCACCAATGGACCAAGACACTACGGGCACTCCTAGTTCAAGAGATTCCATTGTCTCGTCCTTGTCTTGATGTAAGCCAAGTCGTCCTTCTTTCTCATAGAAGTTGACGATACATAAATCTGCTTCAAGTGCAGGGACTGGTTCATCTTCACATTGTTGTGCGATGTCTACAGCTTGTGTGACAAGCGTTTGGAAGTCCGGGGGTATTGATGGAGGTGTGGCTCCGTCTCCTGATCGCGTTGTTTGGTATAAGGGTTCCAATCCTTTCCCAGGCACATCATCTTCAGCTTCAATGTAGCTCCACCGGGGAATTCGGGTGTATAAAATCCTCCTGGACCCATTCCTAACTCGTTGCATCGTTGGATGATTGAAATCTGTGCTCCGGGTGTCAGGTATCCTTTTAATAAGATCATACCTGGGCGGATGACCTGACACTGCTTGTTGTTGAAGTGGTGAGTGGCGATGTCGGTCTCTTCATGAAGTGAGTTCGAAGGTATTAGGTAACAGATAAGGAAATTCCCTAAGGTGGTAAATTATATCTAGTGTGAGTTCTAGGCTTACTAGTTCATTTCATACTCAATACATACTTCCATGTTACTTACTCATACTCAGTTTCATACTTTAAGTACTTACGCATTCATACTCTCATTCATACAATTACTTTAATACTTAGTCATGCTCTTCCAGGATTAAAGGTTACGGTAGTTACCTGGGCCGGACTTAGTCCCGGTCCCATCACGGTCAATGATGTGTAAGGCCGGCTGCCTCTGTGGTGCGCCCTTCTGCGGACCTCGGGATCCCTGTCCCTGTGAGGCATGCTGGGCATGAGCATCGCCAGATGCAGCTTCCTTGCCCTCACGCTGCTTGTAGCCCTAGTAGTTGCCCTTGGGCTTAGAGTTTTCTGGGCATGCATTAGCACGGTGCCCTGGCTTCTGGCAAGTGTAACAGCGGATCTCCCTTCCTTGGCAATCTGTGCCGGGATGATCCTTGTTGCAGTTCCGCCATATGTAGCTACGGCCATCAGATTGATTCTTGCCTTGGCCAAATCCAGAACCTATAGCTTCCAAGTTAGCAAGGTTCGGTATACTTACAATACTCCATATACATACTATTTCACAAGTGTACTAATTCAGTTTCGGGTTCTTACCCTTGTAGGGCTGAGACCTAAGTGGCTTCGCTGCCACTGGTGCGGTATAACCAAGCTGCAATGGCTCAGCCGCCTTGCCCTTCTCATGGGCACTACCGTCTCCAGAGGTGTTCTTCTGGTGGGAAGATTTTCTTCTCCAAAGGTTGGCTGGTTTTGGTCATCGAAGGTGTTACCCTTGTCGCTCACATTGCACTTCAGCGCTTGCTCCTCATCTCTTAGCTGGCAGGTGATCTCAACTCGAGATGCAACGTGGTAACACTCCTGAATTACTTAGGCATTAGGTTACACTTACATACCGGAGTCGATGGCTCAATCCGCCGTAGAAGCGGTCAACCAAGACTTGGCCGGTATACCCAAGGTCGGGTAGAAGTCTGAGAAGAGAGGTGAAGGTGCGGTAATATTCATCAACCGTCATCTTCTCGGTCATTTTCAGGGCATCGAGCTCAAGCCGTTTCTTGGTCTTGACATGCTCGGGATAATACTTAGATCGGAGGAGAGAGGTGAATGCTTCCCAACCGAATGCAGGGTCGGCTACATGCTCGGCCTTAACGAGCTTCCACCAGTCCATAGCCGCGTCTTTGAGGTAATACGCAGCTATCCTCACTCGAACTCCAGCGGGAGTCTCAAGTGTCTCGAAGGCCGTCTCCATCTCAGAGAGGTAAGCCTCGAGCTTGGCGGGGTCGCTCTCGCCTCTAAAGCATGGAGGTCGAAGGTCGGCGACTGCCTTTACCCAATTTGTCTCACGGGTATGAGGCGGGTCGGGCTGCTGCTGCTGCTGCTGTGGTTTTGCTGTGTTTGTTGTACAGCGGTGATTACATCCGGTAGCATCTGTGCTACCGTGGCGGCGACGATTTCAGCTATCGTCTGCGCGCTGGGTCCGTCATTAGTCCCTCCTCTGGGACGACTTGGACCTCGTCCTGACATCTGAACAAGTGTGGATTACATTAGATGTCGTGATACTATGACCTCATGGTCTTGATTCAAACAATGGTATCGTCTTTGCAGACATCAAGGGTATCCGTCGTTAGCAACGGTAGTTCCTAGTTAGGTTTCTAAGTATCCGTCTTAAAACGGCTGAAATCCTAACTCGGTAATCACTACACTTAAGATTCTAATCATCAGAGCGAGACTTCGCTCTGATACCACTTTTTGTAACACCCCAACCGCTAATTCTTCCATTATCCTCTAATCATTCCCATAATTACCTTACTCGCAGCGGAATACTTACTCCCGGCGGGTGATACAACGCAGTTAACCATCCATGGTTAACAAGGCTACTACTACTTACCGTATCGGTCTGACGATTAGAATAAGCTGCATACATACTACTTACTTACAATACCAAGTACTTACATACGATCCAATCCTACTAACTACCAAAAAGAATTCAGCACGGTCCTTACTCGACCATCACGCCTCGCGGGTACCTGTGGAGTAAAAACATTCCCCCTAGGGGGTCAGCTTACGCTGCATATGATAACCGCATACCCCGCGTGCTAGTGAGGGTACGCCAACTAATTGGTCGAGTACATGCGGTTCGTTTCATTCATACATACATACATGCTTTATACAATACAATTCAATACATTCCATATACAAGGCATACATACATACAATACATGCAAGGAAGACAATTCAGGTCAACCATTCATACTTACCCATACTCACCGCATTACGGAGATACACTTCTCCAATACATACAAAGGTATTGTTAGCTTCATTACACTCCCGAGTTAATCGGGTGTTCAATACTCTTTTACTCCCGGTCAATGACATACAATAGTCGAGACCAATACACATACAATACTTACTTCTTACATACTTTACTCCAGTCAAGTCGGTATGACCTCCGGGCAGGGATTACTACATCCCACCACCGGGCTTTAGGGTGGCCTACTAATCCAGGATGCTACCCATTCAAGGGAATTGGTCCATGGAAAAGATTATAGCCAGGATTCGGATCCAACCTCTTGTGTTTCCTTATCCTCACGCGTGGCCGAAACTATATCGGGCTACTACTCATTCCATTATACTCATTACTCATGTTAGGAGTTAGATCGTTAGGAATTAGTATAAGTCCATACTTTCTTTCCTTTCATCAGTACAATATACAAGTACTCATACTTACACATACACTTCATTCTCATTCATACATTTCATGAATTATACAAACTATTTGTTCAAGAAGATACAACAAGAACAATATAGTTCAAACACAATTATGTGCAATAAAAGTCCGATTCATGCATTTATCTTATTGGTGATCACATAAGCACACAAATCGGGGTAACCAAGTTAGGATACAGGGCATGAAGAAATCATACCGTACACCGTCGTTTTCGTACTACCGGGTCCTTTGACGATCAACTATTTGATTCCTATACATACATGAAGTAGTAAGATCAATGATCTATTATCGATCTAACTTACTCCTTCATTGATACTTTCAATGTATACTTACTACTTTATTACTTTCTTACTTGGTTATAAAACCATTCTTCCTTTACTACTTCTTAAACTTGTTTCCTTACTCATTTACATACTTTCTTACCTTTACTACTCCATTTATAGTGCACCACTACATATATATGCATATTTGTATATAGGCATATATATATATATATGTACATATGATTACTATAATCATATTATAAAACATTTTTTTTTGACTCGACCGGACTTGCAAGGTCGGTCGCAAGTCCGGTCCATTCCAGTAGCTATCATTACGGAAATTTTCTGGCTCGACCGAACTTGCAAGTCCAGTCGCAAGTTCGGTCCATTCCAGAAGGTCTCAGATGGAAATTTTTCTGGTCCGACCGAACTTGCATGTCCGGTCTATTCCAGAAGCTTTCATCTGCGGAATTTTTCTAGCCGACCGAACTTGCAAGTCCGGTCGCAAGTTTGGTCCATTCCAGAAGGTTTCAGACGGGAGAATTTTCTGGTCCGACCGAACTTGCATGTCCGGTCGCAAGTCTGGTCTATTCCAGAAGGTTTCCCGTCTTTGTAATTCTGGGCTCGACCGAACTTGCAAGTCCGGTCGCAAGTCCGGTCCGGCCCAGTACTTCAGTTTTAAAATCTGTTTTCTGTTGCATTCTTTACCTATTGCTTCCCCAATCTTTACCATTACTTCCCCACATGATTTAGCACTAATTAAACACTCTAAATCACCTTAGTTCATCCACCCAACTTGCTACTCAATTCCTACCCAACTTACACCAATTTTCATCATCTCAATTCAACACTTACATTATTATTCTTCACACTAATGCTACAGATTTTGGTTTTCCACATTATGCTACAGATTTTTCCCTCAACTCCTACCCTCCAATACTCCCTCAACTAATGCTATTCCTAGCATCCAAAATACATTACCTTACACTCTGGTTTCATCCCATTTACAAACTCATGTCCAAATCTGTTTCAAGACACTAAACACTCCCATTACACTCTCCTAGTACACCTAGTTATCACCTAGGTTACTTCCTCTTCTTAAGCACTTAAGTCCTCTCATTCCTACACAAAATTTGGCATAGTCTCCCCTATAATTCTTACTTTGCTCACACACTATTTCAGCTCACAATTTCACATTCTCACAACCTGTTTATACAATACACTATACTCACATAATAACACCACTACAACAACATAAAATTCCTGCACATACACATTCACTACCCAATGTTTTCCCAAGTTTTTAAACACCATTTAAAAACTTCAAAACTGTTTTAATATCATTTCTCATCATACTACAACATACTTACTACTCATTACGCAATACATTACTCATTTTTACTACTCCAAAAACTGTTACATTCTCTTCTCCAATACATTACCACATTACTACTACTCATACTTCACACATTCTTCATTGTTAGATACTAAAAATCTGTTACAATGTAATACACAAACTAACCCAAGGTAAGAGCATTTACCTTGTCTTGCTAGTTTTCCTTTCCTTCCTTTCCTTCTCTTCTCCCTTCTTCCTTTCTCTCTTGTTCTCGGTTCCAATGGGGTTCACACACCAATGCTATAGTCCATATCAATATACACAACTACTTAGAAAAATACTTTACCAACCTAAGTTTTATGCTTGTTTTAGAGTTAGAATGAAGCATTACCTTCCAATGGATGGATAGAGTGGTGGACAGCAACCAAGGCAAGATTCCAACACCCAAAATGGAGCCAAAATCGGCTAGGGCAAAAGACACCAACCAAGGGTTTAGTTGAATTTTCGTTTTGCCAACAAGGGCTAGAAAAAGATAGGTTTCCAAGAATATTTTTACCTCAAAATGACTAGGAGGTGAAGGTGCTTCTAATGGTGGTACTCAAGCTTCAAATGCAGCCCACCCATGGAGATGAAGTTGGTTGTTTTCGATTTTTGAAAGGAGAAAAGGGTTCTCCTTGGTGAGGGGATTTCAATGGTACAATTTTTGTTGAATTTAGACAAGGATTGAGCTTGGACAAGAGGAGAGAAGGAGAGAGTTGCGTGAAGTTCTTCAAATCCCCATAGCCATCGCCCAAGGAGGAAGAAGAGAGAATAGAGAGGTGAGAGAATCATGAGAGAGGAGTGGGGAGTAGGAGAGAGAGGGTTATTTTTTTGCTTTACTTATTTGTTTGTCTTTTAGCAAATAAGAGGGGAATTAAGAGGGTGTGAGAGAGAGCTGGCCGCCCCCCTTACACACACCATCAAATTTTGCTTTTTATTTGCAAAAGTGGACACATTAATTTTTCTTATTTACATTCTCACCCCACAACTTCCCGGTTGTTACAGTTCTTACTAACCGGTACCCGTTTTCCGGTTTTCTCGTTTAATTAGTTTTATTGGTACCCAACCTTTATTAATGTTTATTAATGACTAATTGGTTGACCAAAATTGTTACGAGTCTATTTGACCCGCTTAAAGTCGTGTTTTCCCGGTTTCCTCGAAAAACGCGCTTTAAGGTTCGTTTATGCTTTTAACCCATTTTAAAGGTCCGTTTTCTTCGGGATTTGTTCCCTCATATTTATTTAAGTGTAATTAAGACTTTAAAATTATAATTAGCCTAATTAATCACTGTTTTTAATTACGGGGTATTTCAGTTGTGCTAGGATGAGTCGAGTGAAGCGGTCATCATAGGACCGGAGTACCTTGAAAAAGTCCAAGCGGAAGTTCAACAAATCCGAGCTAATATGAAAGCAGCCCAAGATAGACAGAAATCCTATCCGGATGTGCGACGACGCGACCTTGAGTTCGCCGTGGGCGACCAAGTGTTATTGCGCGTTTCACCTATGAAGGGCGTATTCCGATTTGGCCAGAAGGGCAAGCTAAGCCCGAAATTTGTAGGGTCGTACACTATCACTGAGAGATTTGGATTTGTAGCCTACAGGTTAGCGTTACCTGAGGAGTTGGGGCGTGTCCATGATGTCTTTCATGTGTTACAACTCAAGAAATACATTGCTGATCCTTCTAATGTCTTAGAGCCCGAGCAATTATCCATTGAGCCGACGATGAGATATGTCGAGACTCCTATTAGAATTCTTGATACTAAGACCAGAGACACTCGCCATAAGTCAGTGCGAATGGTGAAGGTCTTATGGTCCAACCACAATGTCGAAGAAGCGACATGGGAGTTAGAAGACGCCATAAAGGTGAAGTACCCACAGTTGTTTATAGACTAGATAGTCTTGTACTTAGCGGGTACGGGGCATACCCCTTTTAAGGGGGGTAGAGCCGTTTCGTTTTTGCATTGCTTCGGGTTAGCATTGCATAGTGTGTATGTATTGTATTATATTTTGATGGCACATGTAGTGCTAAGTGTATTGGTATGTATGTACAATGTGTAATGTATTGGTGTTGTATGGTATTGACTCAATGTGCATTGTGGAATGTTGTGTATTGTGTATGGTAAGTATGCACTGTGCTTGTATGGTGTAGTGCTTGTAGTGTAGAAGAAGTGAACACCTTGTAGGTGGTAGTAAGATACATTATGGCAATTGGTTTGCCAAATGAGTAGAAATAGTAAACCATTAACCTTGAGCAACTTTGAGGGCAAAGTTCCTTAAGGGGGTAGATTGAAATACCCCGAAATGAAAAACAGTGATTAATTAGGCTAATGAAGATTTTAAAGGCTTAATTATGTCTAAATAAACATGAGGGAACAAATCCCGAAGAAAACGGATCCTTAAAACGGATTAAAAACACAAACGAACCTTAAAGTGCGTTTTTTGATGAAACCGGGAAAACACAACTTTAAGCGGGTCAAATAGACTCGTAATAATTTTGGTCAACCAAATAGTCATTAATAAACATTAATGAAGGGTTAGAACCAATAAAATTAGTTAAACGAGAAAATTCCGGAAAACGGGTTCCGGTTAGTAAAAACTATAAGAAACAGGAAGTTATGGGGTGAGAGTGTAAATAGGCTAAACTAATGTGTCCACTTTTGAAAATAAAAATAAAAATCTGATTGTGAGTGTGTGTATGGGCCGGCTGTTGCCCCCATCTCACTCTCTTCACTCACCTAATATGCTAAAAGACAAAACTAATAAAGTAAAAGCAAAACAAAACAATTCTCTCTCCTATCCTCACCCACACCCCCACCGTATGCTCCCCTCTTTCCCTGATTTTCTTCCTCCTCAAGCAGCCAATAATGGCGATTTGAGCAACCCCAAAGAAACCCCATCTTCTTCCTCATTTTTCAACACTCAATCCTTGTCCAAAAATTACAAAAACTATACCATTGGATTCCCCTTGTCAAGGAGAACATCTCCCTCTTTTTAGAATCCAAAAATACCCATTTTCATCTCCATGGGTATGGATGTTTTTGAAGATTGAGACCACCATTAGAAGCTCCTCCTTCACCTTGTTGGTTTGAGGTAAAAAGAAATTTGAAAATCTAGCATTTATAGCTCTCATTTGCAAAATACAAATTTCTAAGTGTGAAGCTTCTTATTCCTTGTTCTCCAGCCGATTTTAGCTTCTCTTGTGGAATGGAAATCTTGCTTTGGTTGCTGTTCTAAACTCCATCTACACACTTGCAAGGTAATGCCTTTTCTAAACCTTAAAAAACATGTCTTAAACCCTTGGTTGATTTAAGGGTTAGTTTGGAATTAAAATGGGTGTATTAATGGGCTGTAGCATTAGAAGTTTGAGCCTCATAACCGGTGGGTCAAGAAAGAGAGGAAAGGAAAAGAAGGAAGAAGGAAGAAGAAAGGAAGGAAGTTTGAAAGCAAGGTAATTGCACTAACCTTGAGTAGTTCTTGTAAGCCTTGTGTAACAGATTTTAATTACTTAAAATGAGCAATGCTTATGGCTTTGAGTGGTAGATATGTTGTAGTATAATGAGGAAGAGAAATAATCTGTTTTGAAACCCATAAAGGATGATTAAAAGCTTGGGAAAAACCTTGGGTAATGAATATATATGTGCAGGAATTAAATGAGTGATTAGTGCTTAGTGTGTGTATTGATAATGTGTGTGTTGAATAGGTTTGAAAAATGGAAATGTGTGGGTAAAAATAATGTGGTGAGAATGTTAAATTTTAGGAGACTATGTCAAAATTTACCTAGGAACTAGAACACTTAAGGGCTTGAAGTAAGTAGAAGAATACCTTAGAAAACAGTTTTGAGAAGGAGCTAAGTAGTGGGGAGAACTAGAGTGATAGATGATGCATTTTAAACCTTATAAATGGCATTAGGGAAGGAAACCAAGGATGGTAGGAAGTAGAGTCAAAATCTGAAGCATAACGAACTAAGGGAGAATGAATACAAATGCTGAAATGAAACTTAGAAAATAATATGTGTAAATTAGTATACAAAAGAGTAGTGAGTTAATGGATGAAATAAGGTGATTTAGAGGGTCTAATTAGTGTTAAAACATGTTAAATTACTTGTAGGAAGATTAGGGAAGCAATGGGTAATAGAAGGAACTGAAACAGAAAATAAAATGAAAACATTGGACTGGACCGACCTTGGGACCGCCCTTGGCAAGGTCGGTCGAGCCCAGATTTGCAAAGGCGGAAGTCTACTGACTTCGACAGACCTTGGGACCGGACTTGACAAGGTCGGTCGAGTCGTAAATCGCTAGAACCAGAACACACTGACTTGGACTGACCTTGGGACCGAACTTGGCAAGGTCGGTCGGGTCTGGAATTTGCAGTAACGAAACACACTGACTTCGACCGACCTTGGGTCCGACCCTGGGTAAGGTCGGTCGGGTCATATACAAAAATAATAATAATAATAATAATAGTAATCATATATATATACACATACACACACACACACACATATATATGTATACAGAAGTACACCATTGTTGGGTAAGAGTAATAGGAGAACATGCACATGAGTAAGAAAACAAACTTAAAGTATGAAATGGGTTTCATAACCACTCATGACTTGTAAGAACTAGTAATTGGACATAGGGAATGGTAATGGAATAAAGAGTGAAATCAATAATGAGTCATTAACCATACAACACCATGTATGTTATAGGACTTGAATAGTGAACACCGAAGGAAAGTCGGATTCGAGTACAACGCTGAATGGTATGAACTTCCTTTGCCATGTATGCTACCTTAGCTTCTCTGATTTGTGTGTTTGTGTGATAATTGATCACCTAAATAAGATAAAACGCACGAATCGGATTTATTGCGCTTACTTGTGCTTATATGATATTGTTCCTTGTTGAATATTTATCTTAAATCTCAGTTTGTATAATTCATGAATTGAATGAATGAGAATGAAGTGTGTGTACCTTGTTTTGTATTGTATTGGTCAAGTAATTTAGTATAGGACTTCTAACTAATTCCTAACTAGCTAACATTCTAACATAAGAAGTTGGTAAATTGGAATGAGTAGAAGTCCGATATAGTTTCGGCCACGCGTGAGGAGGAGGAGACACAAGAGGTTGGATCCAAATCGTGGCCTTAATCTTTTCCATGGAACAAACCCCTTAAATGGGTAGCATCCTGGATTAGTGAGCCACCCTAATGCCCAGTGGTGGGACGGTGTAGTCCCTGCCCGAAGCTCACACCGACTTAACATGAGTAAAAGTAAGTAAGTAAGAGTAAGTAAGAAAGTAAGAAGAAGTAAGTAAGTGTTGTATGAGCCAGATTGTGTAAGTAATGTGGTACCGAGTAAAAGAGTAAAGGACATCCGATTAACCCGGATGGGTAACTAGCTAACAAATGATGAAGTAAGAATTGTGAATGGTATTGTAGTACTGTTTGGCTTGTGTATTGCCTTTGGTTGTGTGTATTATATCTTGTATGAATGTATTGTTGAATGTAATAGCATGTTTGCATGTATAAAACGAACTCCATGTATATTCGACCAATTAGTCGGCGTACCCTAGTTAGCACGTGGTATATGTGAAGTTTATATGCAGCGTTTTGCTGAGCCCCTTGGGGCACTGTTTTTAATTTTACAGGTGCTTGTGAAGGGTGAAAATTGTGATGATATCAAGATTGATTTCTTTTTGTGTAATAAATAGATTATGAACGGTGTACCAAGTTGTACGCGGCTATATGCCTTTTTTATTAGCCGGTGTACCATGGGGTACACCATTTTGGATTTTGAAAGGATTGTGAATTGGTAAAAATGAGTAGGTTGCCTAAACTCATTATTTTTGTAAACTTAATAGAAGGGATGTAATTGGTTATATTTTTGGATACTTGGTAATCAAGTGATATAAGTAACTGTTATGTATGGATTGGGATGTATTTATAGTAGCTCGGCATTTTCTGATATCGGACCATAACTGTATGTAGGGAAGCCTTGCTAGCCGTATGGGCGGTTAGCGGCGTTGTATCACCCGTCGTAGTAATTGAATTTCCGCTACAAGTAGTGAGATAACCGTGATGATTAGACAGTAAGTATAGGATTAGCGGTAGGGGTGTTACAATAGTGAAATTCTCACCGTTCATGAAAAGTTGAAGCATGAAAAACAACCTGAAATCGATGAATTGATTGTTGCTCTTAACACTAAAGAAAAGGAACTAGCTACCATCAAAGAAAAATATTCTAAGATAGATGTTGTTTCTAAGACACCCATAAGGAGAAGCAAACGACAGGTCAGATGCCAGTCAGAGAAACTAGGACTAAAATGGGTAGTCAAAAATGATCTTAGAGTATTAAATGGTGGAAATGGGTCCAACCTTTCTATGGACCCTAACCCCACACGACTAACGTGTTAAGTGCATAATCGAGTGAGAATGGACCCCTGCTGTACATCGATAGTGGGTGCTCTAAACACATGACAGGAGACAAAAAGAAGTTCTTCTCACTCGAACCAGGAAGCCAAGGAATCGTTTCCTTTGGCGACAACAAGAAAGGAAAAATCATCGGTGTAGGTAAGGTTGGTATTACATATGACTATGTCATAGAAAATGTAAATCTAGTTCATGGTTTAAAATTCAACATGCTTAGTGTTTCTCAAATTTGTGACAAAGGAATTCAGTTCACTTCTATCCTACACATTGTAGCATAGTAAGTCAGAACAATGGCAAAGAGTTGTTAAAGGATAAAAGGTGGAAAAATGTTTATGTAACAAGCTTAGAGGATATTGACAGTCCAAATCTTCCATGCTTGACTGCTTTAATAGATAACTCTACACTATGGCACAAAAGACTAGGGCATGTTAGCACTTCTTTACTAAGAAAACTTGTCAAGAAACAGATGGTAAGAGGTCTTACTGTGATAAATGAATCTGAGACCAATCTTTGTGATGCTTGTGTTAGAAGCAAACAGACCAAGACTTCTTTTAAATCAAAGAACTCAGTTAGTACATTCAAACCACTTGAATTAATTCATATGGACATATGTGGACCTATGAGAGTCAAAAGTTTTGGAGGAAATGGGTATGTGTTTGTAATTGTTGATGATTACTCACGGTTTGATT
Source organism: Limonium bicolor (assembly GCA_023374045.1). Lineage (NCBI taxonomy): Eukaryota > Viridiplantae > Streptophyta > Magnoliopsida > Caryophyllales > Plumbaginaceae > Limonium > Limonium bicolor. The sequence continues at coordinate 87,901,668 of CM041781.1, read as the reverse complement.
GGACACTCTTTACTGCTTCCAAAGACGAAGTCTTTGAGAAATTTCAAGCCTTTACAGGAAAAGTCCAAGTACAAATCAATCTCAAGATCAAGACTCTTCGGTCTGATCATGGGTCAGAATTTGAGAATCAACAATTCATGGATATGTGCAAACAACATGGGATTAGTCACATATATTCAGCACCAAGAACACCCCAACAAAATGGGGTAGTTGAGCGAAAGAACAGAACACTACAAGAGGTAGCCAGGGCCATACTATTGGGGAGCAATCTTCCTCAAGTCTTATGGGCATAAGCGGTGGCGACCGCATACCCCATCACAAATAGAACGCTCATACGACTGATCCTCAACAAAACTCCCTATGAGTTATTCAAGGGAAGAAAACCAAACATAAGTCACTTCAGGACATTTGGTTGCAAATGTTATATCCACAACAAAGAAAAGAGTCCCCTTGGAAAGTTTGATGCCAGAAGTGACATGGCCATCTTCGTTGGATACTATGAAAGAAGCTGGGCATACAAAGTATACAACAAAAGGACACTGAAGGTGGAGGAAAGTGTGCACGTTGTCTTTGATGAGGCTGACATACACAAGGTCAAAGAATCTGATGAAGAAAAAGAACTTGGATTCAATCTAGTTGATCAAGATCACCCCATAAATGAATCACCAATTGAAGTAAACTTGCCTGACAGGTCAGCGACAGGTCAACAATAGGTCGACGAAGGAAACAATAATGTCGAGGATCCACTATCTCCATCAACCATTCATCAAACTCGTGCTTTGTATAAAAATCATCCATTGGAGAATACCATATCAGACATATCCATAGGAACTCAGACAAGAGCACAAACTCGAGATATTCTAGCCTTCTCAACGACAGTCTTACCCATCGAGCCCAAGAACGTCAAAGAAGCTCTTCGAGACTCAGACTAGATCAATTCAATGCAAGAAGAACTAACCAGTTTGAAAGATGCAAAGTCTGTCATCTTGTTCCTCGTCCTACTCATCAAGGAGTACTTGGCATAAAATAAGTCTTTAGAAACAAGGTGAATGAAATGAGAGAAGTTGTCAGGAACAAAGCTCGTCTGGTAGCTCAAAGATATCGTCAACAAGAAGGAATAGACTTCCAAGAAACCTTCGCTCCAGTAGCAAGGATGGAATCTATTAGATTACTAATTGCATTTGCTGCACACAAAGGAATCAAACTCTTCCAACTTGACATCAAGAGTGCCTTCCTAAATGGGTACATCAAAGAGGAAGTGTATGTTGAGCAACCTCTAGGTTTCGAGACACAAGAAGGAAAATACATGGTACTCAAACTTGACAAAGCTCTTTACGGGCTCAAACAAGCTCCAAGATCATGGTATGATCGCCTGTCCTCCTATCTATTGGAAAACCACTTTAAACGAGGTAAAGTAGACAAAACTCTATTTGTTTACAACAACAAAAGATATTTCCTAATTGTGCAAGTATATGTTGATGATATAATCTTTGGAGCCTCTGATGAGAAATATTGCAAAAAGTTTGAAGCATTGATGAAAAAGGAATTTGAGATGAGCAATCTAGGAGAATTGAAGTTCATCCTAGGACTTCAAGTCAAGCAGAATGATGAAGGGACCATCATATCCCAAGAGAGGTACGTAAAAGACTTGCTGAAGAGATTTGGAATGGAGGAATGTAAGACGTTTGACACACCAATGGCAGTTGGCACTAAGATGGGTATCATGACTGGTGACCGACAGGTCGACCATCGATATTATAGAGAGATGATTGGTTCTCTACAATATTTAACTGCTAGTAGACCTGATATTATGTATAGTGTTTGCTTATGTGCTAGTTTCAAGCAGATCCAAGAGAAATTCACCTCACAACTATAAAAAGAATCCTACGTTACTTAAAAGGAACCATGAATCTTGGTCTCTTTTATCCTATGTTCAATAACTGTAACATTGTAGGATTTTCAGATGCAGACTATGGAGGATCTATCACTAATAGAAAGAGCACTTCAGGGACAACATTCTTTGTTGGGTCATGTCTGATTGCATGGGGATCAAAGAAACAACAAAGTGTTTCAATCTCAGCAGGTGAATCTGGATACATTGCTGAGGTAAGCTGCTGTTCCCAACTCCTATGGCTTAAACAACAGATTGGTGATTATGGCGTCAAAACAGGTAATTTACCAATTATGTGTGATAATACAAGTGCCATCTCTATTTCCAAAAATCCTGTGCATCATTCTTGTACCAAATATATTGACATTAGACATCATTTTCTTAGAGATTGTTGTGAAAAAGAATTAGTTGGTTTAAAGTGTATTTCTACTGAGAACCAACTAGCTGACATATTTACTAAGCCATTAAGTAAAGAAAAGTTTACTAAGATTGTTCATGGTCTTGGAATGATATTCAATTGCTTTTTATTTCCCATGATCGGTCAACGACATGTGAACAACACCAGTTATATTGTCATTCAGTAGTCAACGATCAGTTTAATGCATAGAAAGCATGTCAAACGACTACTTGAAGCAGCTATGTCATTTTCCACAAAAGTGAGATTAGGTTAGAGACAGTCCAACGGATAGAAACGGGAAACCTTCTCAACGGATCCCTGACAACCGTCACGACCGCTGCTCATTATGAATAGTACCATTAGGACATGTCAGTGAGCGGACGAGGAGCGGTTGCCGACCATTACTCGATATCTATAAAAGGGTGATGGGAGTTTTACTCCTATCATACTATTGGCCTCACTCTCTCTAATCTCTCTAAGTGATCAAATCATATTCTCTTCTCTCTCACGAAATTTCCTGCAAGATTTAGAGCAAAAAATCCCTTGCCTCACAGCCATTAAAGAACACCCGAGCAACAAGTACTAAATTCCAATACAAAATCCTCTACACTGAAAATGGCACCCAAGACTGCTCTATGATCAAAAGCTAAAGAAATCCTCATAGAAGCTTCCACACAACAAGTGGCCGACATCCAGCAGACAGAATCTCTAACTCGACTGACAAGGGAGGAGGAGAACGAGCTTACGGTTAATGTAATCCAGGAAAGGAACCTTCTCGCTAGTGAGGTAGAGTATATAATGACCCACATTCCCAAATGAAATACCCCAAACCTTGATATAAGGTTTAAATATTAAACTATGGTGTGTAAAGGCTAAAAAGTTCCTTAGAGACATCAGTGAACAATTTAAACCATAGTAAAATGCAATAAAGCGCTAAGACATAGTTTGAGCAAAAACATGCTCTAAGCTAGGAGTGAACTTGGTTAGGACCCAAAGAGCCTACCAAGACTTAATAATATTCAATTATGATTTAATAAGGCTAATTAAGTCCTTAGGAAACTTTGGTAGACAGTTAAACCAAACAAAACACAAGAAAATACCTTAAAGTCAATAAGAGCAAAAATGTGCTCTAAGCTTGGTATAAATTTGTATAAGACCTAATGGTCATACCTATACCTTATAAATATGTTAATGAACATATTAAATCAATTACCAAAGAAAACCAAGCTTGAAAACAAGTTAAAACACAAAAAGTGCTTTAAGGAGTCTTAAAGCACGTTTTTGAAAAATTGTCTTGTAAATGAGTTTTGAATGGCTAAATGTCCATCATTACTCTTTAATTAACATGTGTACTATATAGTATCACATTTGGAAGTCTATATCAATGGGAAATCAAAAATTTCACATCTATGTGCCTTGTTTTTTAGTGAATAGTAACTATTATAAGCTAGTTTGTAACATATGATATTATAAGTTATGTTAATGGTCAACAAAGACCAAAACACCCTTATTATGATTATGGGGGCCAGTTTTTGTAGGGTGATTCATCACCATTCACAAAGCAATTAAAGGAAAGGAAAGTTAGTAAAGTAAAGTACTATTTGCCTTATATGTAAAATATCTTAACAAAGTGAACACTCTCACCTCATTCTCTTCTCTCCTTCCATTTCCCACGGTTTGACATCTCCTTCCTGCTCTCTCCATCGGTTTGCTACAGCCATATACCATTCTCAATCTTCCTTCACTTGTAACTCATGATTCCATGCTCCAAAATCAATTTCAAGACTACCTTTGTCTTAGTTAGATCAAGCTCTTCATTTCCTTCTTTTCAAATCTTCAAGAACTCAATTTTGGTGCCATGGAGATTCACCATTGAAGGAGCTTGAGCTCACCTTTTCACATATTATTGTTCTCCTTTGCTTCAAGTTAAGGAAACTCAAAGAAAAATGATGTTTCCTTCATGTTTTGTGTTGTCCGAAAATTCACCTCACAATGGTGTCTTTACCTTGATTGTTTTAGCTTCAATTGAATCTTCCAAGGGCTAGGAGGAGTCCTCTCTTAATACTCATTCAAGCTCTCTTTCCATTCAAAGGTAAAACAATTACCTTAATGTGTTAAGATAATATGTAACTAGGGTTTACAATGAGATGAAGCTTAAAGCTTATATACTCATTATAGTATTTGTATAATGTTTAGAAGTTGACAAGCAACTAAAAGCCTTGCCAATTTAGTCAAGGAAACAAGAAAGAAGTTTGTGAGGAAAAGAGGTAAATATGCTATCTCATGTAGTTTAAATGCCTTAGGAAAATGAGCTTGATTTGCTTAATAAAATACCTAAGGAGCCAATGGTAAATGAGCTAGTGAAATGCTCTCGAGGAGTTTATTAAGGGTGTATGTATTGTTGGTTGTATTTGCAGGCCAAAGGCATTATTTATGTGGGAAATTCAGTGTTTAAGGTTTATGCAATTTAAGGGCCTAAGAGCCATGTTATTTAAGGGCCTAAGTGCCAAGCAATTAAGTTCATGCACTATATAGTGATGTAGTGTAAATTTGGTGAAGTTTTGTGTGTGAGAAAGTTCTTGGTGGATTTTAGGTGTTCTTGAATGGAATAAGGTAAAAACCTAAGTGTTTGGATGTGAGAATATACAAGAGAAGCTATGGCAAAATTTGGAAAATGTGTAAGAAGTTCTAAGTGTTTTAAATAAGTTTTGGTGAACTAGGAAGTGTTAAAGGTGAACAAGTGTTTTACTAGGGAAGAAAACATGTGCTAAGGTGATTTAGAGTGATACAAGGATTTAGGTATTATCTTGGAAGTTCTAGGAATTCAATGTGTGTTTTTGAGAATGTATTAAAGTCATGGAGAAGTTTGTTTAAGGTTTAGGAATGTTGATGTACAAGGAAGGAATGATGTTTAGGTAAGATGTCAAAAAGGAGATTTAGTTAGTAAGAGAAGAAGTTGAGAGATGATGTTAAGGTGTAGAGGAAACACCTTGGTATAGTGGTCATTATAGGTGAAATACCACCAAGAAATCTTAAGGAGAAAACATTCCAAGTGCTAGGAATTTTGTAAGAAATTTGTGAATGATAAAATGGTTTTGGTGAGTGATTTAAAGAGTTAAGCATATGGATAAAGGTGTGTTTGAAGTGCCAAATGATGTTAGAATACATTAGGAGGCTTAAGGAGAAGTTTGGACAAACTCTGATGTTATCCGACCCAGTGGTCCGACCCAGTTGTGGGTCGGACAACTCTGTTTAGTCACCTGTTGGAGTTTCTGGAATGGTCCGACCCAGAGGTCTTGGGTCGGACATGGGTCGGACATGTGTGCTCTAAGTCTCTGGAATGGTCCGACCCAGATGGTTGGGTCGGACATGGGTCGGACAGGTGTATTTAAAAGACGGGAAAAGTTTCTGGAACGGTCCGACCCAGTTGTGGGTCGGACGGTGGGCCGGACGGCCCAAAATATGTAAAAAAAAAACAAAACATTGTTTAAGGTTATAAGATGATGAGGATTGACTAGTAATGATGTTAAGGTTGTTTAAGACATGTTAGGTGAGTTATAGTGACAATTTAGTGGGGGAAAAGATGTATTAAAATGTAAATGTAAAACAAGTTAAAAAGTGAAGTTATGTAACTAAGTTAACGGGGAAAAGTTATAAGCATTGGACTTTAAACAATCATGATACCCCGATGTTAATAAAAATACATGTAATGTTATCAGTTGTTCGAGGATTGCTAGAGGAACATAAGTGGACACGATAAAGTGGACTCCGGTGACAGGTATGGTTTTCGTGCAACCTGTGTCCTACCGGATTACACCGGCTTGTACGCCAATGTGTTTTTCTGTGTGTTTGCCACGTTATAAGATAAATTATGAAACGAGTTTACAGTCGTTATTGTTGTTGTATGTTCACGTGCCGATACCGGTAACCTCGAATGCGCTTGAAGGGCTAGTTAACCACTATTAGGTAAACGTAAGAGAACGGTATCCGGTGATAACGTTTCTGACCTAAGGAACGTTCTAACCACGGCTGTGCGTGAGTTAGTTATGTGATGTTTGTGTGTGATGTTTGTGTGTGAATGTATGACTCTCCCTTCCCTTGTGTGTGTCTAACAGGACTTAACCCAATGTTTTGATTGTTTAATTAAGTTCAATGTTGAACTTCTAACAAGTGCTAACGGGGGGAAGTGAGGAGTCCGGTCTGTTCCGGCCACGCGTGTGAGTATGTGGGTCGTTGTCATATCTGGTTCGATCCTCTCTGTATGTTATGGTTGTTTTCCAATTTGGTTCCCAACCTTCCCTTTAGCTTAACCAAGGCTATTACTGACTCACGTCGGGCCACAGGGCCATACTATGTTATGTTTGTTCGGTGTGCTTGGATCGCTATATCCGAGACACCTATGTTAAGTTATCCGTTCATTTAACGAGACGGTAACGAGTTATGTAATGGGCTTATCATGAGACTGGCAACATTCTCTAGGCTACAAGTGAACTGACTATGTTTGGGCCGGTTCATAAAGGGAACCGTACCCGTTATGTTATGTACTGTTGTTATGTTGCAATATCTATTGCGATGTTATTATGTGCACGTTGAAACGTGAAAGTGCTGTCATGTGTTGTTATGTGATGAATGTTATATGTTGTAAATTGTGGAGTATGTGGATCATGGATATGAATCCCAGTTAGTGATAAGAGGCGTTTAAGGATAACCCAATTAATGGGTAGTTGTCGTCTATTAAGGAAGTAGCTCCATTAGAGGAGAAACACTCTAGGGGTAAAGAATACCATGAGTGACTTATCAAGTAAGGAAGTACTATCCGTTTGTTGAGCCCATTGAGGCTAAATGCTATGTGTTGTGTGTATACAATTGCTTGCATGATTTGAATATAATCAACCGCATGCTAAGACGACAATTAGTTGTGCGTGGCCCGGTAGCATGTGGGCGGCGGGATTACCATACCAGCAAAGGTGCTGAGCCCCTTGGGGGCCACCCTTTCTCTTCTTTCCTATTTCAGGTACAAGAGCTGGAAGCCGTTCGAGAGTAGGACGGGGTAGTCGTTGTACAGGGGTAATCATTTAAGTTGTGTGTATACAGTAGGTGTAAGACCAAAATTGTTATCGGCATCAGTTTGTAATACTCGGTACAGTTGGAAGGTATGTGCATGTTTGTTGTTAATGGAGAGGGATAATAATGTGTAGTCGCTCGGGAATCTAGTCCATCAGACCGGTACAATGTTTATGTAATAGCCTTGTTAGCCACGTGGGTGGTTAACGGCGTGTAACACCAACGAGTTAAGTAATGTGAAGTAGTATATTTTCCACTGCAGAATGTTGTTATGTGTTTGTGGTTGGATGGGGTGCTACAAAAAGTGGTGTCAGAGCGAAGTATCGCTCTGATGACTGAATTACCGAGCTTAGGAAGTACCGAGTTAGGATTTTAGTACTTTGGGTTAAGGGTTGAGTGATAGCGTGAGAGATACGCTAGTTAGGAACTACCAGTGACTACTGGAAACCTACTATATCCTTCCCGCCCTCCACAATCCCTGTTTTATAACTTGGGAAGGAACGCCAGAGAGATGGAAGTCCTCTCTTTCTCGGGGATACCCGATCTGGCTGTTATTAAACACCTCTAAAGGTACGGTGAACCTGTCATACGGTAGATCCCGAAAACTGGGAATCCCGGAGACGGTTCCCATCTGAACAATGTTAACCGCATTTCATAGCGAAGAGTGAAGAATCTGTGTATAGAAGAATAGAATTTCTGGCAACCTGGGTCGACATGCCGAGCAGTCGAGAATAACTAGCTTGCAACGCACTGACCGTGCAACAGGCAAGAAATGGATTAATGAAACCCGAGACGAGCGTCTACAGAACCACAGTTGTCAAATGATGCGCCAACGGTATACCAACCGACAAAGGAACTACAACTGTAACACCCCATCCAACAACAAACACATAACAACAATCTGCAGCGGAATACACGCCTCATCAAATAACTTAACTCGTTGGTGTTACACGCTGTTAACCACCCACGTGGCTAACAAGGCTATTACATAAACATTGTACCGGTCTGATGGACTAGATTCCCGAGTGACTACACGTTATTATCCCTTTTCATTAACAACAACCAACATACAAAAGCCTTCCAACTGTACCGAGTATTTACAAATTGATGCCGATAACAGTTTCGGTCTTACTACACCTACTGTATATATACAACTTAAACGATTACCCATGTACAACGACTACCCCGTCCTACTCTCGAACGGCTCCAGCTCTTTGTACCTGAAATAGGAAAAGAAGAGAAAGGGTGGCCCCCAAGGGGCTCAGCACCTTTGCTGGTATGGTAATCCCGCAGCCCACATGCTACTGGGCCACGCACAACTAATCATCGTCTTAGCATGCGATTGATTATATTTAAATCATGCATGCAACTGTAAACACACAACACATAACATTTCGCCTCAATGGGCTCAACAAACGGATAATACATCCTTATTTAATATGTCACTCATGGTGTTCATTATCCCTAGAGTGTTCCTCCTCTAATGGAGCTACTTCCTTAATAGACGACACTTACCCTTAAATCGGGTTATCCTTAAACGCCTCTTATGACAAACTAGGATTCATTTCCATGATCCACACACTCCATATCTTACAACATATAACATTCCTCACATAACAAAACATAACAACACTTTCACGTTTCGACGTGCACATGATAACATCGCAATAGGAATTGCATTACAATAACATCACATAACATAAAGGGAACAATCCTCTTAGGAGTCGACCCAAACATAGTTAATTCACTGGTGAGCCTAGAGAATGGTGTCACCCTCATGGTAAGCTCGTTATACAACAACAACAACACTCATTACCGTCCTAATAGTCGGACGAGTAACTTAAGTTAAGATGGTTTGGGTTTGGAGGCCCGAACACACCACACAAACACATGTTCCACCTAAACCGATCATAAGTCAGAATAGCTAAGCTTTGGAATAAGCTAATGGGAGATCATAACCCGTGAGGGAAACAACCATAACAGAGAGAAGGGTAAGGCTAAGAAGGATACCCTCTCCCAAACAACGCGCGACCGGCCAAACCGGTTTCCTCACCACTGTTAGTACATAATTACTTTAGATATTAGTTAGAACCCCACTATGGAGCCTATCATAACTACACATCATACAGTATTACAACTGGGTTAGACACACAAGGGAGATCCCTACATTCATATACACATATTACACAATTAACGCACGCATAGCCGTGGTTAGTACGTCCCATGGTTCGGGTCGTTTACTCCGAATACCGAACTCTCATGTGATCCTAGACTCAGTTAACTAAGGTTAACACTTCCGAGGTTAAATGGTATCGGAGTTGTACACGCCACATAAATGAATTACTGTAAACTCATTACATGTTTGATCTTACAACCTGGCAAACATATAGAAAACACATTGGCATACAAGCCGGTGTAATCCGATAGGACACAGGTTGCATGAAAACCATACCTGTCACCGGAGTCCACTTTTCCACGTCCACTTATGTTCCTCGAGCAATTCTCGAACAACTGATAACATTACATCTACTTTTATTAACATCGGGGTAGCATGATTATTTAATGTCTAATGCTTATAACTTTTCCCCGTTAACTTAGTTACATAACTTCACATTTTAACTTGTTTTACTTTTACATTTTGATACAACTTTTCCCCCACTAAATTGTCATTATAACTCACCTAACATGCCTTAAACAACCTTATAACATCATTACTAATCAATCCCCATCATTACATATCATTTTATAACCGTAAACATTGTTTTTGGTCTGACCGACCCTACCAACCGACCTTGCACAAGGTCGGTCCATTCCAGAACACATTACCGTCAAAATTTTCTACTCCGACCGACCTTGTAAGTTCGGTCGCATGTTCGGTCGGTTCCAGAAACTTAATCCGTACACAAAATACAAGCCCGACCGACCTTGCATGTCCGGTCCCCAAGGTCGGTCCATTCCAGAAACTAATTCTCGCAGGGTAAACTGGGCTCGACCGACCCTGGCAAGTTCGGTCGCAAGGTCGGTCTGCCCCAGACCTTTATTTACCCTTGCCCATTTAACTCCAAACTTCACCTCATATATCCTAATATGTCCTAACCTCATTTGGGCACTTCAAACACATCTTTAGCCATGTACTAAACTCTTTAAATCACACACCAAAAACCATCTTATCATTCACAAATTTCTTACAAAATTCTTAGCACTTGGAATGTTTCCTCCTTAAGATTTCTAGGTGGTATTTCACCTATAATGACCACTATACCAAGGTGTTTCCTCTACACCTTACATCATCTCTCAACTTCTTTTCTTACTAACTAAATCTCCTTTTCACAACTTCTTTAAATTCCTTACTCTAAACCCTTACCTAAACATCATTCCCTCCTTATTCATCAACATTACCTAAACCTTAAACAAACTTCTCCAAGACTTTATTACATCCTAAACACTCATTGAATTCCTAGAACTTCCAAGACAATACCAAAGTCCTTGTATCACTCTAAATCACCTTAATACATGTTTTCTTCCCAAGTAAAACATTTGTTCACCTTTAACACTTCCTAGTTCACCAAAACTTACTTAAAACACTTAGAACTTCTTACACATTTTCCAAATTTGTCCATAGCTTCTCTTGTATATACTCACATCCAAACACTTAAGTTTTTACCTTATTTCATTCAAGAACACCTGAAATCCATCAAACACATTTTATACACAAACTTCACACATTTAGCACTACATCACAATATAGTGCATAAGCTTAAATTGCTTGGCACTTAGGCCCTTAAATGACATGGCTCTTAGGCCCTTAAATCGCATAAACCTTAAACACTGAATTTCCACATAAATAATGCCTTTGACCTGCAAATACACCTAACCATACATATGCCCTTAATAAACTCCTTGAGAGCATTTTACTAGCTCATTTGCCATTGGCTCCTTAGGTATTTTATTAAGCATATCAAGCTCATTTTCCTAAGGCATTTAAACTACATTGAGATAGATAGTTTGTTTTCCTCCTTTCCCTCACAAACTTCTTTCTTGTTTCCTTGTAAACCGGTAGGATGTTTGGTTGTTTGTCAACTTCTAAACAATGTACACATAATAGAATGAGTATTCAAGCATTATGCTTCATCTCATTGTAAACCCTAGTTACATATATTGTTTTAACACATTAAGGTAATTGTTTTACCTTGGAATTGGAAGAGAGCTTGAATAAGTATCAAGAGAGGACTCCTCCTAGCCCTTGGAAGGTTCAAATGAAGCTAAACAAAGCAAGGTAAATACACCTTTAGTGGTGATTTTCGGTCATCACATAAACATGGAGGAAACATGGATTTTCTTTGAGTTTCCTTACCTTGAAGCAAAGGAGAACAATAATATGTGAAATGGTGAGCTCAAGCTCCTCCCATGGTGATTCCTCTTGGCACCGAAATGGAGATCTTGGGATTTTGAAAGGATGGAATTGAAGAGCTTGATGAGAGAAAGAGAATGGTGGTCTTAGAATTTAATTTGGCCAAATGAGCTAGGAGATACAAGTGGTCAAAGATGGAAAATAATGGTGGTGTTGGTGTTGCTGTAGCAAGCCGTGAATGAAGAGCAAGAAGAGATAGAAGAGAGGTTTAAGACGTGTGGAATGAGAGAAATGAGAGAAATGAGATTGGTTTTGCTTTTTGAAGATATTTTACCTTAAAGCAAATAGTAACCATTAGTCATCACTTATTACTTAATAAACTTACATGTGTGGTGACTCACACCTTGAAAAACTGGCCCCCATTTAATAGAAGGGTATAATGGTCTTTTTTGACCAATTTAATTACTTATAACAACATATGTTACAAATTAGCTTATAAAAGTTACTATTCATCAAAACAAGGCACATAGTTGTGAAATTTTTGATTTCCCATTGATATAGACTTCCAAATGTGATACTATATAGTACACATGTTAATTAGAGAGTAATGATGGACATCTAGCCATTCAAAACTCATTTACAAGACAATTTTTCAAAAATGTGCTTTAAGACTCCTTAAAGCACATTTTGTGTTTTAACTTGTTTTCAAGCTTGGTTTTTCTTTAGTAATTGATTTAATATGTTCATTAACATATAAATAAGGTATAGGTATTACCATTAGGTCTTATACAAATTTATCCCAAACTTAGAGCACATTTTTGCTCTTATTGACTTTAAGGTACTTTCTTGTGTTTTATTTGGTTTAACTGTCTACCAAAGTTTCCTAAGGACTTAATTAGCCTTATTACATCATAATTGAATATTATTAAGTCTTGGTAGGCTCCTTGGGTCCTAACCAAGTTACTCATAGCTTAGAGCATGTTTTTGCTCAAACCGTATCTTAGTGCTTTATTGCATTTACTATAGTTTAAATTGTTCACTGATGTTTCTAAGGCACTTTTTAGCCTTTACATACCATAGTTTAATATTTAAACCACATATCAAGGTTGGGGTATTTCAATCTACCCCCCTTAAAAGAACTTCGTCCTCGAAGTTTACACTTCCCACACATCTTGGATTAGAATACGGGGATTACTTATAGAAATAAAACTTCTATAACCAAACACACTTTACATCACAACCTCGGACTTAATGGTCCGGGCAACACATCCACATCCATACATAACATAACATATTCACATGATAACCTCGGACTCAATGGTCCGGGTATCTTAACAACATTTACACATACATAACAACCCTTAGACTCTCTGGTCTTGGGTAACATAACAACATTTAGACACATAGGTCTTGATAACATAACAGCCTTTAGACACATTGGTCTATGTAACACAACACATTTAGACTCATAGGTCTTGATGGCATACACTTTAGGAAATCAAAGTCAAAATAACATTTATTACACATACCACACAACATGTCATAGCATGTATAGCAATCAAAAATATCTTTGATATACACTGTGATCCCGCAGAACCCGGTCGCGATGGACACCTTCCGTCCCCGTGCCTTTGGGAGATTAAAAACAATCACTTAAATTTAAAATTTTCCTTGTGAGGTTAAGTAAGAGAACTTTAATTATGTAAAGCATCTATCGACGTTTTATAAATACCAATTCAAAATCCTTTTGAAAACACATACAACTCCAAGTCTAACTTATGCTCTTTACTTCTTTTCTTAGCGTGGTTAATTGTGACCACTTATAGGGAGCTTCAAGAATCATCCAACCCTGATGTGATCAGCATTAGTGTTGAACTATCCTTCCACCCAATTTGTGTTCGGCTTCCCTTGATCTCATGATAATCAAGTTTCACCTCCCACTTCAATTTCAAGAATCAAGTAAATCACTCATTTCCAATTTTCTATCTTTTTAATCATTCTAATCATGATCATACCATCTCCAAGGGATAGAACTTCGTCTATCAATTATTTCCATACACTTTAATGTTGTTACCTAGGGAATCTTATTCTCACTAGGTTCTATGTCGGTTTCATACCCTTTCGTGAATCACCATATAGTATATATACACATATATTTTATCAAAATACCACACACAGTTTCACATTTATACACTGTCGGGGTTGTTTCCCCGGGAGCTTCTCTACTCCCACACTTGTACTATCACACACTACTGTTAACAAATAAACACACTTATCACAATGGTATTCGCATCTTCTGTGCACAATTACCACAATTAAACCATGAATGAATGCGTATGTTTACGTAACACACGCACCAATCATCAAAACAAATTATTTGTGCTATGCACAACATAAGTCACGTACACTTGTACGGTAATACACACTAAGTGGTTTTGCGCTCTACCCCCTGTAAAAGGGATTACGCCCACGTAATCAATCACTAAACATTGGCTTAAAATGTTCTGCCGTCGTGAAGTGTTTTAACTTCCATGCGGTCTATTACACAATGGATTCTGATTAGAGGATCTTAACCATATTGGCGGTTTAGTTCCTAAACCACGAATTCTCATTGGAGTTTGTTTAAACTCTTAGTTGGTTTCGATTCTGGCCTGTTAGGCTTCTAGGCGTTAATAATTAGCCATTCACTCTTGTTCACCATGTACATTCAACACTTGAATCACTGGCTCACTAGTTTCTGCTGCGAAACTCTAATAACTGTAGAGCTTAATTGCCCCATTTGTTATTCTTACTGTATTGTACATCCCCAATTGTCACCTTCATCCTGGTAACAATGGTTTCTCAACCAACGCGTGGTATCTCTTACCGTTAGCGAATTCGGTGAGTTATAAACTTTCTATCCACTTCCATAACAATTACTGTGTATACAGCTATGTATTTCACCATGATTGACTTGTTTCCTTCCAACTCACTGTCGGTTGAGATTGAGCTACTACCTAGTGTGTAGTGCTCTCTCAGCTATTTACAACATTTGGGGTATATTCCATACCGATATTTGGCAGTTAGTGCTACTGTAGTCACTTACTGTTAATCATGTCTCCACATTTGGTTCTATACATGTATTCTTTCATTGGTGCGGCCTTGCATTTCCTCCACAACTAACATTCCCCGAATCCTAGCTATCCCATTCGATCATTACTGCTCAAGTGCAATACCAAAACACTCAGTCATACAGAGTGTAGAGGCGTAAACTCTTGACAGTAAATCCCTTATGCGATTCGCTATGGAATTCACACTGAGTTCCTCATCACATAGTACTGCCACTGGCTTATTGCCCAGTTTGTTTAACATCACTTATCTTGCATCTCCGCCGAGTTTAACTCATAACTGGTCTTATCTGCCACATTATTACTCAATAACATTGATACAACGGTCGCCGTCCGTGAACCGTGCTCTTACTCATCGTATAACAATAACTTACCTGGTATTTACTGTCACACTAACTTCCACACCTATATTATATCATTCACATTATGGTTCGTCATTCATTTGGATGACTACCGAATGTTCCATGAGCGTTGCTCATTCGAGTCACAAGCCGGCATTATTCAGCTCGGTGTTTCACTTTATACACACATACTACTAAGCTAACTGCTCTCTTTGGATAATAATATCGTCCATCCTTAACATATTTCTTGAGCTTGGTACACATAACTACCGCTCCAGCGGTTTCACAATATCGAGAGGTATCCCCACTCTTATTGCAGTGGTTCGTTCTCCACTCTATTCACTTATATAACATAAACTTCTGCAATCAATCTAATTTATATAACATATCTTGCTTATGGCTTATAAGCCTTATTTGCCTTGAGCTGGGCTCATTATAGGCTGTCCACACACATGTACTTCTCTGTACAACATTACATGGTTTGGGTATTATATTGAGCTCCATGACAAGGTCGTTGCATTCCGTTTCCTTTCATGGGATGCCCCTTAGGCTTGTCAGTCCGTCTCCTGACAACTTATGTCTAAACTAGGTGTTAGTTTCAACCCTTGTGTTTCTGTCATGCATTTCGTTTCAACAATTGTTGATGCGAACACCCTTCAAGGATTGCTCCTGGGTGTTGTTAAGTTATGCCTTTACATCTGGTTCACACTTATTGGTACATTCCGTTAGCCACGCCGTTTGCGTTCTTAACTGGCTTATTATCTCCTTCTGTGAAGATTAACATTTCCTGGTAGTGTAGGTACTCATTCTGGGAGTTTCATCACGTTCATTGCACATTAATGTGTCCACATTAGGCATCTGCTTGCCATGTACAGGCTGGGTCTCCGTTCCAGCTAACATGTTTATCCCTGAGGATCCTTAAGATGTATACGATGTCTTTACATTACAGTTAGTGCACTTCGCACCTCCTGACTCTTAAGCATTTCGTTGAAAGGAATTCACTAATTCCTTTAGTCTCGTTAACTTAGCTGAGTTCCTTAACTTCAACCATTCATGGTAATCCTTAGTTCTTGTTTGACTTATACTGCTGACCGTAGTACAGAGTCGACTACTTCCCGTGTTCCGGACTCTACTTGTATACATATGTGGGGTACCCTACTGATACATTACTACTTACCCAACTAACCCATAAGCAGGTCTGTCAGGCCCACAAGCTCCTATCGGAGTGCGGTCGTCCCACAATTCAGTTGGTACACTCGTAGTGTCCGTCACACGCCTAGGTGAAGTATTCTGTTGTCAACTCCCTTATATTGTCCCGTGACAATATTCATTCCATGCTTCCCGAACTTAATCGAGGGAAAGTTTATCCATTGTTGAATTCTTATCAACTGCCCTTGGTTTTACTGGTTTGGTTTAGAAGAAGGTTAGAAATAAATATTGGTTTGAAAGAAAATCTGGTTTTGAAAGAAAGAGTTTGAATAAATCTGGGTTGAAAGAAAAATTCTCATGGTTCCACAACATCTTCTTACCTTAACCAAGTCTAGCTTCTTGCTGACTGGTGTACTTACAATTACAGAGGTTAGGCTAACAGGCCCTTCCACTGTTATGACGATCACACTTAACTTTATGGTACTTTACCAAGTACTTTGTATTTGTTAAAATTTCCCCGAACAGCCCTGTTATAGCAGCACTTGCCATGGCAAGTGCGCCATGCTAACTGGCTATCAGCTCAACACTTACCGGTTGCGGTATTGTTTTTACCCGCACTGTCATCAGTGGCCTTGTTGGCCCTCACTGATCTTACTGTCTTGATAATAACTCCTCTAGGTGACTTCTCACTGTCTTCACATGATAATCATTAACTAGGGTGTTTCCCATTCTGGAAGACCCCTTTTTTTTATTGTTTCCTCTTCGTAGCCCGTTCCACGCATTGTCGTGGTTACTGAGACTTGTCTCTTGTTTGGGCACTACGTTGTAGTTCCTTTGTCGGTTGGTATACCGTTGGTGTATCATTTAACAACTGTGGTCCCGTAGACACTTGTCTCGGGTTTCATTAATCCACTTCTTGCCTGTTGCACGGTCGGTGCGTTGCAAGCTGGTTATTCTCGACTGTTCGGCATGTCGACCCAGGTTGCCGGAAATTCTATTCTCTTGTACACAAAATTCTTCATTCTTCGCTATTAAATGTGGTTAACAATGTTCAGATGGAAACCGTCTCCGGGATTCCCAGTTTTCGGGATCTACCGTATGACAGGTTCTCCGTACCTTTAGAGGTATTTAATAACAGCCAGATCGGGTATTCCCGAGTAAGAGTGGACTTCCATCTCTCTGGTGTTCTTTCCCAAAGTTGTTTACAGGGATTGTGGAGGGCGGGATGGATATTGTAGGTTTCCAGTCAACACTGGTGATACCTAACTAAGTGTCTCAAATGTAGCACTGATTTAAAAGTATTTTAATTAAATTAGTACTTTTCTGCTCATTTCTCCACTTCGGTTATTTTCCTCTAGTTTATGTTTATTGTTTATCTCACAAAATTATTGTTCAAACATGAGGAAAACCAAGCTGGGAGTAAGTGGATAAAGAGACGAACACATAGACGCAACGGCTCAGAAACGACTTATAACAAAAGATGTAGAGCCAGTCAAACAGAGGCCGCGAGAGTCACGCGGTGGCGGTGCAACCGCCCCCCCTAAGTCGCGGACGTCACAAGAGCAACCGCCGGGCGGACGAGTCCAAGCAACCGCCTCGCGGTCAATATAGAGGCTACCGCCTCTTAACAGGCGGACACCACACAGACTACCGCCTCGCGGTCAGGCTACCGCCTCGCGGTAAATATAGAGGCTACCGCCTCTTAACTCGCGGACAACACTGAGGCTACCGCCTCCTTATCAGGGGACGAGACACAGCTACCGCCTGGTTCACTCGCGGACACAACAGAGGAACCGCCTAACCGGGGCGGTTCTTCGGGCGCGATTAAATCAAGTCGCGACCATTGTCTTCAGTTCTTCTTCGCGCCGTCGTCTGCAACTCGCCTTATCTATCTACTCAGCATCGCCTACCATAAATCCTCACGCGTACAGCTCTCTGTCCCCTCTGCAATCAATGAGCAATCAATGCTCTTCTTCATCTTGCAATCAAAACTCGTACGGATCCTAACCTCTATATAAACCACCACCTTAACTGCATACACCACACACGGAGTCTGAAGAACCATTCGCTTCCACTTATATTTCCTCCCGTATCACCACATCATTCCACACTCACGCAGTAACAAAAGAAATAGAAGAGCAGCAGTGAGAGGAGAACAGACCAGTTCCTCCTCTGAATTAATGTCAAAATCTATCGTGTAATCTTCTTATCTCCGTTAATGTCTGAGTAATTTTCATTGTATCCTAGGGATGGGGGTTTGATTTCTAATATTACGTAATTAATATTTATCACCTGTTTCTCTCATTTACTGTTTTAAGTCCTTTTAACTAATATTGCGAAATTCTTTGCGCGACAAACGCTTACTCTGCATTTATTTGGTAACTATCAACATATGATTTTGAGCTAGTCTAGGTACCACAAAGGAATTAATCTTGTATTTAAACTCCGGATTGAGCAGGAAATATTAAGGCTTTTATTAAGAGTTCGTAACTGACAATTATTAACTCCAATAGGCAATAAAATAATTGAAACAAGGTTATAAATATGGTTAAGTAATTTAGGAAATTCCCCCGCTATCCTAGGATACATTTTTCCATCACATCAATTAATTCACCTTTTTACTGTTTTTATTATTTCTGTATTAATTTAACAACAAATCAAGCTTGCCTCCGGCTAAACCCCTTTTTACAGTTTTTAAGTAACTACCAAGACTAGGGTAAATTGAACAATCTCCCTGTGGATACGACACTCGTTATACTACTACGACCGGGAATTGTTTGCAGCCCGACGTTTATAATTTGAGTTTTTAATTTCCTTTCTTTTAATTTTACACCTTTAACCACTCAGAAATAACACTCTGCAAATTGGCGCCGTTGCCGGGGAGATTGATTCCATCAATTTCCCTAGTTTCCGGTAGTTCACCTGTTTTATTATAATAAACTGTCAATATTATCTTGTTAATAATCTAACCTTGGACATCGGACTTATAATCTGAATTGGACATCGGACTTCTGACCTGACTTGGACATTTGACTTCGGACTTTGGACATCTAACTCCTAACATCTTAATATTATTGTCATTTCGTTCCATTGTCATTTCGTTCCATTGTCATTTCGTTCCATTGTCCTTTCTTTCCATTGTCTCTAACTACTAACTTTAAATTTCCTGTCATTTCGTTCCATTGTCCTTTCTTTCCATTGTCCTTAACATTTCATTTCCATTGTCCTTAACATTTCTTTCCATTGTATACTAACTACTAACTTATAATTTCTGTATACTAACCCCTAACGTTTATCAGCCTAACCAATATTTCTGTCTTTCTTATTTTATTTACTAACTAATTTTGCAGCTTCTGATAAACCACAAGTTATCTTCTGTGCATGCCAAACACTCGAACCCGAGGCTCTCCACCAATCAGTCCGAGCCCCGAACCCGAGCGTACTTTATTTCAAGCGCAGAGAAACCTGAGAAACCAAGCCATGGCCAATAACGAAGTTATAAATGAAATGGACCATGCAATTCAACCAGAACACCGTGCCCTATCTGATTATCACCAACCTAACACCGAAGGAAGAGCATCAGCTATAGTTCTCCCTGAACTAACACCAGAAGAAGCCGGACGTTGGGTTTTCAAAACCCACTACATCACCGCCGTCCGGGATCTAGGCAAGTTTAGTGGAGCGAACCCAGATGAAGCCCCAAATCATCTGAGTCTCTTCCTAGACTTCTGCAATTCCTTTAGTCAAACCGGCATCGTCAAAGAAAGAATTCGACTCCAACTATTTCCTCACTCATTATCGGATTCAGCAAACCGGTGGTACCGAAGCCTTCCCTCCCGATCAATCACCACATGGCTTCAAATGGCCCAAAAATTCCTTGCCAAATACTACCCAACCAGTAGAACGAGGCAATTGATTGGTGAGATCAACACTTTCTGTCAAGAGCCGGGAGAAACGTTGTACGACGCATGGGACAGATTTAAAGATATGCTAATGAAATGTTCCCACCATGGTCTTGACGATCAATCCCTCTGCCTGTCATTCTTCAACGGTCTGGATGATGGGAACCGACTACTCGTCAATTCCTCTGCGGAGGAAGTTTCATGATGAAATCTCCTAAAGAAGGAATGGATCTTCTCGAAACCATGACGAGCAATACCAGACAGTGGACGAGATCCAAAGGAAGAAACCACGAGCAGCAGGCCTACTCCATGTTGAGCCTACAGATCATTTATCGGCTCAGATCTCGTCCCTTGCAAAGATGGTGGAAAAGCTAACAACATCACAAAACGAAATTGTAAAACAATAGCTTCCCCACCTACAAGTTCACCACCAGCTCCACCTACAGAAGGATGTGTCATATGCGCCGGTCCTCATGAAACTCATCATGCGAAGGCAAAGGCCAGTACGAGGAAGTAATTCATAGGAAACCGCCCCGGTAATTCCTACAACAACAACTTCAACAACAACTATCCATGGAGAAATCACCCGAATTTCTCATGGAAAAATAATGATCAAAACCAAGGAGGGCAGAACAACAATTCCAACACCTATCAGGGGAACCGACCCCAACCAAACTCTAATATGGGTTATAGAGCACAAGGTGCCCCTCCAGGTTTCCAACAACAACAACAACAACAACAACAACAACAACCACCATCTTCATCCTCTTCTGATCCAAACGCAGAACTCAAAGAGATGATGAAGGGTTTCATGTCCATAACTCAGAACCAGCTCTCTGCACAAGAAGCCTTCAACCAGAAAATCGAAGGAAAATTCAATCAACTTGCAGAACATCTTGCTCGAAGACCGCCAGGGGCTCTCCCCAGCCAAAATGAACCAAATCCAAGAGAGCAAGCCAAGTGCATCTATGTGAAGGAGCACGATGAAGAAACGACGGAGGTGGCTAAAACAGCTAAAGTTCTAGAACTACACCCTTCCCTCCAAGAATGGGTTGTAGCAATTGAGACTTCCAAAAGGAATGTAGCTGAATTGGAAAGCACCGCCAAAGTCTATAAAAATCGCATTCAATCTGAGAATACCTACCTCGAGAACTTGGTAGCCGGTTATGAACATGAGAAGCTCGAATTTGAAGAAGAAGGAGAAGAGGTTAAGGCGATAACCTTGAGAAGCGGTAAGAAAACCGACGAGATTCCCATCCCGCAACAATCAGAAGAATCCAAAGAGGATAGTGAAGAAAAAGCTGAGGCCCCAGCAGAAAAGACATCTCCAAACGTCCTCACTATTCCACCAGCTTCAGAACCTTCTTCACAAGAACCGCCTATACCATTTCCTCGCCGACTCCAGAAGCAGAAATTGGATAATGAATATGGTAAGTTTCTGGCAATGCTGAAGCAGCTAAACGTCAATGTACAGTTTGTAGACCTCATTGCCAAAAAACTCTGTGGGTAAAGGATTTTCTCACTCTCGAACTGTGTCCGAACTTGGGAAGTCCGGACACAAGTTCGGACGTGACTGTTTCTATCTGGGATTTACTCTCAAACTGTGTCCGAACTTGGGAAGTCCGGACACAAGTTCGGACGTGTGTATGGTTTTCAGTTTTAGGTCGCGGCTTGCGTCCGAACTTGGAGGTTCGGACACAAGGTCGGACAGGCCACTGTATGGACCAAAATTGTTGTTTTGAGGTATGGAAATGATATGTAATGATGGGGATTGATAGGTAATGATGTTATAAGGTTGTTAAGGACATGTTAGGTGAGTTTTTAATGACAATTAAGTGGGTGAGAGTTGTAATAAAATATGAAAGTTAGAACAAGTTTAAAGTTATGTAACTAAGTTAACGGGGAAAAGTTATAAGCTTTAGACATTAAACAATCATGTTACCCCGAAGTTAATAAAAGCAATTGTAATGTTATCAGTTGTTCGAGAATTGCTCGAGGAACATAAGTGGACATGATAAGTGGACTCCGGTGACAGGTATGGTTTTCTTGCAACCTGTGTCCTACCGGATTACACCGGCTTGTATGCCAATGTGTTCTTCTGTGTGTTTGCCACGTTATGAGATAAATCATGAAACGAGTTTACAGTTGTTATTGTTATTGTACGTTTACGTGCCGATACCGGTAACCTCGAATGCGCTTAAAGGGCTAGTTAACCACTATTAGGTAAACGTAAGAGAACGATATCCGGTAATAACGTTTCCGACCTAAGGAACGTTCTAACCACGGCTATGCATGAGTTAGTTGTGTGATGTTGCTGTAAGTGTATGACCCTCCTTTGTGTGATTAACTCAGTTGAAATACTGTATTGTGTGATGATGTGATAGGTTCCACAGCGGAGTCTTTAACTGTGAATATTAATATATTATGGGGGGTGAGGAATCCGGTTGTTCCGGTCGCGCGTTGTTTGGGAGTTGTTGTATACAGTTTCTTCAGCTTCCTCTCTGTTGATTGTTTTCCTTCATTGGTCTTCGATCACCCCTGAGCTTAACCAAGGCTCTTGACTCACGTCTGTTGGGGATTATGTATGTTGTGTTCGGGTCACTAAACCCGATCCATCTGTATGTTAAGTTATCCGTTCGCCTAACAGAACGGTAACGAGTTATGTAAACGAGCTTAGCATGAGTTTGGCAGCATCCTCTAGGCTCTCCCTGTGAACTAATTATGTTTGGGTCGGTTCCTAAGAGAACCATTCCCGTTATGTTATGTATTTTGTTGTGATACAATATCTGTTGCGGTGTTATGTTGTGCACGTGGAAACGTGCAAAGTGTTGTTAAGTGTTGTTATGTAGTGTATGTTATATGTTGTAGAATGTGGAGTATGTGGATCATGGATATGAGTCCCAGTTTGAGAAAAGAGGCGTTTAAGGATAACCCGATTTAAGGGTAAGTGCCGTCTGTTAAGGGAAGTAGCTCCATTAGAGGAGGAACACTCTAGGGATATTGAATACCTTGAGTAACTTATTAAGTAAGGATATATTATCCGTTTGTTGAGCCCGTTGAGGCGAAATGATTATGTGTTGTGTGTTTACAGTTGCATGCATGATTTAAAAATAATCAACTGCATGCTAAGACGACAATTAGTTGTGCGTGGCCCGGTAGCATGTGGGCTGCGGGATTACCATACCAGCAAAGGTGCTGAGCCCCTTGGGGGCCACCCTTTCTCTTCTTTTCCTATTTCAGGTACAGAGAGCTGGAAGCCGTCCGAGAGTAGGACGGGGTAGACATTGTACATGGGTAAGCATTTAGGTGTATATATACAGTAGGTGTAGTAAGACCGAGATTGTTGTCGGCACCAGTTTATTAATACTCGGTATAGTTGGAAGGTGTACGTTGTTGTTGTTGTTAATGGAAAAGGGATAGTAATGTTAGTCGCTCGGGAATTTAGCCCATCAGACCGGTACAATGTGTATTAGCCTTGTTAGCCACGTGGGTGGCTAACGGCGTGTAACACCAACGAGTTGAGTAATGTGACGAGGTTGTTATTCCGCTGCAGTTTATTGTAAGTGTGTTAATGTTGGATGGGGTGTTACAAAAAGTGGTATCAGAGCGATACTTCGCTCTGATGACTGAATTACCGAGCTTAGGAAGTACCGAGTTAGGATTTTAGTACTTTGGGTTAAGGGTTGAGTGATAGCGTGAGAGATACGCTAGATAGGAATTACCAGTGTGTACTGGAAACCTACAATATCCATCCCACCCTCCACAATCCCTGTATATAACTTAGGGAAAGAACGCCAGAGAGATGAAAGTCCTCTCTTACTCGGGAATACCCGATCTGGCTGTTATTAAGTACCTCTAAAGGTACGGAGAACCTGTCACACGGTAGATCCCGAAAACTGGGAATCCCGGAGACGGTCTCCATCTAAACAATGTTAACCTCATTAAATAGCGAAGAATGAAGAATCTTGTGTATAGAAGAATAGAATCTCCGGCAACCTGGGTCGACATGCAGAGCAGTCGAGAATAACCAGTTTGCAACGCACCAATCGTGCAACAGGCAAGAAGTGGATTAGTAAAACCCGAGATGAGTGTCTACGGGACCACAGTTGATAAATAATACACCAACGGTATACCAACCGCTAAAGGAACTACAAAGTAGTGCCCAAACAAGAGACAAGTCTCAGTAACCACGACAATGCGTGGAACGGGCTATAAAGAGGATACGATACTAAGTAAAGAGGGACTCCAAGAGTGGGAGACACCCCAGTTGATAATTACCATATGAATACAGTGAGGAGTTATCCAGAGGGTTATTATCAAGGCAGTAAGATCAGTAAGGGCCAACAAGGCCACTGATGACAATATGGGTAAAAACAATACCATAACCAGTATGTGTTAAACCGATAGCCAGTTAGCATGGCGCACTTGCCATGGCAAGTGCTGCTATAACAGGGCCGTTCGGGAAATTTATAACCACTACAAGTACTTAGTAAAGTACCATGAAGTTAAACAGGATCATTATGACCATGGAAGGGCTTGGTAGCCTAACCTCTGTAATTGTAAATACACCAGTCAGCAAGAAGCTAGACTTGGTTAAGGTAAGAAGATGTTGTGAAGCCATGAAAATTTTCTTTCAAACCCAGATTTATTCAAACCCTTTTCTTTTCAAAACCAGATTTTCTTTCGAACCAACACTTCTTTCCAACCTTCTTTTAAACCAAGCCAGTAAAACCAAGGACAGTCGACAAGGATACAACAATGGATAAACTTTCCTCGATTAAGTTCGGGAAGCATGGAATGAATATTGTCACGGGACAATATAAGGGAGTTGACAACAGAATACTTCACCTAGGCGTGTGACGGACACTACGAGTGTACCAACTGAATTGTGGGACGACCGCACTCCGATAGGAGCTTGTGGGCCTGACAGACCTACTTATGGGTTAGTTGGGTAAGTAGCAATGTATCAGTATGGTACCCCACATATGTATACGAGTGGAGTCCGAAACACGGGAAGTAGTCGACTCCGTCTACGGTCAGCAGTATAAATCAAACAAGAGCTAAAGATTACAAGGAATGGTTGAAGTTAAGGAACTCAGTTGAGATAACTAGACTAAAGGAATCAGTGAATTCATTTTCAAGGAAATGTTTTAAGAGTCAGGAAGTGCGAAGTGCACTAACTGTTATATAAAGACATCACACATGTCTTAAGAATTCCAAGGAATAAACATGATAGCTGGAACGGTGACCCAGCCTGTACATGGCAAGCAGATGCCTAATGTGGACACATTAATGTGCAATGAACGGGATGAAACTCCCAGAGTGAGTACTTACACTACTAGGAAATGTTGATCTTCACAAAAGGAGATAATAAGCCAGTTAAGAACGCAAAAGGCGTGGCTAACTGAATGTACCAATGAGTGTGAACCAGATGTAATGGCATGACTTAGTAACACCCAGGAGCAATCCTTAAAGGGTGTTCGAATCAACAATTGTTGAACGAAATGCATGACAGAAGCACAAGGGTTGAAATTAACACCCAGTTTAGACATAAGTTGTCAGGAGACGGACTGACAATCCTAAGGGCATCCCATGAAAGGAAACGGAATGCAACGACCTTGTCATGGAGCTCAATATAACATCCAAACCATGTAATTGTATAGAGAAGTACATGTGTGTGGACAGCCTATAATGAGCGCAGCTCAAGGCAAAAAAAAAGGGCTTATAGGCCATAAGCAAGATATGTTATATAAATTAGACCGATTGCAGAAGTTTATGTTGTATAAGTGAATAGAGTGGTAAACGAACCACTGCATTAAGAGTGGGGATACCCTCGATATTGTGAGACCGCAGGAGCGGTAGTTATGTGAACCAAGCTCAAGAAATATGTTAAGGATGGATGATATTATTATTGAAAGTGAGCAGTTAGCTTAGTAGTATGTGTGTATAAAGTGAAGCACCGAACTAAATAACATCGGTTTGAGACTCGAGTGAGCAACGCTCCAGGAGTATTCAGTAGTCATCCAAAAGAATGACAAACCATAATACGAGTGATGTAAGTATATGCGTGGAAGTTAATGTGACAGTAAATACGATGTGAATTAGTGTTATACAATAAGCACGGTGCGCAGTAAGCGACCATTGTATAAGTGTTGTTAAATAATGATATGGCGGATAAGACCAGTTATGAGTTAAACTCAGTGGACATGCAAGCAAGTGATGATACACAGACTGGGCAATAAGCCAATGGTCGGTACTATGTGATAAGGAACTCAGTGTGAATTTCATGGCGAGTCGCATAAGGGATTTACTGTCAAGAGTTTACGCCTCTGCACTCTGTATGACTGAGTGTTTTGGTATTGCACTTGCGCAGTAATGATCGAGTGGGATAGCTAGGAATTGGAAACATGTTAATTGTGGAGCAATAATGTTATAATGGCCGATGCATAGGAAATGCAAAGACATACCGTGAAAGAGTACTTGTACAAAACCAAATGTGGAGACATGATTAACAGTAAGTGACTACAGTAGCACTAACTGCCAAATATCGGTATGAAATATACCCCAAATGTTGTAAATAGCTGAGAGAGCACTACACACTAGGTAGTAGCTCAATCTCAACCGACAGTAAGTCGGAAGGGAACAAGTCAATCATTGTGAAATACATAGCTGTATACACAGTAAATTATCATGGAAGTGGATAGGATGTTTGTAACTCACCGAATTCGCTAACGGTAAGAGATACCACGCGTCGGTTGAGAAACCATTGTTACCAAGATGAAGGTGACAATTGGAGGTGTACAATACAGTAAGAATAACAAATGGGGCAATTAAGCTCTACGGTTATTAGAGTTTCGCAGCAGAAACTAGTGAGCCAGTGATTCAAGTGTTGAATGTACATGGTGAACATGAGTGAATGGCTAATTATTAACGCCTAGAAGCCTAACAGGCCAGAATCGAAACCAACTAAGAGTTTAAACTAACTCCAATGAGAATTCTTGGTTTAGGAACTAAACCGCCAATATGGTTAAGATCCTCTAATCAGAATCCATTGTGTAATAGACCGCGTGGAAGTTAAAACACTTCACGACGGCAGAACATTTAAGCCAATGTTTAGTGATTGATTACGTGGGCGTAATCCATTTTAAGGGGGGTAGAGCGCAAAACCACTTAGTGTATATTACCGTACAGTGTACGTAGTGTATGTGATTTATATTGTGCATAGCACAAAATTATATTATTGTTTTGATGATTGGTGTGTGTGTTACGTAAACATACGCATTCATTCATGGTTTAATTGTGGTAATTGCGCACAGAAGATGCGAATACCATTGTGATAAGTGCGTGTATTTGTTAACAGTTGTGTGTGATAGTACAAGTGTGGGGAGTAGAGAAGCTCCCGGGGGAACAAAAGCCCCGACAGTGTATAAATGTGAAGTTGTGTGTTGTATTTTGACAAAATATATGTGTATATACATACTATATAGTGATTCAAGAAAGGGCATGATACCGATATAAAACCTAATGAGAATAAGATTCCATAGGCAACAGGATTAAAGTGTATGGGAATAACTGATAGACGAAGTTCTATCCTTGGAGATGTATGATCATGATTAGAATGATTTAAAAGATAGAAAATTGGAAATGATGATTTACTTGATGCTTGAAAATGAAGTGGGAGGTGGAACTTGATTTGCATGCGATCAAGGGAAGCCGAACACAAATTGGGGTGGAAGGATAGTTCAACACTGATGCTGATCACATCAGGGTTGGATGACTCTTGAAACTCCCTATAAGTGGTCACAAATAACCACGCTAATAAAAGAAGCAAAGAGCTTAAGTTGGACTGGAGTTGTGTGTGTTTTCAAAAGGATTTTCAATTGGTATTTATAAAACGTTGATTACTTACATAATTAAGTTCTCTTACTTAACCTCACAAGGAAATTTTAAATTTAAGTGATTGTTTTGATCTCCCAAAGGCACGGGGACGGAAGGTGTCCATCGCGACCGGGTTCTGCGGGATCACAGTGTGTATGTAAAAGATATTTTTGATTGTTATACGTGCTATGACATGTTGTGTGGTATGTGTAATAAATGTTATTTTGACCTTGATCTCCTAAAAGTGTATGCTATTGAGACCTATGAGTCTAAATGTGTTGTGTTACATAGACCTAAGTGTCTGAAGACTGTTATGTTATGGGGACCTATGTGTCCAAATGTTGTGATGTTACCCGAGACCAGTGAGTCCAAGGTTGTTATGTATGTGTAAGTGTTGTTAAGATACCCGGACCATAGAGTCCGAGGTTATCATGTGGATATGTTATGTTATGTGTGGATGTGAATGTGTTGCCCGGACCATTAAGTCCGAGGTTGTGATGTAAAGTGTGTTTGGTTATGGAAGTTTATTTCCAAGTGATTATTGTGTTCTAATCTAATGATGTGTGGAAAGTGTGAACTTCGAGGACGAAGTTCTTTTAAGGGGGGTAGATTGAAATACCCCAAACCTTGATATGTGGTTTAAATATCAAACTATGTTATATAAAGGCTAAAAGTGCCTTAGGAACATCAGTGTACAATTTTAATCATAGTAAAATGCAATAAAACACTAAGACACAGTTTGAGCAAAAATGCTCTAAGCTATGAGTGAACTTGGTTAGGACCCAAAGAGCCTACCAAGACTTGATACATTTAATTATGATTTAATAAGGCTAATTAAGTCCTTAGGAACTTTGGTGGACAGTTAAACCAAATAAAACACAAGAAAATACCTTAAAGTCAATATGAGCGAAAATGTGCTCTAAGCTTGGGATAAATGTGTATAAGACCTAATGGTCGCACCTATACTTTATAAATATGTTAATGAACATATTAAATCAATTACCAAAGAAAACCAACCTTGAAAACAAGTTAAAACACAAAATGTGCTTTAAGGAGTCTTAAAGCACGTTTTTGAAAAATTGTCTTGTAAATGAGTTTTGAATGGCTAAATGTCCATCATTACTCTTTAATTAACATGTGTACTATATAGTATCACATTTGGGTGGCTATATTAATGGGAAATCAAAATTTTCACTTCTAAGTGCCTTGTTTAGGTGATAGTGATTTTTATAAGCTAGTTTGTAACATATGTTGTGTTAAGTAATTAAATTGACAAATAAAGACCAAAACACCCTTCTAATTATATGGGGGCCGGTTTTATCATGTGGTGACTCACCACCATGAGCTAGTAAAAATTAAAGAAAGAAGGAAAAGTAAGTGAAAAGTAGAAGTTACCTTTATAACATGTAAATATCTTTCAAAAGCAATTCCAATCTTCATTCTTTCTTTCCCACTCACACCCACCGTAGCCTTCTTCATCTTCTCCCAAACTCCATCGGTTTTGCTACAGCAAACCATACCATTCTCCATCTTCTTTCACTTGTAACTTCTAGCTCCATGATCCAAATTTAATTTCAAGACCACCTTTCTTCTAGTTAGACCAAGCTCTCCATTTCTATCTTCTCAAAACTTCAAAAGCCCCATTTCGGTGCCATGGAGTTCCACCATTGAAGGAGCTTGAGCTTGTCTTTCCACATATTATTGATCTCCCTTGCTCCTAGGTAAGGAATCTCAAAGAAAAATCAAGTTTCCTCCATGTTTTGTGTGTGACCGAAAATATTCATTGATGGAGCTCCTTGTGTTGCTTTGTTCTAGCTCCATTTGAATCTTTCAAGGACTAGGTGGAGTCCTCTCTTCATAGATATTCAAACTCCCTTCAAAGATCAAGGTAAAACAACTACATTAATGTTTTTGAAATAATGTAAACCTAGGGTTTACAATGAGATGGAGCTTAAAGCTTGAATACTCATTATGTTGTTTGTATAATGTTTAGTAGTTGGCAAGGAACCAAATGCCTTACCGGTTTTGTAAGGAAACAAGAAAGAAATTTGGGAGGAAAAAGAGGTAAATATGCTATCTTAATGTGGTTTAATGCCTTAGGAGAAATAAGCTTATAATGCTTGTTAAAACTACCTAAAGAGCAAATGGTGAATGACCTAGTAAAGTGTTCTCAAGGAGACTAGTAAAAGAACATATGTATTGGTGTATGTAATTGCAGGTCAAAGGCATTATTTATGTGGGAAATTCAGTGTTTAAGGTTATGCAATTTAAGGGCCTAAGAGCCATGTTATTTAAGGGCCTAAGTGCCAAGCAATTTAAGTTATGCACTATATTGTGATGTAGTGCTTAATGTGTGAAGTTTGTGTGTAAAAATGTTCTTGATGGATTTTAGGTGTTCTTGCATGAAATGAGGTAAAAACCTAAGTGTTTGGATGTGAGTAAATACAGAGAAGCTATGGCCAAATTTGGGAAAATGTGTAAGAAGTTCTAAGTGTTTTAAATGGTCTTGGTGAACTAGGAAGTGTTAAAGGTGAATAAGTGTTTACTTGAGAAGAAAACATGTATTAAGGTGATTTTGAGTGATGCAAGAATTTAGGTGTTATCTTGGAAGTTCTAGGAATTCAATGTGTGTTTTGAGGACGTATTTAAGTCTTGGAGGAGTTTGTTTAAGGTTTAGGTAATGTTGATATCCAAGGAATAAGTGTTGATTAAGTAAGATGTGAAAAAGGAGATTTAGTTAGTAAGAAAAGAAGTTGAGAGATGATGTTAAGGTGTAGAGGAAACACCTTGGTGTAGTGGTCATTATTGGTGAACTACCACTTAGAAATCTCAAGGAGAAAACATCCCAAGTACTAGGAATTTTGTAAGAAAATTTGTGAATGATAAGATGGTTTTGGTGAGTAATTTAAAGAGTTTAGCACATGGAAAAAGGTGTGTTTGATGTGCCAAATGATGTTAGGAAACATTATGAGGCTTTAGGAGAAGTTTGGTGAAATTGGTTAAGTGTTTAAAGACTTGGAAATTGAATGTTTTGCCGTGTCCGAACTTCCGTCCGGACATGGAAGTTCGGACAGGCTCTGTGGGTAAGGATTTTCTCACTCTCGAACTGTGTCCGAACTTGGGAAGTCCGGACACAAGTTCGGACGTGACTGTTTCTATCTGGGATTTACTCTCGAACTGTGTCCGAACTTGGGAAGTCCGGACACAAGTTCGGACGTGTGTATGGTTTTCAGTTTTAGGTCGCGGCTTGCGTCCGAACTTGGAGGTTCGGACACAAGGTCGGACAGGCCACTGTATGGACCAAAATTGTTGTTTTGAGGTATGGAAATGATATGTAATGATGGGGATTGATAGGTAATGATGTTATAGGTTGTTAAGGA
Organism: Limonium bicolor; assembly: GCA_023374045.1. NCBI lineage: Eukaryota > Viridiplantae > Streptophyta > Magnoliopsida > Caryophyllales > Plumbaginaceae > Limonium > Limonium bicolor. The sequence continues at coordinate 87,870,208 of CM041781.1, read as the reverse complement.
CATGTTAGGTGAGTTTTTAATGACAATTAAGTGGGTGAGAAGTTGTAATAAAATATGAAAGTAGAACAAGTTAAAAAGTAAAGTTATGTAACTAAGTTAACGGGGAAAAGTTATAAGCTTTAGACATTAAACAATCATGTTACCCCGAAGTTAATAAAAGTAATTGTAATGTTATCAGTTGTTCGAGAATTGCTCGAGGAACATAAGTGGACATGATAAGTGGACTCCGGTGACAGGTATGGTTTTCTTGCAACCTGTGTCCTACCGGATTACACCGGCTTGTATGCCAATGTGTTCTTCTGTGTGTTTGCCACGTTATGAGATAAATCATGAAACGAGTTTACAGTTGTTATTGTTATTGTACGTTTACGTGCCGATACCGGTAACCTCGAATGCGCTTAAAGGGCTAGTTAACCACTATTAGGTAAACGTAAGAGAACGGTATCCGGTAATAACGTTTCCGACCTAAGGAACGTTCTAACCACGGCTATGCATGAGTTAGTTGTGTGATGTTGCTGTAAGTGTATGACCCTCCTTTGTGTGATTAACTCAGTTGAAATACTGTATTGTGTGATGATGTGATAGGTTCCACAGCGGAGTCTTTAACTGTGAATATTAATATATTATGGGGGTGAGGAATCCGGTTGTTCCGGTCGCGCGTTGTTTGGGAGTTGTTGTATACAGTTTCTTCAGCTTCCTCTCTGTTGATTGTTTTCCTTCATTGGTCTTCGATCACCCCTGAGCTTAACCAAGGCTCTTGACTCACGTCTGTTAGGGATTATGTATGTTGTGTTCGGGTCACTAAACCCGATCCATCTGTATGTTAAGTTATCCGTTCGCCTAACAGAACGGTAACGAGTTATGTAAACGAGCTTAGCATGAGTTTGGCAGCATCCTCTAGGCTCTCCCTGTGAACTAATTATGTTTGGGTCGGTTCCTAAGAGAACCATTCCCGTTATGTTATGTATTTTGTTGTGATACAATATCTGTTGCGGTGTTATGTTGTGCACGTGGAAACGTGCAAAGTGTTGTTAAGTGTTGTTATGTAGTGTATGTTATATGTTGTAGAATGTGGAGTATGTGGATCATGGATAGAGTCCCAGATTGAGAAAAGAGGCGTTTAAGGATAACCCGATTTAAGGGTAAGTGCCGTCTGTTAAGGGAAGTAGCTCCATTAGAGGAGGAACACTCTAGGGATATTGAATACCTTGAGTAACTTATTAAGTAAGGATATATTATCCGTTTGTTGAGCCCGTTGAGGCGAAATGATTATGTGTTGTGTTTACAGTTGCATGCATGATTTAAAAATAATCAACTGCATGCTAAGACGACAATTAGTTGTGCGTGGCCCGGTAGCATGTGGGCTGCGGGATTACCATACCAGCAAAGGTGCTGAGCCCCTTGGGGGCCACCCTTTCTCTTCTTTTCCTATTTCAGGTACAGAGAGCTGGAAGCCGTCCGAGAGTAGGACGGGGTAGACATTGTACATGGGTAAGCATTTAGGTGTATATATACAGTAGGTGTAGTAAGACCGAGATTGTTGTCGGCACCAGTTTATTAATACTCGGTATAGTTGGAAGGTGTACGTTGTTGTTGTTGTTAATGGAAAGGGATAGTAATGTGTAGTCGCTCGGGAATTTAGCCCATCAGACCGGTACAATGTGTATGTATTAGCCTTGTTAGCCACGTGGGTGGCTAACGGCGTGTAACACCAACGAGTTGAGTAATGTGACGAGGTTGTTATTCCGCTGCAGTTTATTGTAAGTGTGTTAATGTTGGATGGGGTGTTACAGTTTGATCCTCGTACCAAGGATCACCCACCTCAACACTTCCACCTGAAGAACGATCGGTGGAGTTTACACTTTCACATCCTAAGTGTTGAGGCCACATTTCCTTTTGATCCGGGTCGTTCTTCATTGCTAGATGATGCCCGCCCAACCCACCCATTGAAGCCGACTTCAACGTTCATATTTGATCCCGGATGACTTCACGGTGGTATGTTCTAGCCAAAGACCTTAAATAAGGGCCGCTTACCGGGAGGCAACCCGGATTTCATTTCGTGTCTTGTCTTTTAAATTTCGTTAGTTTAGATTTTGCATTGTTTTCAATAATGGGCTATTTTGGCATTCTTTGGACTTGCCCTTTTGCGCCCAATTGGTGGCATCTGTGTTGTGAATATTTTGGCAACAGGTGAGCCCCTCTGAAAAAGGGATGGAATTAGGAACAATTACAAAGGAACCTCTGGCAAAATTTTCCTAGAGCACCTTCATCTCCAATGATTGAAGGTAGCACCTCAACGACCCCTCCCACTAGCAAGTGTGCGGGCACCCTATCTTCTATCCACATCTTATCGGGGAGTACTCATTTCACCCCTCCTTTATTACTTGCACACAATGACTCCTCTATTTTTATTTCTTGTTTTTTTTTCGTTCTCCTTTGGTTTTGTTTTTGCTAACCCTTAACTCCAGTTTTAGTTTGGTTGCTTCTAGTGTTTTATGCAGGTGCAACTTCCAGTCCACACCGCAACTAAGCTACGCTACTTGAGGCTGAAGCTCAAGTGTGGGGGAGTTCTACAAACTGATAGCAATAGTAATCTCAGGGGAGTACTAGTTTCTTTTACTTTTTGTTCTCTCTTCTCTAATTTTGAATCTACAAATCTGGGGATAGCTGTTGTGGTATAATGGTGTTTATGTCCCTTGTGTTTCCTCTTTTGCCTGCTTCCTAAAAAGGTCTTCTGAAACCTTCCCTGGTTTGTTTGGTGAAGAATGAGGACATTGTTCAAGTTCAGTGTGGGGGAGTGACCTTTTCGGCGAATTGCGTGCTTAAATGTTAGATATCTCTGCTTATCTTGTGATTGTCCAAAATCAAAAACTTGGACCCTTGTGTTGTGAGTTGTTCTCATTAAGAACAAGTACTATTATGAGTTGTGGGATAAATGCTTAAATTTTTTTTTTGATTGCTTTTGAGGAGCATTTTACATGCGGTGTGGCCAAGTGATCTTATATGGTTGGATTTTTATTGCTTTGGGGTTCCTTCTGTCTTCTTTCTTAGGGATTGCTAAGGGGTGCTTCTTCGTGAAAATCATTTAAGGGACTTGTGAGACGCCATTGGTAACCAACAATGAGAGTTGAGTGTTCTTAAATGCAAAGGCTTGATGCCAAAATTTTATCTCCTCATCTCTTATGAAAAAGTGAAACAAATGCATAAATCTATTTGTCCTTTTGTTTTCTTCTCAATGCCCATTATTGAGAGAAGTTGGTCATGGTAAAACCTCTCCAAGTTACCTAATCTTTAGAACTTTGAAGCACTCCGGATCATACCCCGAAACTCTAGTTTTCGTTTTTCCCCTAAGCACACCCATGCCACAAATAAGAGATGGTTCACACTCCTCAAAGGTTTTAATCACTTTTTGCTTCTTCTCTTATCCTACAATTCATGTTAGTATCTGTTAGTCTTAAGCATTCCTTACTTGCTTGGGGGCTTGGTTTTGCTTGAGGACAAGCAAAAGGTAAGTGTGGGGGTGTGATGAGTGTCTAAATGAGCATGTTTTACGGGTGTATTTCATATGTTTAATCAACACGTTTCATGCTCATTTCTCAACTCTGGCGTGTTTTCCTCTAGTTTTGTGTTTCATTGGTGTCTTACACATTTATTGTTTAAACAGGAGGAATAACATAGATAGGAGTAAAGTAGATGAAGAGAGGAACACGTGGGCGCAAACGGATCCAAAATCGGAGCTTAAACGAAGAAGATACAACATTTCGAAGTTAGCCTACTGGCATCGACCGACCCATAGGTCTGCGTCGGTCGGACTTAAAAAGACGCGATTTTCATCCCCGAGCTACTAGAATCGACCGACCCATAGGTCTGGGTCGGTCGGTGGGTCGGTCGTACTTAAAAAACACGTTTTCGGCCCTGAAATTGCTTCTGGACGCGACCGACCCAGGGTGGGTCGATCGGGTCGAAAATTAGCCCAGATCTGCGTTTTAAAACGGGGAATTTTGGGGAAAACTGCCCCATTCTTCATTCAGTCAAGTTCCGCCCCAAAAACAGAGAGAAATGGCGATTCTAAAGGAGAAAAGAAGAGGAGAAGAGAAGAAGAAGAAGAGAAGAGGAGGGAGGAGAAGAGAAAGAGCTCACCTCCTTCCAAGCTCCATTAATGGCAACTTCTATCCCTTGCTCTTTTATTTTCTCTCCTATGGTTGTGTAGAATCATTTGTAGCTAGGGATTGGGGATTTCGTCCCAAAATCCCTAAACTCCATTGTAGAATCTTGAACTTATGTTTATGCTTTATTTTAGTCTTTGAGCATAATGAAGATGATTATTGGGTATTTATGATTCTTAAACTTGTTGCTCATGATTTGAGTATTAGTTTAGGGTTTTTCCCAAATTATCAATTATGCGTTAAATTGGTTGGTTTGGCCTACCGATTAGTTTAGCATTATTGTGGGATTCTATCAAAATGATATTCTGAGATAGAAACCTAAACCGTTAGAGACTAAACGGTGTATTCTGATTTCAATGATTTTGAGATTAGACTACATTGCAACTTTAGTGAACTGAGCTTAGTGTTGTCGATTGACCCGAGCTTAGCTGATCGAGAAGTTTCGGTTAAATTGGTTAGGATTAGTAGGCCTAGATTAGGTTGAAAATTAATTAAGTGTTCCCGTTGTTTAGGTATGAGTTCGAGGTTCGACAATCGGTAGTAAGGGGAGGACGGGTGCAAATATCCATCCCGGGCTACACCTATCCTAGATAGTTAGTTTAGTGTTTATTGCTTTTCTTTATTTCTCCAATTACAACCCAAAAACCCAAAACCCCTAATTTACATTTATGCACTTTTGTATATATCCTCTTGCACATTTACTCAGCTTATAATTAGCTAGATAGTTACGAAGTCCCTGTGGATACGACCTTGTTGTACTACAATGATTGGGTTCACTGCCCATAGTTAGCAAGATAGTTTCAATATTATTTTGCCCAACACTAAACAACGAGACCACTTAATTAATTTGCAACCTAATATAGGCCTACTAATCCTAACCAATTTTACCGAAACTTCTCAATCAGCTAAGCCTCGGGTCAATCAACAGCACTAAGCTCAAGTTCCCCCAAAGTTGCAATGTAGTCTAATCTCGAAATCATTAAATTAGAGCACATTGTTCTAGTCCCCAACGGCTTAAGTTTCTATCTCAAAATCATATGTTGGTAGAATCCCACAATAATGCTAAACTAATTGGAAGGCCAACCGGCTTATTTGACAATTGATAATTAGTTGAGCAATACCTAAACAAATCCCCAAATCATGAGCAACAAGTTTAGAAGCCATAAACACTCAATAATTATCTTCATGAAGCACAAGGACTAAAATAAAGCACAAACACAAGTTTAGAGTACAATAATGGAGTTTTTGGGATTTTGGGGCAAAATCCCAATCCTTAGCTACATGGAGACTACTCAAGCATGATAGAGATAGAAAGAAGATAAAGGAGAGAAATAGCCATGGATGGGGAGTGAAGCTTCAATGGAGGTGGAGCTCTTCCTCTCTCCTTCTTCTCCCTCTTCCTCTTCTCTTCTTCCCCTTTTTTTCTTTTCTTTCCCGTCACTTTTATGTTATGGGTAGCCTCCTTCTCTCTCCTCCTTTTGCATATGTAGGGAAGGCCTTGATCCTCCAGGTAAAGATCAAAGTTTGATGGCTCATCCTCCTCAAATTTGAGGATGTAAATGTCCTAAACTTCTTGGTGAGGCTCGTGAGAAGAGCTTTGATGAAAATCAACTTCAGAGGGATTTGGCTCCTTGAAGTCGATGGAAGCACTCTCCTCTGATGACTCGAAGGGAGGCGATGGCTCCTCCTTCTCAGGGTTAAGGGTGTAAGCATCCTCATCGAAGGAGGGAAAATAACGGTAGTGGACTTCAGAGGAAGGAGACTCCATGAAGTCAAGGTGGAAGTTGCCCTCTCATGGCTTGTCTTCAAGCTCAAGCAGATGGTTGAATGGCGTTTGCTCAGGTTCCAACATGGGGGGAGACAGAGGGCAACTCAAGTTCTCAACGAGGTGATCCAATTTATGAACCATTTTGCTCTTCAGTTGTCATGATGCGAGGTTTATCAAGCCTTCCATCATCGCGTTTATCTCTACCAATTTGGCATTGAGCTTCAGTTGGTTCATGTTGAGGTCTCCTTCCTTAGTCTGATGCTCCATCTCATAAACCATTTCATTCTCTAGTTGTTGCTCCTTTCTAGCTAGTGTAATGAGCTGGTCCATGTCGAAGGTGTTCATTCTAGCGATGAGATCCTCCGGAGTGGGTGAATCTACCCTTGCCGTGATCACAGAACAATGAGCACTCTCGTGGTCTCCTCCATTCTCTCGGCACATGATCCGTTGGTTGATGTCTTATCCGGTGGGGTTTGGATTGTCAGTAAATAATTGGTCCTCCACATGAGCCTCTAATCCGACGATAAGGTCCTCACAAGGAGGCCAAAAATGGTAATGCCCACACCCTTGACAGTCAACATCCCGATCGTAGGTTGTACCATCGTACACAGTACCATAGGAATGGCCATACCACCCTTCTGCTTGATCATAATGACCGTCCATCAGAATTAAGTTCATACAAAGAAAAGAAATAAAATTATACACAGGAGGGCATAAAAGAGATGAAAAATATGCACATAAACTAAACAGATAATAAACTAGATAGTGGATCGAAGTCCCCAACAACGGCACCAAAAACTTGTCGTGCAAAATAGTGATGAAACTAATTTTCTAACTAATGGGCAGTGAGCCCAGTCATTGTAGTACAACAAGTCATATCCACAGGGACTTCGTAACTATCTAGTTAATTAAAAGGTTAGTCAATGTGCATAGAAATATACAAAATGCATAAACTTAAATTAGGGGTTTTGGGTTTTTTCTTTGATAATGAAGAAATAAAGGAAATCAATAAAACTTAACTAGCTAAATAGGATAGATGTAGCCCATGATGGATATTTGCACCCGTCTTCCCCTTACTACCGATTGTCGACCCTTGAACTTATAGCTAAACAACGAGAACACTTAATTAATTAGCAATCTAATCTAGGCCTACTAATCCTAACCAATCAGTTAAGCCTCGGGTCAATCAACAGCACTAAGCTCAAGTTCCCCAAAGTTGCAATGTAGTCTAATCTCAAAATCATTGAATTATAGCACATTGTTCTAGTCCCCAACGGTTTAGGTTTCTATCTCAAAATTATATGTTGATAGAATCCCACTAATGCTAAACTAATTGGAAGGCCAAACCTACTAATTTAACCAATTGATAATTAGTTGAGCAAACCCTAAACAAATCCCCCAAATCATGAGCTCAACAAGTTTAGAAGCCATAAACACTCAATATTATCTTCATTAAACACACGAACTAAAATAAAGCACAAACACAAGTTTAGAGTACAATAATGGAGTTTTGGGGATTTTGGGGGGAAATCTCAATACCTAGCTACATGGAGACTACTCAAGCATGATAGAGATATAAAGGAGATAAGGGAGAGAAATAGCCATGGATGAGGAGTGGAGCTTCAATGGAGGTGGAGCTCTTCCTCTCTTTCTTCTTCTCCCTCTTACTCTTCTCTTCTTCCCCTTTTTTTCTCTTCTTTCCCGTCGCTTTTGTGTTATGGGTAGCCTCCATCTCTCTCCTCCTTTTTATGCTTTTAAAAGCAGATCTGGGTAAAATTTCGACACGACCGACCCATCGGGTCGGTCATAGGGACGGTCCAGTCCAAAAGCAATTTTGAAAGTGTTTTTAAGTCCGACCTCTGAAACTGCCCTCCGACCCACCTAGAGTCGGTCCTAGGGTCGGTCCTATGGGTAGGCTGATCTTCAAAACGTTGTATCTTCGTTATAGCTCTGATTTTGGATCCGTTTGCGCCCACACGTTTGTCTCTTCGTTTACTTTATTTCTAGCTATGTTATTCCTCGTGTTTCAGCAATAGTTGTGTAAAACACCAATAAAACATAAAACTAGAGGAAAACTAGCTAGAGTGAAGAAATGAGCATGAAAAGTGTTGATAAAACATTGATAAAGCACATGAATATACCTCTAAAACATGCTAATTTATTCACCATCACCGTTGACAGCTTTTCACCCTCTAAGATCTTGAACTCTTTAAGAACACCCACACAGAAGAACAAGCATGATTTTACCACCTACACTGTAGCAACCCAATCCATATTACTTCCTCCACACGGATATATCACCCAAGACTATGACTAATAAAGATAATAAGAAAGAATATAAGCTAATCTACCTTATTCCATTATTTTAGGCAATTTCGTTAAAATATATAGATGATATTAATGCAACCTCATTTACTCCATAATGGTCAAGGATTAGTATTGTAATTCCCATAATTACCAAGGGACATGGTAACCTTAAGTTATCACTGCATGGCACGCACACACTTGGTGTGGCACCTAGCATCATAGAGCCAGTGTCGCATCACACTTTCACGCGTATACCTGCATGCAAGCACACACACACACATCTGGTGTGGTGGCTAGTAGCACAATGTTGGTGTCATAACGCACACGTACCCATGCCTCACAACCTACAACGTGCACTTGGGGCCCACCCCACGCCTAACGACCGAGTCGTTGCCCTACGCCTTTACCTTCGCACGGTACCCAACATCTGCTCGTAGCTACCTTGCACTCACCCTCAGACATTCATCTCATTGTAATATATTATGAGGATTTCACGAGTTCAATGGAAACAAATCACAAGTAAACTCGTATGTAGGCTCAAATGCAATAATAGAATACACATGTTTTAGCAAAGAAGCATGAAAAAAGGAATATGGTAAACAAGCATGATATTCATTGGATACCTAGATGTTGTGTATACATAAAATTAATGCATACCCTTACAATAGTCGACCTAACCTAATAGTACGAGTTATTGAGATTGATTGAAGTCAAATTTATAAATCATGATTACAAAAGTTGTTTGATTCAGTCATGTTAGCCGAATAATTAACCTGAATTAGACCAATAACCTCAAAAAACTGAGCAACCCATATGCTAACCTAAAGAAAGTTACCTAAATAAAGTCAATCAAACCAAAAGTCATCCATACCAATCATACCCGACTTGAAATTTTAATAACCCAAACTTAACCCGAAGAAACCATATTCACCTGATCTGATTCAACATGAATCGAATATTAAACAATTTTAAATAAGCCCAAACCAAACCGAACCCGATTCGATTGGCTCAAATTGCTAGGTCTTGTCACATATGAACTCAAAATAGTTGGTCAGTTGCATAGTTTTGAAATGTAACAATATAACAATGAATTTGTAAATTCTGGTCATTTCGGGGGCTCTCTAAGCATCTCCTATACTGAATTGAAATTGAAAAAATCCAACCTAAATCTATACCAGTAGAAAAATCCTACTCTGCTTGTTTTCATTAATCGTGCGGGGTCATATATGAGCTTAAAATACCCGGGGAATGGCATAAGTTTGAAATGTAATAGTTTAACAATGGTTTTGCAAAATTTAAGCCATTTCGGAAACCTTTTAAGCATTTCCTAAATTGAATGAAAATTGAAAAAAAAAATAACCTGAATCTGTATATATAGGAAAAAAAGCTTACTCTTGTGTATTTTCATTAAGTCACGTGGGTCACATATTAGCTCAAAATATTTGGAAAATGACAAAGGTCCAAAACGTAACAGTTTAACAATGATTTTGCAAAATGCTGGTCATTTTGAAGACCGTCTAACCATCTCCTAAACTAAACGGAAATTAGAAAAAAAACAACCTTTATCTACATGTATAGAAAAAGGCTTAATCTGGTGTGCTTTTCATTAAGTCATGTGGGTCACATTCACATATGAGCTCAAAATACATGGACAATGACATAGGTTTGAAATGTATTAGTATAACGAAAAGTTAACAAAATCTTGGTCATTTTGAAACCATTTTGACATCTCCTAAACTAGACATAAAATTGAAAAAAACAACCAATATATATACACAAAAAAGTTTACTCTAGTGCGCTTTTCATTAAGTCGCATGGTCACATATGAGCTCAAAATACTTGTGCAATGACATAGGTCCAAATGTAACAGTTTAACAATGATTTTACAAAATTTTAGCCATTTTGGAGACGGTTTAAGCATTTTCTAAACTGAACAAAGTTGAAAAAAAACAAACCCAAGGCGCGTGCGCGCACACACACACACATATATATATATAATCAGTTTTCAAACATAACCCTTGCTTTTGTAAAGGAATCGCATTTGCCAAATAAACATATATGTCATTGCCCGAAAATTGAGTGGGTGTTTTAGAATTTTTGGGTGCTTCCACCCAACTACAATAAATTATAATTGACTACCACTAAAAAACAACTTATGTTGTACCATCCTACTTGTTTTTTGTTTGCTTATGAGACAATATTTTACTTTAATATTTAACAATAAGATAAGTTAATTACATAAATTAAAGTTTTATATTATAATTTTTTATTTAGTAAAATATACTAAAATTTAATTGATGAAGTGATGAATTATAAACAATATCTTATGTGATAAATATTATTTTAAATCAATAGTTTGTAATACGAACAAGCCAAGCAAGATGAAAGTATTATGAATTGTGCAATATGATTTTTCTAGAGCATACAATGTTAAATCTTTAAAATGGTGGCATATAATAACTTTGTAAGTTCAAATGTTAAATTAAAAAATTCAAAATGTATGGGACATAATGTAAAGTTTACATATTTTTAAGGTATAATGTAATTTTTAGGCTATAATGTAAAGTTTGCATATTTTTAGGGTATAATGTAATTTTTTAAGGATTTTAGTGTTATTGAATTTTTTTTTAAGTTTTGAGGGTATATTTCGTACTTGTATAGATGTTTGGGTAGTTTTGTTAAAAATAGTTCTTTACTAGCCCACAACTAAAACATTTAGTTTTAATTAATAACTTAAAAAATGTTTAGTCCTTAATAGTACCAAAGTCTAAACATGTAATCATTATTGTGGTGTTTTTTGTTTGTGTTGTGTGTAGCCACCAAAAAGTTTCATCTCATAAAGTTAAATTCGAGAAAAAAATGATATAAGAGGGGTCATCTTATTTCTCTTTGCCAAAATAAAGTCATCATTTTATTACAAAATTCTCAAACAATTTTCAAACATTTGACTAAAAAAACACAAATTTTTGAAAATGAATTCTCAACAATATCTTGTTTCACACCCCACCCTTTCTTTTTAATATCTATCTATTCACTTATTTGTATTTTATTATTTTGATCTTTATGCATTATTTACTTTTTAGCAATTATTTTTATTTCATTTTGACTTGCCTTATTTTGTTATCTTCATTTTGTTTATTTTGTGAAAAACATCCCATTTTCACTCATAAAACATCTTAATTTCACTTGACATTTTTCATTTTAAAACATTAGTGTTTTTTTTAGATTTATACAAATTGGACTACGACTCATATTTCACTTTTCAAATTTTATACCAAGTTTTGTTGATGGAGTAATTGGCTAGTGAGCACCAAAGAGACGTTGGTGGTCGGGGGCAAACACCTACTATACAACGTGACATCTCTAACTACGTGACAATATTTTTTTCATATTTTATACTTTAAAACTGTATAAAATAAATCATTTTAACTTCTCCACTAAGTTAGAAAATATTTTACTATTTCCAATGTAATTATACTATTTTTATTTCTTTTTCCATATTTTAAACTTCAATTGCATTTTCATATTAGCGATACACATTGTTTAACATTTTAAACCATCTACTCAAAATTTAATTCATATTGTATCTACAATTTGCTCAGATTAAAATTTCAGACTAGTTGTTCATAGACAATTATATCATAAAAGAATATTAGTACAATTTGCCACTTTTGAATTGAATTACCATTTTAAAATTTTCAAGTTTGTGTTTCAGATAGTCGATATTAGTTGTTCATCTTTTAACACACTTCGTTAAAAAAAAGTCATATTGTTCCTTATTTCAAAGTTACCATTCATGTTTAGAAAATATAAAATCATTTGTTCAATCTTTTCGACCATACGTTCAACTATTTTTATAAACTGTTCAAAAATGTGATACTAGTCTAGTTGTAATCAGAAATTTTTATAATAAAACAGTGTCAATATAATTATACCATTTCTATTTTTTTTGTCATTTTAAATATCAATTACATGTTCATTTTAACAATACATATTGTTCAACATTTTAAACCATTTGTTCAAAATTTATCTCATGTTTTTTTCTAAAAGATGCTCAAATTAAAATTCTAGACTCATTGTTCATCGACAATTATATAATAATAGAACACTAGAAAAATTTATCATATTAAAATTGGATTACCGCTTTAAAAACTTTCAAGTTTGCGTTCAGATACATAAGTACTGGTTGTTTAACTTTTAACACACTTTGTTCAAAATTTACTTCATAGTGTTCCTCTTTTGAAAGTTTACGTTCAAGTTTTTGAACCATATGTTCAACTTCTATATGTTCCTCTAAACTAAGATTCTTTTATTTAACGGTTACTAAATTTTTTAGAATTATTTGTTTTAAACTTCCCTATTTCCTCCAAAACCAAGATTCTTTTGCTTAACCAAACCATTACTAAATTTTTAGAATTAATTGTTGTAAACTTCCAGATTTCCATTAAAACTGAGATTCTTTTGCTTAATGGTTTATTACTTTATAATAAAAAATCTAATTTTTCCACGTGTACAGGAAAGCACGATGCTCCGTGCTTCTGGTTGTACAGTAGTTTGTCGGTCGGGGGTTCAAATCTTACTTGCCATTCCTCTTAACAATTAATCTGACTCGAGTTATTTTTGTTTTCCCGAGTGGCCAACACATCCCACCCAACTCTTCACCTCCTGAACCAACAAGCCACTCCGCCTCAAAACTATTCCATAAACAGGCCCAATCACCAGAAACCCTAAACCAAACGCCTCCATTTTGCTATAGCCCCTCTCTCAAGACCTGTCTCCATTATTCCTCACTCGATGGACGTCACACCTAGAGCCTCCATGTTTTTTCTTCTATAAGAGTAAGAATTTGGAATAGCTGCTCTTGGGATGAGCGCCCCCCCCTTTATGCTGTATGAATCACCGGCTATTTCTAAAAAGTCCCTCATTCCCGTTCTTAATGGGATGGTCTTCATCGAAAAACCTAAAAAAGCTAACCCAACGGCAAACAAGAGGCATACATGCGCCACCTCTATTCATCCTCTACACCGCACCCTCTCTGCCTTCGCCGGTGGTCATTCCTCTCTTCGGTACCGATCCTAGCACACTTTACCTTCCCAGCCTTGGGGCGAGTGTAATGATGGCTAAAATAGCGGTGGAGTTCCCTTCTCTAGTAATTCAGAGTCGACCATGGGCTCTTGATTTCCAGCGACGACCCCCGTCATTCTTCCCCAACACTTAGTGGAAATAGCCCCACAGTGTTTCTTTTCCGACATGAAACCCAGTTGACTTGAGGTCCACTGACTCGTACTAATTTAAAGCTCGGTAATAGCTATTCTTGTTTATTTCATTGAATAGTTTTCATTTGAATCTTCCCTGTTGTACTAGGTACGGATGGTATAAAGGGATTTGCTTGTGTTGGCTTTATTTCAAATTGGTTGATTGATTTATCCCTCTCACAAGACTACTCGATGTCTGGAGTCGTATCTAGACCCTTGTGTGCTTTCCTCTGTCAAATCTTCCTTTGCACATACCATATCAATGATTACTGCTCACAATTGAACATATTCTATTTCGATCAAAATGGATTGAGATTATGAATTCCTTGAAATAGTTTGTTCTAGTTGTGACCCCGACTCTGTGTTTATTTCTAACCTATTTGTTCTCGTGGATGATGGAGGCTGTGAAAAAGTGAATGGTTGATGGCCGAACCCTTTACGACCATATAGTTTACTCCGTTTGGTGTTTATCCCCTACTTTGGTCCTCGAGATTCATTTGAGTCATCATACTTGTTCGTTTGTACTTGGGACTCATACATGGCCCTTTCTAGATAACACAGGTTTAAGATTTGGTCTGATATCTACTATTTGTTTACGCTTAGAGTTTGGTTTGGAATTTACCTGATTCTCGCTATTGGTCAGCTCGTCTAACTCTCTTTGTTTTGTCATTTGGTTGAGGTAGACATGTAATTGTTTGGATTGAGATAAGGCCTGCACAAGTCAATTTTTTTGGGTTGACCTTGGGCTTGCAGATTCATAAGCTTTATGGCTACTCCATGGGTTGGGAAATTATGTTGCTTTTAGCATTAATTTGCCCCCTTGCGCATTGATGTTGGATTAAAAATTAGTTTGCCTCTGCCCCTTTGTGCATCGTTGATGGTTTGAAAATATGCCCAATTATATATTATTACCCCTCGATGCATTGTTGTTGGTTACTTTACTCAATTTGCTCACTACTTTTGCTTCATGTTTTAACTGCGGTACGCATGTTCGATTGGGTATGGGCTATGCTTGATAGATGGTTGCGTTTGTTCGATTAGTTCGGCCATGGGTAGTGCAAACGTGTTTGGGCTTGATGATTTCCCATTGGGTTCGGAAATTCTATCTCTCAACCTTTACTATAATTCAATTGCCTTTGATAGTTGGCTGCTCCTTGCGCTTTCATATGGGTTTGGAAACTGGTTGAAGACTAGAATGAAATGTGTCCCTTTGCGCTTTAGATAAGAACATAGATTGAGTTATAGTTACCCTATGCTATAATTGTCAAGATAATTCAATCATTAGTTGGAGGTTACATATTAATTGTCATTCTAGAGGGAAATGAAATGATCTGAAAAACCCTTCCACAAAACGAAACCCCTTTTTAGGGTTTCGCTATGATTCCATACGACTCACAATCTATCCCTTTGATACTACACTTTGGTTTGAGTCATAATCTAGGTTGATAATTAATCCGAGTTCCAACCCCTTGTTTTGATTTATCTTTCAATTCATAGCATTGTTTGCAGCTTGAAACTATTTTCTATGTTCAAGGTTGGAGTGTGGGATATGATTAGATTGCCCCCCCCCCCCCACCTTTCCTCCCATTATGAGGGGTCATATGATCCCATTGCACTCACCCCAACCTCCTTGTGATTTATTGTCTCTTGAATGATTTATCTTGTCTTTCTTGTTTGGGTTACATGACATGTACAAAATGCTTGAGAAATGGGAAACTACTCTAGGACTAGGAAGCGGGATTTTGGCTAGGATTAACGGGGTATTCACTTCAAACACGAGTAACGATTGGTGTATTTCTTGTTGATCCTATCATCCCAAGTGAGGCGTCGTTGATGTGACCCCCAATAAATGCTCTCTATTTAAAAATTTTGTTTATGTTTGTATTAATTTGTAATTCATTTATTGTTCTTATTTTCGGTTGTAGTATTATGATTTATTCACTCTTGTGACTTTATACCATGACCTTTACAATATTACTTTGCATGTGAAAACGTTAGAACCTCTTCAAGGGGCAAGAACATAGGTGTAACTGAAATCTTAGCATAGGTTAATATCTGTATCTTGATCTTCATTTGGGTCATTTTAAAAATCCCATAGGACAAAACTCTAGGATAGTGGATGTCCCTTCACATTTAGTGGATCATGCGACCTACTTGGTGGAGGTGACACCGTACCCAAACCATACCCTAAAAAACCAAAAATAAATTCAACCTATTCATAATTCATTAATGGGATCACCCCTTTAAAATCATCAAATATTTCATAAAAAATCCTAATAAAATTCAATTCGTTTCATTCTCATCCTCATTTAACTTCAAACTTAATTCCTTCAATACTCAATTTCATTCAATACCTAATTCATTTGGTTTCCATCTATTGTTAATCTCTCTCTAACACTAACCCAACCACATCCATGATAGTCTAAATTTTTCGAGACCAAAACAATTCAAATCGGGTCATTACACCTCTAGCCTAACTTTCATGAGTGAATCCCTTGCGCCCAAATCCAATCGTCTCCACAATTCCCCCAAAATCAGGTTCTCGTGTATTTCAAAACCTTACAATTTCTTGAAAAATCTAAAATACTTATTCAATCTCAAATACTTCCATCAACTCTCAAAGTCGCAGTCATCCTCAAATTTCCTAAACAGTGAAAGATGTAGTATCTCAAATTTCTCACCATCTCAAAACCTCAAATGTCTTATAGACATTGGATGTCTCATGGACTCTAGCCTCTTACAAATCGGGATAATTGTAATATCCCATAAAACTTGTTGCTACACTCAAACACTTTCAAGCTGTGCAAATTCTCAAACTTTATAAATCTCAAACTCCTTTAATTCATAAATTCTCCCAATTTTGTTTTAACTCATAAAATCTTTAAATCCTTAAATTCTCGAACTCCCTGAAATCTTGAGTTTCTTGAAACTTTGAACTCCTTTAAATCTTTGACATCTCGACAACCTCAGCAAGGCCCACGCGTCTCAACAGTCTCAATAGACTCAAATGTCTCAGTAAACTTAACAAGACCCGAGCGTCTCAACAATCTTAGCAGAATAAGATCTCTCAGCAAACTCATCAAGTCCCAAGCGTCTTAGAGCTCTTATCCTGCTTGATTGTCCTGGCAGACTCAAACGTCTCAAGTCTCAATAGATTCAAACAAATCAATAAATAATGTGTCAATTGTTTCACAGACACCAATCGTTCTCATACCCCAACCGCCTCTTAAACTCTTAATTGTCTTACAGATTCTAATGTCTCAATAAACTCAACAAACTCAAACACCTCACACACCCATAACTTCTCAAAACTGAACATCTCAAAATTTTATAACACATACAAGCCTTAAATATCTCAAATAACTGACCTTCTCAAAGACCTGTATACCTCAAACTCCTCAAAACCCCAAAACTCTCAAAATCCTCAAAACCATGAGCTATGTAAGGTATGATCTCAATAAGAAGTTGAGTACGTAGGCAACCCATTAAGGGTGCGACTCACTTTCAATCAAAACCCCTTCTTAGCTCTAAGACGGTATTCATACCTTTCAAAACACTCAAATCTCCCTTCGCCCCTGTAAACTTTAAACCATCAGACTTCCGATCTTTTTTCACTGACTCAATCTTAAATCTTTCCCAGTCTTTCATCTCATACTTATTCCATTCCCTCAATTCATAAATCCTTCTTTTGGCGCTAACTTGACAGAATAGCTCGCCTAACCTTAAATTTTGTATTTAATCAACTTTCTCAAACTTGTTAACCCTTCTTGGCGCCAGCTTGGTAGAAAAGATCACCTTCATCAATTATCCATGCTTTACATTCTTACTATCATGTCCTTGTGCCCTCTAAATTGAATCTCTATTAAAAAGGTTTTAAAAGAAAGAAATCATGATAATTGGAGACCGAGGTTTCCTCGGGTGCCATCTGAAGTCGTGGTTTTTACCACTTATGAGGGGCGTAACCCAATACAAACCTCATATAGAATCTCTAGTACGATCTAGACAAGTCCTATCTATAGGCAACAAATCTTAGAGTCAACCAACAGTTCTTAAAACCTATATTTTCCTTCCTAGTTCATTTTAGGTGGCGGCTCTAGTCAATTTTCGACCTTAGAGCATAAGTCCGCGTGGGGGCCATTTAGAGTGGGTGTAATGCTCATTAGCATTCCCTATAAGCTTTATGAGAAAGACAAACAATAAAGTAGGTATTTGTGCATGGGATGCCAAGAAGCGGGTTTTCACCCTCCACAAAATGACAATTCTAGAATATAGGCTTATCAGTCAAGAACCAAATTTAGACCGCATCATACTGAAAAATCAACTTCCACACTGTGTGTATAGGAAAAAGTTACTCAAAGCAAATTATCACAAAATCGAAGCAATGAAAAAAATGGAATGAGCTAGGTTAAATTACGAGCGAGGCTCATAAAAAATGGGCATTATAATAAAGAATGAAAACCCACTTCGTTCAAACAAGCATTACTTTACCAAGTTTTTTTATTCCAACATCACAAATTCATCTTCTTGATGAATATTATTCTGTTTTTGCTACCTTTACTAAACAACAAATGCAAACTATTGTAAGCATAGTGCTAAGGTAATTTTAGATTATTATTCGCATATAGATGATATAGTGAGGTAAATACGAGTCCATGATAGGTGAGTCAAGTCAATTCGAGAAGAAGGTTCAATTAGTGCTCACCTATGTGCAAATGTTGAGCAAAATGTCATGGGTTGAGGTATATTCTCCTGGTCTCTCGCTAGACCATGATCTTTAATCTAAATGTAAATACTAGTATATGTTTAAAGTCATTAACATGGATTGGTTTCTTTCTAAAAGATGAATGTGGTTATTCTCTATTCTTGGAGTATTTTCTATCGGAGCTCGATATAGAAAGCCGATGTATTTGTTTTTGGTCTTAAAAATGGCTAATTATAAAAAGGTATAAGTATGATCTAATTTCATTTTAGGTTATTGTGGAAATGAAAGAGATTCATTCATTTATGATTGTTTTTTTAAACCGTTTTTCTCATTTTCAAAAGTTGGGAAATGGAATGGCACAATCTATAACTTAATTTCTCACCTTACATTAAGGAATGTAATTTTCTTTCCCTTATACTATTTAACAGGTAGTCGTTGACCGACTAGTCAATTTTAGCTGATAATTGGTGCTGATACATTTACGGGATAAATAAAATAACTATAATTTCATTATCTCCTTCAAATACAACAACTAATATGTGTGCTCAATTTTTTGGAAAAAAATACGTGTGTGCTCGATTGTTAACTATTCCTCAATCTTTTGTAAGATATAATAGTTTCGTTAAAGTTGTAAATGTAAAATGTTTTTTAGTATCAGACAATTATAATACTTTTCCTAGAAAAACAGTAAAAGTACTCTACAACAATATTGGTTATTTGGGGCAACTTCTAGACTATCAATTAGTGCATTTTAAAGGTTACACCTAAAGGTACAAAAAATAGGGCACAATTATGGTGCACTATTTGACCATAGCAAACACTGTGATAGCCCAGCCTAATCAGCCCACATGTGTGATATTGTCCGCTTTGGCACGTAGGTCGCACAGATTTGTTCCTGGAGCTAGGAACAAATCCGTGCGACCTACGTGCCAAAGCGGACAATGTCACACATGTGGGCTGATTAGGCTGGGCTGTCACAAACACAAATTATCAAACGGGGCAGAGCAAAAATTTTCCTCTAATAGATAGTATCAATAGGTGCAACATGGAAGGTCACACTAATTATGTTATCTAATAATGCATTTTCAACTAGTCACACCAATAATACATTAATTTTTTTTATTAAAATATGATCAGTAGGTGTGAATAAAAAAACTTGCCCTAGTATTGACTATTTGATAGTGCTCATGTTGGTGCACTAATAGGTCATATCAATTAGTGCAATTTTTCCCATCGTCCTATTTGTATAATGTTAAACGGTACAAGTGAAAATATTCACTCTAAGAGGAAAAAACTATTGGTGCATTTTTAACCTTTTGCACTATTTGTTAGAGTCTAATAGTGCAACTTTATAAAGTTGTACCAATAGTGTATTAAATTTCATTTTAAAAAATGATCGGTGTTCTCCTTTTCTCGTCAAAACCCTAACACTGCTATTCTTCATCTTCACTCACGGTAATTTTTCAATCCATACTAGCGATGACGAATCTCATACATACTTTGTGTCTCTTTTTGTTCTTCGCTCACGGTAATTTTGCAATCTTAGCTGGCAAAGAAGAAACTCGATGCTCTACGCCTGTCACTAACGGTAATTTATGCATCTTCTATGTTCCTGTGCATATGTGAATTAAACTGTTCTGCCCTAATCCTTCGGATCCTTTGTTCGAGACAAAAAGCACAACTCGATCTTAGGCAGTTTAGTAAAATGAGTTAGTTACACTCAATATATAAGTTGTGAAACTAGCTTAAACTTAGTTGATATTTTGAATTTGGAAGCTTTTACCAGTAAACTCCCAAGGATCATAGAATTTTACAATAGCTTCAAAATTCCACCAAACTTGCAATTTTCCTAAGTCGGTAGGCTCAAACCATACAAAATCAGGTGTTAGATACTATATTGAAACAAGAAACTAAACCTTGTACTTATAGAGATAATCTTGTACTCAAATAGATGTGGGTACTAAGAATCTGACTGCCCAATTTCATTAGAGCATAAGCAAAGTATATGTGATATTCCTAGATGCTGGAGCGAGTATTCAGATTGAGCAGCCCGGGCACCACCAATGAACATTATCTTTGTGACCGAAGATGGTTTTTCTGTATTAGCAATCTATAACCGAATGTGAGATTAAATTGTTTGAGTTTGTTAAAGTATCTTATGGAACCATCTTTTTTACCCATCAAAGTTCTTGCTTTGACAGGTATGCTTGAATATGCTATCTTTAATTTTCCATTATTTTTTCAACCTGCTCGATGATCATAGTTTCTTTTTGTGTGTGTTTTGAATGTGAATGCAAAATTTAATATGTAACCTGTGGCGGGAAATTTTAGGGTCATTGGTACAAGTAGTTGCTGTCATTACAACAATTCACTTTAAATCTCAAACATGTCTCCTCCCAAAAGATCTTCCTAAAGAACCACATACATACATCTGTTCTACATCCATTTGGATGCAGGGTACTAAATTTTCTTGTTCTTTTAGCCCTAAATTAAGCTTTTTTTTGTAAAGATACCATATCTCAAAACATTAATCAATGTAAGGTTTGTATGCATATTCAATCTTGAATGTTTCTGTTTAATTCACTTTTGTTGTGACATTTATATTGATTGAGCTTAAACTATCTTGTTGTAGATGCAATTTGACTTGAGTTGTTTTATCTTCATTGTATTAAAGACAAAGACCCATATAGGGTATCAATATATCTTGCCTCGTCACTAGATATTGTTGCTGAGTTGGAGCTGTTACAAGTACCTGTTTATGATCTTTCTTAATGATCATGAGTTAATTTGGGATCTTAAATGTTGTTTGTTTAACATGTACTTAATTGTAGAAGAGATGTGTTTATGATCTATCTACTACTGCTGCTGCTAAATTTTGTTGTCAGGTTGCTTTAATTTTTGTTGTTTGGTTTGATTAAATTATAAGAAATGTGTTGTTATTATCCATGTACCCTTATATGCTTTTGTGGGTTTCTTTTATGGTTTCATCATCTATGCATATTTTCTTAACATTAAGAAACACTCACCGGTGAGAATTATTATATACTTGTATGTGGCACCTATTGTATTTAGTTCTCTTAGTTTCTCTTAATTCATTTGTGCAACATTTTTCTCTCTTCTTCAATTTCATGCAAAAGTCAATGGCTTTGGAGGTCTGAATTGTCTATTCACATCCTTAATTTGACTGTATTTCATACTTTTGTGCTTTCTAATGTATTTGTGATTTTTACCCGTATGTGCTATCTTTCAGTAGAGTTACCATGATTCTTTTAACCTATTAACTATTGATTTGTAACCAAGCGTTATTTTCAATACAAATGATAGATTTGACCCAAGCAGAAACCTTGGTACCGTTTGATGAGCTTAAGTGTTTTATATCTGATCTAAGAGACCAATTGGCTGAGGTGGAACAACAAATTGGAAAAGAGGAAAAATGAGAAAGAAACTTCATAACACTATTTTGGTAATGCCTTATCCCTTATTTATCTTCTTTTCTTGACAAATGCAAAAGTATACAACTTAATTGGATAGTTACAAGGTACACAAGTTTTATGTTCACTTGTGGATGATTACAGTTCAAGAGATTTTTCTTCTCTTCTTTATCAAACTGCTCTTAAGGGTTATGTTGAAACCTGATGTCAGCGGATGTTTGCTGCTTCTGTTTGCTTTTGTTATATTTAGTTTATTGTTCTTGATTGAAGAAATATCTTACAATTTATGATGGTGTTGCTTTTATACTTGTTTCCAGCTCTGATGCAGTATCTTGCAGTTTATGATGATGTCGCTTTTATACTTATTTCCAGCACTAATGCCTCAGGCTGTTGTCAATCATGCTCTTGTTCATTCTATAAATTGTTACATTATATTGCTTCTACTTTATGCTTTAAACAATTTTGATTGTCTGGTTTAAGACTTTATACTGATTTGATTGTCTACCCTATATTGACATGTTGTGATAATCAGTATGTTGCTATAAGATGCTATCTATTAAAGTAGTTTCTGAATACTTAAATATATTTATGTTTTATGCTTCATTTTTTCTGTTTCACAACAATCATGGGAGGTGATCATAATGAGGAAGACAAAGGGGATGACAATGATCAAGTTTTTCTCTTATAAGTAGTTAATGTAAGATTCTATATGTAGTAGGCACACTATGTAATAAACATCAAATACTAATTAAGATAGCATATGAAAAAACAAAGATTTTCTATAAATTGTTTATGAAAAGTTGTATGACAGATGCAAATTATTTTTTAACCCTTAAGGGTTTATACATTTGTTGAAAATAATAAATTGTATCTTTGAATCATCTTTTGTATTTTTCATATTTGTTAGATTTTGGTTGTAAGCATCTTTATATAGAAATATTGATTGATACTATATTGATATTATTGATTTAAATATTTAACCGTTGTTAATTTTTTTTAAAATTATCAAATAGGGCATCTTTTTTACTTTACCCCAAATGTAATATCAGATAGAGCAAGAAATTGCACTTGCATTATTAATTAACAATTGAAGAACATCAAATAGAGTAATACATTCATTTTGCTCTTGTTATCAATATATAATAGTGCATCTTTTTAAAAGTGCACTATTTGTGCTATAAAGTGAGTGTAGTACTTTCACATTATGTGGGGTAAAATTGTAACATCCCTCTCGGTAACAACGTAATAATCACTCACGTAAACAGTAATAAACACGTCTCACAGCGGAAGGAAAAACGGTAATTAAAACTCACACAGGTGTTATTTGCCATCCCTCGCCCATGCGAGTGATGAAGCAGTACGAAAATAATAATCAGAACTACAATATAAACTCCACGGTGATAACGAGATACCGCCTATACAACCATCTAAGTCTCCAAAACACAACGTTTACAGTGAGCGTCTAGTTGTATCCCAAATACGTACAATACCAACATCAGTAAGTAAACGACTATCCCAAATACAGTAAAGAAGTACGTGCGGTATTCAAAAACCAAAAAGCCCTAACTACCCGGGCCCAGTACTCCGGCTTCATCCATGATCAACAACCTGCACAATATTGTGAAAGCTCAGCGATAAACGCTGAGTACGCCAGGTTTGGACCCTAATGGTCACTTAAGTCGTTATTAACCGTCCTTTCATTAAATTCGTTTCATGTGTTACCGGTTTACAATTTATATAACAGGCTATAAAAACGCAAATAAACACACAACAGTCATTACAAATTCACACACATCACAATATTTCATCATACAATAAAGACAGAGATGATACTTCACACAACGCTTGTTAACATCATCACATATCACACAACAGTTGGCCCCCCGGGCCCTCCCATAACTCTTAATTTGGATAGCACTGTCGAGCGTCAGTTAGGACAACCCGAATAACTCACTTGGACGGTAGTCCCATGTGCACACGAGGTGCTCATTCACTTTGCCTGTTTAAAGGCGTCCATATTTTGCCTTTTTAAAGGCGCCCATATTTTCACCTTGCCTGTCGATCTATCTAGGCTCGATCAGGGTTAAACTAGAGTAAACCCGGTCCGGGTATTACTCAAGAGATCTCTACGCGTGACCAGTAGCCAATGACTAACTGGATTACAGTAAACCATCACACTCATCCACAATCATTCACACTCCATCGTTAGACTTAATTAGTCGGTAACCTAAGGTCAGTTTTAGGTATGGAGAACATCACTTATTTGTTGGTTGTCCTGTGGGTCTTACGCATACCTAGGAATATTCTATGTAGTATTCATGTTCGAGTCAAAGCTCTGGAGACCGACGATGTCGTGTCTCGTTTCCTAAGTATTTTACTTAGGTTATAACTACATAGCTTATGATACTTAGCTTATTATGTCAGATAATGGCAATCACAATCATATTACTCGTATATGTAGATTTATATAAGTCGATCTATAGTTGACTTAATATTAGTCCCGAAGTACGTTCGTGCATAAATAAATAATGCAGTAAAATACAGGTAATCATCACACACCCCATACACACATAATCACACATGTTACATTAACCAACAAATCCAAGCCCGAGGAAATCCTCAGGACAACTCGGATCAAACCTCTTTACACGTACCGTGCACCTAGACCAAGGTTGCGCAGTGTAGACCACTAACCTGGTCGAGCACGCCCGTCTGGAGTACGATCTAAAAATACAAAGGATGCTAAAAGTCAATCCACATGACCAAGTGACTCGGTATTTCCGAATAACATCAGTAACCCCGGTATTTCATCCCCGGATTTCAACTGTTATTAGTTAAGGTATCGGTATACTAAACTCCTTACTCGTAGCTTGCATTAATACTCGGTTTATCAAAGGAGTCGGTTTTATAAAAACGTCTTAGTTAGTGTTTTCAAACGTAGGAATTTATATTATTCCAACACTTAGTATTTTATAAGCGTTACGCTTTTACATAGGTTCGTTCGTTCTCGTATGTTTAATTCAACTATTTTAGTTTCATGCATAGGTACGTGTTATAACCTATAGTTGCATGCATGGTATATTTTATAACCTATGGTTGCATGCAGCCATGCAATGTTATTTTATATTGCATGGTACATTACCCATCCTTAATATACCTTGTATTATACAATTTCTCATTAATGTAACAAGTTGCATTTATTTAAAACCTTATAACTTTATAGTATATAATTATACTAATAGGTTAACATTTATCATTTACTATTATATGGTTCGTAAACCATAATATATATGCATATTCATTTGCGCCGGTTTATACATATATAAATATACATTGATTTAATGAAGTATAAAAAACCTTACATTATGCACTTGTTATTCTCATCCAAGATTTATTTTATCATTCCAAAATCATATAATAACCATAGTATTTATGTCATTGTATACTATAGTTTATATCTTCATTTTGAATATATATATACATGCGCTACAACATGTAGATTTTATAAACTATACTTTGACTTCATAATATCATAAAGTGTTATACCTATATCATGATATCATATTATGATATTTTATATGTCATCAAACTTTATAACCTATAGTTTTGGTAACTATTAATATTACCGATAACATATATATATATATATATAGATATATATATATATATATATATATATATATATGATACACTTGTACTTCTGTATTCACATAGTTTTCCTTAATTACAACATAGCCACATAACTTATACCATTATAAATACCTTATTTTATAACATCATAACTTTGTAACAAGATATAATCTATAGTTTTTATAATATTTCTTTAAATTGCCGAAAAGGCATATAGATTATATTTCATTTTCTTTTCAAATCCCACACTTTCTAATTATTACAATTTCACCACTTATTTTATAACATACCATATTCACCATATACTATAACATTTAAACCTTATAGTATGTATAGTATATAGTTTCAAAAATTCCGAAACTAATGAACAGACCTTAGGGTCTGTTTGGTTTTCATTTTCAACTTTGTATATTTATACTTTTACTATAACATATGATTTTTATATGTTATTCTTTCAATATATTACCGAATAAACCCTTGGTCAGTTTGGTTTAATTTTCCAGCAACAATATTTTCTTTATTTACACAATGACCACATATATTATCATAAGTTATATATATAGGTTATATTATATGGTTTTAACATTTATTATTTATATAACCTATAGTTTTATAATTTTTTTTATTTCGAACAGACCCTTACGGTTTTTAAAATCCTTTTCCGCCCCACACTTTATCCCTTATTTACATATTGACCCCGTTTTATATTATATACTTTCTATATGTCATAAAACTATATATACACTTTTATCAATATAGCCATTTATGTAACTCTAAAAATTCCCAAACTTATACTTATGATATAAACTATTATTAACCAATCTATACCCTAACTTTCGGTAATTACATCTTATACACCAAAAGTTTTATAAATTTAACATTTAACCTATAATGTTACTATAAGTTCATAATTAATTACTTATGACATTAAATTTGGTCAAACCACATAACATGGTCTATATTGACCTATTGACTTACAGTTTGATCAGAAGTTTGTTTATTTACAGTTCGACCCCTTAATTTTTTAGAAATTACATTTTTGCTACAAATCTTTATTAAATTCTATACAATTCATAAAATAAGGTTTTAATACCCAAAATTTGGCTATAACCTATGGTTAGCCCTTAAAATCATTTTAAATACAGAAAAATCCCAAATAATTTCGGTAATGTTATTTACCTCTGTAAATTCATTTAAAGCTTATTCTACATAAATTAAATGGCCTAAAAATGTATGGCCTTATTACAATATTTAACATAGAATAAAATTACACATAAATGTCTCAAATGACATAAAAATGTCACGGTTTATAACATATCTACCCAAAAGTTTTTATAAATTATGTTTAACCCTTTTAAATCATTTCCTTGACCTTATAGGTCATTAATACACCAACCAAACTAACCAAAAATGTAATAAGGCTTTTTTAATACATAATTAAATTGTTTAACCCATTTAAACCCCACGGCTTATATACATATGTAACCGAATTTTTATAAAAACCATAGTATATTATAAGGTAAGGGTTCCTTACCAAGTTCTAGAATCACAAGCCACCAAACCGCTCTTAACCCCCTGGCCTATTTTAAATACAAGATTAAATTAGTTTTTGAAGCACTAATCACTTAGCTTAGTATATATACATCATTAAGAGTAAAAATACTCACTTTGCTAAGGATTATTCTTGGATCTGATTTACACAATTTTGTGCAGAATATTCCCATAGTTCCAAGAGTATTTCGGCAACATTTCATGCAAGGAAAGAGCATGTATTAGTTATATATTATATAGATCATTAAGGAGCAAGTTTAAGCCTAACAAATGCATGATTATGACCTTGGTATGGAGCTACTTATAATGGCTATTCACGCCTGTTTTTACCAAGAAAAAGGAGGTGTTAAACCACCACTTAACTTAGACATTAAAACCGGTAGAAGCAAGGGAAAATAATGGGTAAAACCCTTACCGAAATGGTCAAGAATGGAGAGTTCTATGCTTGGATCTTGTTACTTCTCAAAGCTTGGTTGTTCCCCACTGATTTTTACATGAAAAGAGTAAGGAAAGAGCTAAGGAAAAGCTAGAAATATTACCGGAATGGAGAAGGAAGAAGTAGGCTAGTTTCATGCATGATTTTACCTTAAGAAGTTACTTAAGCTTGTTTTCCTTTCTTCCCTTAATTGCAGCCAAAAACCTCCTCCAGTTCAAACACCAACTCGACCTAGTTTGCTGGGTGAAAATGAAGATGGGTGAGCTCATTGAAGAGAGGAAAAAGAGAGGAGAAGAATGAGCATATTTAAGCCATGAGAGCTTACCTAGAACATGAGACAGCAGCCATGGAAGTTGGGTGATAGCTCACGGTTATGGAGCATCAAAGGGAGGTTTAGGTTTCTTACGGCTGAAGAAGAAGAAAGGTAAATGAAAAAGAAAGAGAGGAAACCGGTTATTAAGGGAATGAGTCATAGGTTGGTCAATAAGTCAAGATGACTCCTCTTAGATATTTTAGGAAGTTTCCTGAGGCTGAAGCAACCCCTAAGCTGGCGGGAATGATCAGGCAAGGTGGGAAGAGATAGGCTTATTTGTTTAATGTAAGAAAAGTGTACTTATCCTTACTTTAATAAAGTAACCATGGTGAGTCATAATTAGTTGATTTGAAACCAGCTACATACTAAGGGAAACAGCCCTTATTAATCGGCAATGGAAGGTCAAGGTCAAGGGAAGGATATTGACCATTGACTAGATTAGAAGATTAAGTCTTATTTTTGCACTATTTGGTTACTATTCACAAACCAATGCACATATTTCTGATTTTTTTGAAAAACTTTGAATTAGGCATTATAATGTGATAAATTATGTCCCATTAGTATATTTAAGGGTGAAATACCCCGAACTTAAATATAGGGATTAAAATTAATCTAATACATAATTAAGGGTCTAGTGACGCCTAAGTAATATTGGTAAGGAAAATAGTTCCTGAGCTTGGTTTCCCATGGAAACAGTTTTATTGTGTTCATTTATGAGTTATAAGGCTTAGGACAAAATTTTAGGTCCTAAGGAGTTCGTTTGAGTATATTTTCACCCTAAAAGGTCAAAGGGTGCAATTCTCGCTTTCTGTCAAACATTGTTGTGTTTAATTTGTTTTTAAGGCATTTTTAGGCCTTAATTTAATTAAATATATGTTTAAACAATTTTTAATTAATTAGGGGTATTTCAAAAATACTGGGTGTACTATTTGTTCTACACTAAGGACCTGTTCGCTCACGACCTTATTTGGTTTGTGCAGCTTTATGCAAAAAAATAAGTACACATGTCAGTTTCTAATTGGGTTATTTAATAAATTGGGTCCACCATATTCCAGATGTCACACCTACCATGGTTAACCACAGTAAGCTTTAAGTTAAAGATCACTTATGCTGTGTTTCAGGCCGATATCAAACAACACCTAAATGGGGCAAGATTTCTCTGTTGCCTATTCATTAAATAAGAAATAGTGCAATTTTTTAAAAATAGCTCTATTAGTTACATACCAAAGAGTGCAACCTTCAAATATTACACTATTAGTTACCCATCGTATGGTGCAACCTTTATTGATGTCCTGTTTGTAGAGTAATCAAATGGTGCAACATGTTAACTCGCTCCCTTTGTTGTCTATCAAACAGAGCATTACATATACCTTGCACCAATTGATTGTTATCTTTTAGTGTGACTTTATTTTGCCTTTTTTGTATTTAGTCAATTGGTGCAACATTAGTTGCACTATTAGGGTATCACAAATAGGACAACCCTTAATTTTGCACCAAACAGGTTGTGGTAGCGAATCAATTAGTGCATCATGGGTGCAATATTAATCTTGCACCAAATATGTTATTAGAGCAAAATTTTGATCTATTAGTGCAACTTTTGTTCCCCATTTAAGCATATGTATGTTGTAGTGTCCCAATTATACATAAATATTATTTTCGTATTTACGATTATAAACCTTTTCCTAAGGAGGTAAGAATAGAACCCATCTATAAATAAATATCTTTTAGTATTGACAATTTTAATTATAAATAAGTATGATTTTTCATCAATGTTTTGAGTGTTGTAGTTTTATATTACATTAGTCATAATTTCACTTTATATTATCTTTTTTCAGGGAAAGCCATAGGCCACGTACGATACGCGCGATATATCATTAATCTCTTTTTTTAAAAAGTAGACAACATGTGTCATTCTCTAATTAGACAAAATTGTAACTATAGTCGACATGTTAAACCCTTACTTGATAACCACACACCTTTATCCCAACATAAGTATAGTTGCGTTTGGACGGTGCAGTAACGCGCTCATAAGCTAGTATTCACGTTTTTCCATTTTGAAGCATCTACACTAGAGCTGATCAAAATGTGTCCGGTCCGGCAGCCCGGTCCGACCCGGCTCGTAAAAAAGCCCGACGGGCCCGAGCCCGATTGGGTTTCGAGCGGGCCTGGACATAAAATCAAGCCCGAATAAAAATCGGGTTGGGCTGCGGCACATTTTTTGGGCCCGTGGGCAAGCCCGCCCTATTTTCTATTATTTATTATAATTTTTTAAATATAATGCATACATATTTAATTTTTATATAATATATACTCCCTCCGTCCCTTATTGACCTTCTAGTTTACTATTTGAACATGTCGTTTGACTTCAATATTTAACATATAAGATGATATAATTTTACAAATCTAACTTTTGCAATAGAATCGTTATGTAAAAAATTATATGTAGTAGAAATTTATTTTATAAAATTATTTTATCATATATGTTTAATATTGAAGTGGAAAAACGTGCCAAAAAACAAATAGGAAGGTGAAAGTGGGACAGAGGTAGTACAAAAATTATATATAATATATAAAATTTTAGTAAGTTATATATAAATATATATTAAAATATATTAATTTTAATTTTTTTTATTAATTTATATAAAAAATTAAAAAACCGGGCCAGGTGGGCCGGGCTTCGACAAAGCCTGGAAAAGCGGGCCTAGCCCGGCCCGAGCATGTAAAATACCGGGCTTGGTTTTTTAAAATAGGCACGACAAGCCTAAAATTTTCCTTTGGCCCGGCCCGAACCCGGCCCGCCCGCCTGAATGATCACCTCTAAATTCTACACTAGGGATGGCAATGGGTCGGGTTTGGGTCGGGTGGACCATCACTTGCACTCGACCCCCGTCTTCACCCACTCCACCCGTACCCGACCCGTCACCCGTTATGTATCACCCATCACCCGTTTCACCCGTTACTCGCGGGTGAAGCGGGTAAACCCATTTACCCGTTTGTTTTTCTTTTTCCTTGATCGCCAGTTAGGTTTGTAAATTACTATGAGTGAAGAGAAAATAGAGACGCAGAACATGTATGTTCTATGTACATCGGTTAGAATTACAAAAGAATGAAATATTGCACAGGGCATGTACGTTCCATGTTCGCCAAGTATGGTTGCAAAATTACCATGATGAAGAGAGAAAATAGAGGCGCAGAGCGTGTATGTTCAATGTTCGCCGGTTAGGATTGCGAAATTACCTTTAGTGAAGAGGATGAAAAACTTCACAGAACATGTAAGTTATTTGTTTTTCAGTTAGGGTTTCAAACTTACCGAGAGTGAAGAGAGAAAATAGAGGCACAGAGCATCTATGTTCCATGTTTTCCAGTTAGAGTTGCAATTACCTTTAGTGAAGATAATTAAAAACTACGCAGAGCAAGTATGTTAGGGTTGTAAAATTTTCGAGAGTGGCGTGAATAAAGAATGACGCAGTCACCTAGAGCATGAATGTTCCTTGTTCACTAGTAGGGTTAAAAAAATCGTGAGTGAAGGAGAATGAATAATAAGTAACAATTTAACATATAATATATATAATCTATGCGGGTGAGCGGGTCTGGTGACGGGTGAAAAATATTCACCCGTCACCCGTTTTTCATCCGTTTTATGTGGGTTTTTCACCCGATTTAGCGGGTCGGGTGACCGGGTGAAATTGATACCCACAAACCCATTCCCAGAGTTTTGGTTCAGACAACTATTGTATTAAACTTTTTCTATCTCTATTTTACTTTTTTGTTATCTCCTGTTTTTATTAGCTTCTGTAAAGAATTGTTATATTTCTCTGTCCACAATACATAATTGGTCCCGTTCGAAGTTGCAGAGATAAACGCAGCTATTGTTGCGTTTCCTTTAATCTCCTTGCGATTAACAAACCACAACTGGACAATCGTATATAATTACAATATTGTTCAATCACAGAATGACATGTGACATCAATTTTTTTCAAAAAACGATTCAACGAGACCATATTTGATACTCCATCCGTTAATTAATATCTGTCGTTTTAGGTAGTGATTTTTGTTCAAAAATATCTGTCATTCTAGCTTTTTGACACATTTTTTCCACTTTTAACCCTACTATTCAACACAAAAGTAATTCTTATCTAGATGGAAAAGTAAAAAGTAAGGATACATGTGTCATTTTTCTACTTTTCTTAATAAGTGTGCAAGTTTCTAAAATGACAGATATTGTTGAACGGACTTTTTGAAACTTGTGCACTTATTAAGAAAAGTAGAAAAATGACGCATGTATCCTTACTTTTTACTTTTCCATCTAGATAATAATTACTTTTGTGTTGAATAATAGGTTAAAAGTGAAAAAAGATGTGTCAAAAAACTAGTATAACACATATTTTTAACAAAAATCATATTCTAAAATACAGATATTAATTTTTTACCTAACTCTATTTTCCCCGTTCTTCGGTTTCCTATTCGTGGGTCCACAGCATCGAGACTCTAATCGGTGAAGGGTAGGGTTGAACAAAAAGGCCCCACCAGCAGCAGTGCCACACCACCACCACCGCGTTGTGGAGCAATTGGAGGAGAGGAGGCGACAGAAAATCTCGCAATCACAGCGCAAAGCAGCAAAAAGTTGACAAACAATCGTTAATTAGCAAAAGTAAAATCAGCAGTCTGAGCTCCGTGCTCGCGCTCTCACTACGTGAGAGTGACGGAGACGATGGTGGGCCCCGCCTGCATTATTTGTCTGGGTGTCCTGACGTGGTGGTGGGGCTACTTATGTAATTACGACTTCACTCGACTGTCAAAGACCCAAAAGAAAAAGAGAATGACTTCAATCGTGCTGTTTAGCTAAGCTCTCACCCGTTATTCTTGCGTGCGCTCACATAAGACTTGAATATATCCGACCGGGGGATCCGGGTTATCTTGACGGGCGGGTAATTAGGGTTCCAGTTTGAAACCTAGAATTCCCAGTCTCTTTCTCCGGCGAAGACCTCAGAACTCTGTCAGATTCTGTTCGTCTGAATACTCTCAAAAGAAAAAAAAAGCGTCTCACCCATGCGGTCTGTCGTCTTCATCTACGAGCGAACTTGAATCTCCCTGACAACTCAGATCGGAGAGGATTTTCCACAACAACAATTATTGTTCAGTAATTAGTCAAAGATCGACGCGCAGACTTCGATCTGATAACTCTTCATCCTCTTCTCCACCGCCACGCTTGATTTGTAGTTCTTCATCGATCCTGGGAAATATGGCTTCTTTGCAATTGATTCTTGCCTTGGAGCGACGAGTACAGAAATGGAAACCAACTATGTCCGCAATAAATCGAAGGAAGATGATGGAAAATAGGGGTCAATCAAAATTAATCTCTCTAGTAGTTTTCTTATTTGTGCATTTGGAAGATAGGAAACCTTACCTTTTTCGGTTTGGAATAAAATCAAGGTATATTCTTCAATTAATAAATTAATCGGAAACGAGAAAAAAATTGTGTTCGCTTCGTGTGCCACGTGACGTGACGCAAACATTAGATTTATAGTCGTAGTAGTTTACTACTGGCAGGAGCGGAGGAGGGTAACGCGCGCGGTGGTTACCGTCACTAAATTACGAATTGCGTTGGGAAAACAATTTTATCTTCCCTGGAAGAAGCATTAATTTCACAAACCATAGGGGCGAGTTTTGTAGATAACAATAATTCAGGGGGTGTGTCTGTGATGTATAAGTCCCTAACCCGAAAAAACTTTCATACTGCGTGCTTTGTACATTATGGACCGGACGCGAAACAAGTATTAAATCCGGTTAAATTGTTCCTTTTTGGAATATCATATTCTTTTTCTTTTCCGAAGGTGTTAATATTACTCTCCCCTCTCTCTTTCTCTCCCTCCTTCATATTTACTCTTTCTCTCTCTTATCGTCTCACGTCTGGCTTCCCTTCCCCTCTCTCTCGCAGACCAAGCAAGCGGATTTTCCCCTCAAACCTAATCCCCACTCCTCCGAAGATAGCAGCAGGTGCGAGAAGACAAATAACGAAGAAAAAGAATACCATTTTCCTGCGTGGGCACACCAACGTCGGAGACAGGCTGAGGGATACACATATTCACCGCCGCAGCAGCATCGGCTTTTAGGTGCCCAACCCTTCTACAGGGGGATTTTCCTGCCCGTCATCGTTTGCTCTCCATCGGATCCCGCCAAGACCTTAGTGCTTCTTGTTCTGTCTGGCTCGGTCCTGCTGATTAAGGAGAGAGAAACGGCGACAAATTTATAGCTTGTCTTCGGCCGTATATTGTTGCGTTATTGGTTTTTTTCTTCTTTTTCTTTCACTGCCCTATGCGGTTGTTGTTGAGCGGAATTTCATGCCGCCGGAGCCATTGCCTTGGGATCGAAAGGACTTCTTCAGGGAAAGAAGACACAGCTATGATAGGCCCCCGGAGTCCATGGGCTCTGTCGGCAGATGGAGAGACTCTTCATCTCATGGATCATCCCGTAACGAGTTCGCTCGATGGGGTTTCCCCTCTGAGTTTCGACGCCCTCCTGGTACGGTCTCTTTTTCTATATTTATGTGCTTTTCCAGTTGACTTTGTTTCCTTCTGAACGAGTTTAGATTTCATTGGTAATTGAAACCGAGGGTCGCTGCGATTTTAGCTCCCGTAAAAGGGTCATGGCAGCACTTCTTCCTGATTGTGTTAATAAGAGGATTCAGTGATATGAGCAGTAGCGACACCTTTTTGGATGCCACCGGACTTGTGCCTTTTTCCCCCGGTGGGATTCTATGGCTTGTGTAGTTGAGAGGCTGGTGAAAGGTGTTTGTGCTTATGTTGATGAAGCTTCAGTGCTATTCATTCTTTTTCTCTATATCCTGGGGGTTGTGGATTTCGGGTTTGAGAGAGGAACGCTATGGTGTCAGTCTGAACGGCAGGCTGGTGCTCTATCTTTTCCTCTTTAAGCCGTTAGGCTTTGCGTATGGAGCTTTTCACAGATCTGCCATATTCTTGGTTTTTCATGAAGAATTTCAAAACTTCTGGATATGATTGTTTTAAAATACGCAATTTGTAGATTCTGTTTTATGGTTTGTACCTGAGTTTTTTTTCTTTTGCTAACTTTCTTCTGAAAGTTGGAATTTATGTAGTATTTTGTGCATGTTTAACAGGCCATGGGAGACAGGGAGGTTGGCATTCTTACTCTGAAGACTTCGTTCATGGATACAGTACCCCACGATCTTGTGATAGATTTGTAGAAGATGGTGGCTTCAGACCTTATGGGCCAAGAGGAGATGGTAGATACTCTAAAAATTTTCGAGAAAGTAGAGGTTCATATAGCCATAAAGATTGGAGAAGTCACTCGTGGGATCAAAATAATCATCATGGTGCACCATCTAATAGTGCAACTAGCAGGTTGCGTGATGCAAAAGATCAGAGAAATGCTGATGATGCATCAGCTGCCACACCTACACCGCATTCCAATCCCCCAAATACTACAAGTCAACCTAACTTGAAGGAGCTGCCTGAAAAAACCAGTGGTTCCAGTGAACCAGTAGTGGCTCAAAGGGGTGAGAAGGAGAATATACTGGGTAATACTGATTGGAAGCCAATTCGATGGTCTCGTTCTGCAGGTTTGACTTCAAGGAGCTCCAGCTACAACCATTCTAGCAGCTCCAAGAGCCTACCAGCAGAGAACTCTGATAAGAGCGAGTTGCCTTTGAAGGTTGCTACTCCTTCTGAATCACCCTCTGGGGATGCTCTTGCATGCTCAACACCCACAGGTTCTATGGAGGATATCACATCTAGGAAGAAGAAACCCCGCCTTGGGTGGGGTGAAGGGCTGGCTAAGTATGAGAAGAAAAGGGTTGTTGGATCTGTCGAGGGTATTGATAGTAGTGATACTTTATGTCACAACAGTGTGGAATCACTGCATTCCCCTGCCTCACACTTGGCTCGGCCTATGCATTTAGGTACCATTAACTTGAATGAGTGTACACATTCACCTGCACCGAGCTTGACTGAGCGTTTGTATTCTCCTACACCGAACTTGGCTCAGCGCTTGCATTCACCAGCCTCAAACTCTGTGCATTCACCTACCTCAAATTTCACTGAGTGTGACCATTCACCTGCTGTGAAGTGGGCTGAGCGTACTCATTCACCTTCCATGCATCATTCTGTGGATCCTATGCACTCACCTGCCCAGAACTTGGCCGAGCCGATGCTTTCAGCTGCATCAGACTTGACTCTTCCTGTGCATTCACCTGCCTTGAACTTGGCAGAGCCTACACATTCACCTGCTTCCAACTTGGCTGAGCCTGCACTTTCACCTGCCTCCAACTTGGCTGAGCCTGCGCATTCACCTGCATGTAATATGGTTGAGGCTACACATTCACCTTCCTCAAACTTGGTTGAGGCTATGCATTCTCCAGCCTCTAACTTGGCTGACAAGAGCCCTATGTACGGGGGATTTGATTGTGTGTCACCAGCTACTCCATCTTCTGTTGCCTGCAGTTCCTCGCCAGGTACTTAAATTCTGACTTCAGTCCTTTAGGTTAATGCTGAAGTAGTTAATTTTTGTATGATGGCGATAGTTTGAGTTGGAACTTTTTCTCTTGCAAACCGTGTTGGATTGCCATAGTTTATGTCTGCTCTTCTGAGTGTATGTTGATCCAGTGATTACCGAGTATCAGCAACTTGTTTGTATATGTATATTAGCATTTTATTTGCTTGATTGATAATATGGATAAAATTTGTTGAGCGTATCACAAACAAATCTGGCTCATTCAGGGACCTCTTTTTTGGTAATTGGTGTACTTTCACTTTTTGACCTGCGTGGGTGAGCAATCTGTCTTTTTTGGTTGAACTCTTGTGATGGGAATCTTCTAGGCTCAGCCCACAAGTTGATGGTAAGATAATACCTTGTTTCATTCTATCCCGAGCATTGTATATGTGGTATCTTTCACATTTTCCTATTCACATCAAAAGCTACGGATGAGTCTGACATACATGATAAGGAAAATAACTATCATTGATAATAACAAAGACATAGGACTGTAATAGATAATGCTGTGATCTTTTTATTAAATATCTAAACAAGGCTCCGTTATCAGTCAAAAGTAGCTCATTCATTCAATGGTAGTAGAACGGAGGCACTACATTGAATTCAATTTTAACCATTTTGATGATGTTAGGTTTTTTCCTTGAAGTCAGTTAACTTTCTTTCATCTGCAGCTAAGATAGTACTGCTCTGCCCTGTGGTTGAAGTCTAGCCGAAAGAACTGAATCTTCTCTAAAAATTAAACTTTTATCTGTCTGTGTTTTTTGATATGTACGTTTTTTTTCCATTTATGCTGATGGTGCTTGATCTATGAGGCTGTTCTTGAGATCAAAGATGTTTTGATTGTTTGTTCTTTTGTATAGATCTGGTTTAGGTGCAATATTATATTATGTTTGTTCACCTCTAAGTTCCAACTAAGACTTTTTTAGTGATATGGAAGGGTGTGTTTATCGCACCATTTGACTCTCCGATGGCACTCTCACAGTTTTACTCTATCTTAAGCAGGCTTGCAAGAAAAGCCTTATAACAAGGTAGTGGACATTGAAAGTGACGCTAATAAGTCGAGCCCATCACTGGTGCCTAGTTCTCACTCTCACTTGGAAGAAGTCTCGATCAATCCAAAGAACATAGTGAACTCTTCTTCTGATTTGAGTGGTTTGCTTAATGAGCTTCTGCAGAGTATAGATAACATGTCTCAGGCATCTGGATCATTGAATTTTAATGCTTTGAATAAGTTATTGCAGTTGAAAGGAGAAATTTTGAATGCTTTGGAGCTAACAGAATCAGAAATTGATTCACGGGAGAATGAACTCAGGCTCTTAAGTCCTAAATTTGGTGGGACCGTTGGTACATGTCCTGAAACGTCAAGTTCTTTGTCGGTTGATGTCAAAGAGAAACCCCATGAGGGACTATCAATTCCAAGACCAGCTCATCTTACTTGTTTGTCATCTGGGGATGCATCTGTGGAGGACGTGGGTCCGTCCTGTAATGTTATTGAAGATGTCCTTGCTGAAATCAAAGACGAGGATGTTGATAGTCCTGGTTCTGCTACTTCTCAACGCATGGAGTCGCTGTCTGTGGAAATTTCTGGCTTTCATGGTTTGAATAGACATTCTCACAGAAAGGATACATGTCCAGATGGAGAAGCACACATTGGAGCCGACACAGTAATTATAGGGGAGCACAACAATTCTGCTATTGTGGGAGATGAGTACAAGACAACTCAATCTGTTGATTCACCAGTTTATCTACCAAAGTCGTGTTGTAAATACCAGGAAACAGATGTATGTAGGGATATATATCTCTCCAATAAGGAGACTGCTACCAGAGCTTCTGAAGTATTTTGTAACCTATTGCCAAAACCTAATTATAGCTTGGAATGCGTGAATGCAGTGGATGAGGGTTGTGAGGTAAACAATTTGTTACTTGTAGAGAGGTTCCTGGAGATGAAACAGGCACAAAGATTCAAGGAGAGAATATTATCACTCAAGTACAAAGCCTTTTTACATTTGTGGAAGGAGGAACTGCGAATGCTTTCCATAAAGAAATTGCGGTCCAAATCTTTGAGGAGGGTAGAGACTAGCTCACGGTATTTGCACAGTGGATTCAAGAGACATCGGTCTTCTATCCGCTCCAGAATTGGGTCTCAAGGTAATATTATCTCTCTACTAGTTATCTTCATGGTTTCCTGTTT
Source organism: Limonium bicolor (assembly GCA_023374045.1). NCBI lineage: Eukaryota > Viridiplantae > Streptophyta > Magnoliopsida > Caryophyllales > Plumbaginaceae > Limonium > Limonium bicolor. Next base: position 87,831,932 of record CM041781.1, on the reverse strand, counting down.
CTCATCTTTTATTGGTGGTTCAGATCCACTTTCCATTTTCTACAATAGAACATGTCGCAGCTTAATGATTACTTTTGTCAACTTTATGGTATGCCAAGTGTTGCTTCTTTTTTTAATAAGTTTAACTTGTGGGAACGTTATAGATATTTGCTACGTAGTTATGGTTAGTTGAGTTTGGTTGCTATTGTAAGTGATTTACTTCTTGGATCTCTGCATTGTATATTGTTTTACCACTTTAATATTTTCTACTTTTTAGAGTCTCCTGTAAGAGTAATTTGTTGATTGGTTTTTTTGAAGCAAAAGTATTTTGTTGATTGTTATTATGAAATAGATGGTGAGTTAAGTTAAACTGTCTGGCTTTTATGTGTCGGGTGCAGAAGTTGTTATTTAGCTGAGCTGATGAGAAATTATATGGCTTGCTCTGTTATTTAGCCGGCCCTTTATTAAATAGATTTTGCTTGGTGATTTTGATTCACTCTGTTATCTTTGTGAAGATTGATTTCCTTGGTAGTGTGTGAAAGTGGGTGTGCATTAGTTTTCCCTGTTTGGTGACATGGCAGTAGGGCACTTGCTCTTTTTTCCCTTTTAGATCTCACCATCTGTCCTTTGAATTTCTCTAATCTATTCTAGTGTCTTTGTATTGAGTTTCATGTTTCAACTATTGTACTTTTTTATACTATTTACAGGTGTTTGGTTTATTGGTACGTTTTAGATTATGACTTTTGTATTTTAAATGATGAGATGTATTTCAGCTCATTAATTTTGTTTCATTTTTAATTGTTAATTCCAACTTATGGTTATACAGGTTCAAATTTGAGTTTGGTTCCTGCATCAAAAGTTGTCAATCTTACTAGTAAGATACTTGCTGATCCACAAATCAAAGTGTACAGGGATGAGTTGAAGATGCCAGCTTTATTCCTAGATGAGGAGAGGAGATCAAGGTTCCTTTCAGATAATGGTTTAGTTCAGGACCCTTTGGCGGCTGAGAAAGAGAGGTCTCTAATAAATCCCTGGACTAAAGAAGAGAAGGAACTTTTTCTGGACAAGTTGGCCATTTTTGGGAAAGATTTTCTTAAAATATCTTCATTTATTGATCACAAGACAACTGCTGACTGTGTTGAGTTTTTTACAAAAACCATAAATCTGAATGTTTTAGGAAGACAAAAAAGAAGCTTGACTCAAAGAAGCAATTTAAGTGTGCCCCTGCAAACAGATATTTAATGACTTCTGGGAAGAAGTGGAATCGGGAGATGAATGCGGCTTCACTCGACATGTTGGGTGCTGCGTCAGCTATTGTAGCACATGTGGATGAGGATATGGAATCTGTGAAGCTCTATCCAGTTAAGCCTCGAGACAAGAAATACTGGAATGACAGAGTGGTTGAAAGAGCAAGTAGTTTTGAGGTGGAAGATGAGAGAGAAACTGAAGCAGCTGATGTGTTAGCTGGCATCTGTGGTTCCCTGTCATCTGAGGCAATGAGTTCTTGTATAACCACTTCTATTGATCCTACAGAGGGAACCCAGGAGTGGAAATGCCAGAGGACCAGTTCTGATGGACCTAAGCGACCTCCAACACCGGAGGTTACCCAGAATGTTGAGGATGATACTTGTTCAGATGAGAGTTGTGGGGATGTGGACACTGTCGACTGGACAGACGAGGAGAAGGCTGTGTTTGTACAAGCATTTTCGTCTTATGGAAAAGACTTTGTGATGATCTCTCAGTGTGTAGGGACTAAATCTAGAGATCAGTGCAAAGTTTTCTTCAGCAAAGCTAGAAAGTGCCTTGGTTTGGATTCTATATGCCCAGGACTTGGCAATGTAGAAGCACAAGCAAGAGGTGAGACAGATGGAGGTAGGAGCGACACCGAGGGGGATGCTTGCATATTGGAGAATGACTCCGCTGCTTCTAGTGATAAATCTGGTGGCAGAATGGATGAAAACATACCAATGTCTCCTTCAAACATGAACAATGACGGCTCCAATAATGTTGATTTGCATGGTGGAGTGGGTGTGGTGGATAAGTGTGACCCTGTAAAGACCAGTGAGGTATTATCTGAACCTGTTTGTCTTGATGGTGATGTGAATGGTGTGGTGGAAAATCGTATACGAGCTGAAAATCCGGAGAATTCAAATATGTCTGAAGCTACTTGCAGCAAAGACAAGCAAGAAACTGGGCAACTCACTGTGTGTGAGCCTGTCCCTAAGGAAATCGCGACAGGGACAAGCTTTCCTGCCTCATGTTCTAGGATCTCAGAAGCATCTTTTGGGTGTGATAGTGCCCTGGGGGGTGGTCAGACAGACAGAAGTGTCCCTTCATCTTCTTTTGTGGTTTGTGGCTCCGGACGAGAGGAGCGGATCAAGCGTTCTGCAAGCACTAGTGATCTCCAGCAGACTCTTCATGGTCTGTCATCGGGAAGTGACATGTGCCGGAAGAATTCATCAGTCCCGACAGTTGAAGTGAGACCTATTGAGGCAAGGCCTTCAATCTCGAGCATGCGCAGGACGGATACAGCAAATGCTCAACCTTTGCAGGTTTATTTCAAGAAGTGCAACCGGTCAGCAATATCTACAAATTCACTCCGCAGCGAGCCACCTCTGCTTCCTAGTACTCATTCTAGTGAGTCAGGTGCTGCCCGCCTCGCTTCAGACACAGATAAGCCGTGCAGAAGTGGAGGTGTGAAACTATTTGGTCAAATTCTTAGCAAGTTCTCAAGTGTGGAGAAGAATCCTTCTTCCACCATGCACAGAAGTGATAACAATAGCCATGGAAGCAACAATTCTCACTCCCAACCGCGGCCTCGATCAGCTAACGGGCTTGATTTGGTGTCAACAAGCCATGAAATGGAAAATGATGTCATTCATGCCGGTGCAGATGGTTCTAGTCGAACAGTCCAGGATTTCCCTGTCAGGAGTTACGGTTTCTGGGATGGGACGAGGATCCTGACTGGATTTTCCACTTTACCAGATTCTGCGGCATTGCTGGCGAAATATCCCTCTGCATTTGCAAACCATGATGGAACACCTTCGCCTACTCTTCAGAATGTGGACCCGCTGCGTATCCAGCAGGTAGTGCATACCCATGAACCAATTTTGGCGAGCAGAGTCGGTTCTGGTTTCATTCAAGGAGAGATGTGCAGCACTAGTGTTGAGGCGGCCTCGGCTGCTACATCTGATCGTTCATTAGCATCATATCCAGCTCCACTTAATAGAAATGGAAGTGGGTTTGAAGTGGTCTCAGATGATCTCCAGCAAATAAATGAATTTGGTATGCGGGGATGTGAATGGGGCAGTAGCCGCTTTGCCATGTGCCCCTGGTGGACTTACTGATCCAGTCACAGCCTTAAAGTTGCATTATGCTAGAACCCAGACGAAGTCCTCACAGCCAAATGGTGGTGGGAGGGAAGAAGTAACATGGAGAGGACAGAATGGACAGCAGCCACGTCTTGGAGAATTAGGAAGGTAGTAGAGTGTTCCCGAGGGTTCGCTTTCCTTTTGCCAAGGAATAGGCCTTCATGGAGTGTTTGTATATTAGTTATTTTCTTATGTGATCCGTTTTGGTTAGGCAGAGACGTGTTTCTTTAGGAGGTTGATTTGTAATCATTGCATCCTTTTGTATTTGTTGTATTTGATGGGAAATACACAAATAATCATCATTTTGCTTGCTAGTGTTAGTTGGTCTTGTTGGCTTTTTCAGGATCAAAAATCTGCATCTTTTAAATAGTTCTTGTCGTTTCTGCGGACTGATCTCAGCACCATTCTCATTTGTATATATACATTGGGTGATGGTGAAATTGTGCTTGTAGTATCATAAAGTATCCTAAGATAAGTTTGGTGCTTCCGACAGCAAACAGTAATTTAGCTAAAACAAAACACATCATTTAAATCGACCGTGTACCGATTAATCTTTCACATCAGAAAAAGGGTGCTATCAATTACTTATTTCGCATACACGATACATTTTCGACATAAACAGCTTCATACTTGAAGTTCAAACAAAACATGCTATATATCTCAATAGGGGAGACTGAACTCACCTACTTACTTTGTCTTGAATTATAATATGAATACCCACAACCCAATAATATCATATTGCCTTTTCTCCGCCCGGAGGTGAAACCTCTGCAATTCAAACACATATACTAGAAGAAGAGTGGGGACCGGAGGCACCAATAGCCAGAGGATCCCACTTGATAACCGGGCCACATCGAGCTCTACGGTTGCTGTCATTAACCATTGTAACAGCTGGGAGGTCATTAACCATTGTAACAGCTGGGAGGTCCCGTTCGTTGTTTTCAATTGTCATAGACGTCTCTTTCACCATGTTCTCAGTTGTAACTTTTGCCTTCAGACGGTATCGCTCAGCTCTGGACCCAATTACTTGTCCCAAGACGGATGCACCAATGGTGAACGCCATGGCAGTCTTGGGCATCAGCACAACCTTCCTAAGCATACCAATGAAGGGGATAGCTGCGTGGATGGCCACAAACCATGAAGGGGAGAATTTTTTGGTATGTTCTCTCCACATTCCCAAGGGAATATTTGCAGCCATGCCTAGAGCTCCGATGACAAGGATTTTTTCGGGTAATGGTTGAGGGCGAAGATTCTTTGCAAAGGCTGTACGAGCTAGGGCAGCTCTAGCAGCAACTATAGCGGGTGGACACTTGAGGTTCACACCAGGAGGTGGTTTGAGAACTTTTGCTACAAGGGGAATCACGCCACTGACGGCCCTGAAGGATTTTGCAATGGGGCACTGTCCTGTCCGGAGCCATTCATTGCTCAATGCCTCATGGCTTGAGTCTCCATTCTGCAAAGTAGAGAAAAAGGAAAAGAGAGTTTAGTTTTCAAATAATTACACAGGGAAGAGCCTACGGCCATTGCTTTCCAATTTTTTGAGTACGTAGTAGCACATAAAAAACAGAAAAAAGATGAAAAAATTGTGCTATACGCTTTAAGGTAAATTGTACTCATAGCTGGCATCTTAGATGACTGCCAATCAGATCCAATACCAGTCATCTTAGTTCACATACACTTTATTGCATATTGCATATTGCCAATTTCCACAATGAGATTACTGTAATAACACAAGCGTAAGTTCATTCAGGAGGAAATTTGGCATTTGGTGATGCTACCTTGGATGAGTTGTCCTTCTTGGAAGATTTCTTCTGTTGATTCTTCCACATTCCATTAAATGCATCAAAACTGAAGGGGCCACCAGGTCCAAAAGAGGAAAGGCTAATAGTTGCAGCCTTTGCAGCTAATGGGTTGAATTGGGAAGATGATCTCTCGGGCACAACATCCTCAGGATGAACATAGGCTTTTCCAGAAAGTGGGACGACTCCATCACGTCCATGGAAAAGCCTAAATGCCATATCAAAATTGGGACCATCTTCAAAAATTGGACCCTTGGCGGCTCCACGGACCTACATCAGAAGTAACATTGGGCTATAGAGTGTCCAGAAACTAATTGCAAATATGTTTACAAACATGGACGATAAAAAAGATGTATTATTTCCAAATGTATTCCAGGAAGAGTAGAGGGATCTTACAGGCAGAGGCAAAGCCATGGACGATGCAAATGACAAGTTTGTTGGCTCATTGATGTTCCTAAGAAAAGGACACCTTATCATTTCCCGTTGACACGGTAAGGAGTCCTCAGTTAAGTCTCTCAAAAAGAAATCCATTTTTCAGGGTAAATAATCTGGAAGAAGCAAAAAACAAAGGGGAGAACAAAAAAGCGTTCAATAACATCATAATTTGAGAAAGAGAAGTGAAGTCTGTTAATATATTGTCATAGTTGGCAACAATTTTCTCTCCAACCAAGAGTGCAGCCTAGCCTAGAGCTTTGAGAAAAATTGTGACATACAGAAAATGTTACCTAAAGTTTGACAAACCCAACAAAAAGAGTGATTCAAGGATTCAACAAACCAACTTGTACCCAATTATCTAATTAAACATGGAATACTGATGAAGTCAAACAACTCATGCCCAAATTGCACGTTAAACTCAAAAGAAAAGTAAACCAATGATCATAAATTCATCGTACTATATGAGAAGTTACCCTACAGCTGTCAGGAGAAAGTGAGTTAACTACAGCATTAACTTTCAAGTACATACCCATAACTAGAGAGATTTAGCTTCAACGACGTTAAAATAGCACATACAGGGTCCCAGATCATAGGGATAGATTACAACATGCCACTTTTACAAGGACTATAAGAGCCTCCATCCAGATTACTGCCCGTTACAGATATCACATCAAGGAATTAGAAGTGGAACAGGTAAAAAACATAGATCTAGTTATGATATCACTTCAATCAAGCAAAATTCACAACTCAATTTTCCGGATCACATTTCACATCACACTTTCTGCCTCACATCCTGGTTCTCGCTATTAGAGATTACACACAGTCAAACATCAGGTAAAAGCCAAACCAACCTAGTGAAATTCAACACGTAAGATCGTCAAACAAACCGAAACTAAAAGCAGCCAAAACACGATACGACCTTAGACGCCAGGAAAGAAAATCAGAGAGTGTGTTTCTCCAAATACCAAGCTAATTGAGTCCAGTAAGCTAGTAATTGGTCAAAAAAAATGTGAGACGATTGATCAACAATGAGAAGAGAGAGAATAAACTTTTCCCAATTATCGCAGCAGTGGATGGTAGTATTACCTTGCGGATGAGAGAAAACCCTTGAAACAAAGAAGGATATGGCAACCAAATCCGCAGGAAATAGAGCAAGCAAAGGAAAGAATCAATGAATAATTGTGAGGACGGAGAGAAAAAGGGGGGTAAAGTACGTGGGTTAGGTGAGGGGAGAAGAGAAGAACGATGAGAAGGAGAAGTGGGAAACGGAGGGGATGTAAACGACGCCGTGCTGTCCACACGCCAACGTTGACAGTTTGATTTCTGGTGATTAATCCAGAAGAGAGAAGAATTTTTCTTTGACTTGAAAGAAAAGATCAACTACTCTCCCAAGCCGGCCCGCCAGCTAATAGAAGCGTGAGGATACGGTTCGTCACAATATTGTACTACTATTATTTCCTTAAAAGCGCATTTAACTTGTTTTTGATTGATTGGATTAGTTTGTTAGTGTTACCGCCCAACAACCAACCAGTTTGTAGTGATGAGTTTGATTATACCATAAATGATAAGAAACTAAGACAGTATTAGAGTAAAAGTGATTAATTGTTATATTTGACATAGAAAGATGATAAGTTCATTGATAGCTAAAGTAAATCATATAACAAAAAAGAAAACGCATGGCCTTATTCTTTTGTCTATATTATAAACTAGTAGTTAGTTTGTTCTCTATATGTCACATATATCAATTGTCATATCAACTATTTTTTCTCTCTACTTTTTCTAATTTAAGCTAACAACTGACATCAACTCTTGATTCAGCTAGGCAAAAGAATAGAGCCGCCTAAAGAGGCTCTAGTGCTAGAAAACTAAGGTGAAAAAACAGATACCTACAATGCTAGATGATAAGCTACTGATTTCTTTTTTGAAATAAAAAAAAAACAGTAGCCATATAGATATTATTGACTTTTTATTAAGCCAGCGATAATTAGGGCGCTAGAGATGGGCACGCACTAACTCCTTGCTATGTCGTGTATATCTCAACACTATAAATGCTAGGTTACGTAAGATCAATAAGTCTATTTATATGTTTAGCATGTATCATGCTAGATCAATAGGCTAATTAACCCATCATTTAAAGTCAAGTTAGAGATCACGAAGTTCCACATCAAAGATTGACAACATGAAATTCTATACTAATAAGAAATGCAATACTAGCGTGTGAAAAACAAAACTATTAGGTCGAGTTGTTCGCGCATTCAAAGTCTGAAGATTTGACTTTTTCAGAAAAAAAACGTGGTTGTCACGCGGTCGACATATATTTAATCAAGCCACGATTTGTATAGGAAAACATCAAGCTTGCACATATTATTATAACACCTCGCCGTTATAATATATACGACCACATAAAGATCGAATGTCACAAGGAAATTAGTGAATAAATACGCAAAGATTTAACACAACGGGTCAATCATAGCACTTAGAACAGAAATAGTAGTTCCAAACTGGAAAAACACGCTGTAAAATTCCAACTTCAACAGTAATGAACTATTTTGGGCTTCATTTGGGGAATATCCTGACAGCTAGCTTCCCCCTCTCACAGTACTTCATTCATTCTCTCGTGATCATACTCTTTCAACACTTGTGGCTCCGCTAGGAACCAGTATATCAGAATATACAGCAATAGTGCGCGTACATAATATCAAGTCACACACCATAAACACAGTTATTGTGCCAAATACTGGATTCACCATAAAAACACTTTTCAGCACTTCAAAAGAGAACAATTGTGGTGAAAAGAAGTGGGAACCAGGATCTGACAGACTTCGTTGAGATCAAGCTTAGGATTCAGCAGTGGCAGTTTCAGTGCTACTGCTTGTTAAATTTGAAGCCTGTTGTTTCCTATCAGCCTGAAGGGAGCGGCAAAGAGACTCAAGCTTCTCTTTTTGGTTTTTTGTTTTCTCCAGCTGCTTCTTCAATAGCTCTCGCTGCAAACAGTGAGAGAGTAAGAAATCGCATTGCATCAGTGTTTGAGTACACTATAGGATCAAGCAAAAAGAAAAGCCATGATTTTTTTGAATATACCATGCCAGTTCAAAGATCCAACATAGCATATTTGCACTAAAGTTAAGAACAGGATTAGCAGCAGTAACGTTGTTACCTCCTCAACTAGCTCTATGAGAGTGACATCTGATTTCTCAGATTTGCTCTTCAAAAATGTGTTTTCCTTCCTGAGCTCCTTTATTGATTTAGACATCTGATAAATAACATGACAACAGAGAATCAAATTGACTAGGCAATTAAAAATAGAATCAAACAGAGAATCAAATGACTAGGCGGCTATGAGTCTCTACGTAAAAGCACTCATTGCGGTTACCTTCTCAATCTCAAGCTTAAATGTTTCAAAAACCTCATTACTCTTCTGTAGTGCATCCTGAAAGAGTCAAGGACCATGGTTACTATTTTCCCTTCCAACCAATTTACACAAAAAACATATCCGTATTGACAAAAATCTACAGATTGGTTTTTACAAACTCATCAGCATCATCAACGACCAGACTCATTCATGAGTCTAAACATAACTTTCAAATCTAGCAAGCACAATATAGAGTCAATCATACCCAACTTCTAAAATGCACCAACACGCAATACAATGGAATGAATGTTAATAGGCCCTACAACTTTACCTGAAATTGTTGAAACTTTTCTCCATCAGCATTCAATTGCAGGCGCAGATTTTTCAGTTGCCAATAATTGCGAGACCTGCTCTGAATAAACTTTCATCTGTGCTTGCTCTTGAGCTGATTTTTCCACGTGCTGCTGAATCTTCAAATCAGCAATTTGAAGCTCCAAAGACTTTTGCGTTAGCTGCTCATCAGAGGAAAACAAAGTGAGGAAAACACTTGCGAAAACTGACCAATTATTGAGTTGGAAAACACAGCAGTTCACTCATCCGACAATGATGACCTGTTGGCTATGCTGCTGTTCAGAAAGAGTATATTGATCAGCAAGCTGCTTCAATTTACCTCTCAGCCTATAATAAAATTCCACAGTAAAAAAGATCAGAATACATGAAAGGAGGAAAAGCAGAGCGCTGAAGCAAAAAGGAGCATTTGGTATGTCTAAGGATAAAAGAGAAATATGGCTCAAGTGATGGAGTGAAACAAAGTAATAGGCACAATACATTAAAGCTTTGTACTTGAATTTAGAGTTTAGTAGCCAACAATGGGAGGAAAAAACCTAAACGTATATATGAACAAGACTTAAGATTACCATATCCTAAAATCGTGCACATAAATTTCTATGCCGCTTACCACCAAAATTTCATCTAGACATAACAATTCAAAAGAAGGAAAAGACACATGACAGTATCTATTCTCAAGAGCCTTACATTTCATTTTCCTTCAGCTGTGAAATATAATCACCTTTATGCTCTTCCAGCTTGTGGCTAACATCCTACAAATATGACTGAATATGATAAGCACAACACTGCACTTTTTCTATGATCTCAGCGAGTAGTAGTGTCAGTCTCATCAATTAGTTATTGCTGAGAAGATATGATTCCCGTTATCATTACAAACGACATTCGTGGCCACAAATGACAATATGGTTTTCTGGGGCATCATTTTCATAATATCAAGAAGTCACACCTCAAATTTCAATGCCATAAAGTCCTCACAAGCCACGATTTTAGTTGGCGGTAACTACAGAAGCATTAAGTAGAGCTGAAATATAAGGCTTGGCTTTATCATATGAAGATACAAGAGGAGGATTCAGACAGAAAAACAGAAATAAAAGGACTGTGAGTGAAGGGACACCAAAAGCATAAATATCTGTGTTAAGCACAATTAAACAAAAATAGACTTGCCAATCAGATAGTAGACTCAACATTACATATAAGGAAAGAGAATGTGTAAGCAATAATGATCGCTCTTATTCAGACCTTTATTGCGTTATCGAACTTGTTAGATAAATCCAATCTCAAAGTTTGTCCCTCTTCTGACACCTTTTTGCACTCATCCTGCAATATATAAGCAAGTCGTAAATACTTAATTTCACAAGAGAGAACGGTCTTCATTTGTTAAATAAACGTAGCTGAAGGTTCAAACAGGTTTCTTTCTCGACAAAAATATTGCAAGCATGCTTCGAACAGGTCCTCATGTGTTAAATAAACGTAGCTGAAGGTTCAATGGAAAAATCAAATTTGGAGGAATCAATGCAATTTCACCCAAGATCATCCTTCCTGGCACCAAAAATCAGTAAAAAGAATCCAAACAAATTCGTACATGTTGCCAAAACACTTTAAAAATGAGGACGATAAGATATGAGCAATTACATATTGGCCCTAAAACAACTACCACATTACAAGTCAATTAGAGCCTGTATATATTATCATATTTCTTTCAGAATGTTCTCATAGAGATGGAAGAGATAAGATAACAAGATTCTTCTACTGGAATTTATATGCTCAGGCTTTCTGAACATCAATCTCGCTATAAACCAGTAAAGTGGACATCCTTATCAAGGAAAAGTGGGTAGAACAAGATACTGTATAAAATAGAGCATACCATCAACAGTCTATTCTGACGTTGCAGCTCCCTACAAAGTGACTCGAGCTTATCCCGAACAGAAATTGCTACAAGGGCACCAAAACAAGTACATAAACAAAGTAAAGGATGACTAGAAACTCATCATAAAGCAACCAGCACTAGATCTGGCAAGTATATATCATGAACAATGGCCACTTTCAGATCCCACGCTCACTATAACAGCAACAATGAATCCAGAAATTATGTTGATTCCCATACTAGCCGAAATACTAACACAATTTTTCTTGTGGAAACAACTACGAAATGACACCAGATAACATTTACTGAAAACTTAATCCCCATGATATACATAATACACCTCAAACAGTTTTGACACACTTTTAATCAGTTACTTTATATTTCTTCTTGACACCACCCTATATGATTCTCCACCGGACAGTCCACTTACTAGAAATAGACAATAGAGCCCAAATAATTAAAATCTCTTAACCTGCACTGTAATCCTTATACAATGCCAGGAAAGACTACCGGGCTTACCAGCATCTCTCTCAGCAAGAACTTTTTGATACTGTAAAGTAAACTCCAGAAACTCCTTTTCTGTTTTAAAGGTGCGTTTTGAACTCTTGCGCTTGGCTTCAGGCACTTCCTGCAGCATTAGATTATCAAAACAGTTAAGCAAAGCATAATAGTTTATAATGAGAAATCAAAAGGAACTAAATTGGTCAAAAAAGCATCCAATTAACCGATAGAAGCTAGGCCGCTTTGATAAAGAATAAGATATGAAAGATCTAGTACAAAACTATAAACCATGGAATAAGTTCAGAGATAGCCATTATCAAGAACCAAATGCAACATTTTTGGCCAATAACATGCACTCAAGGTCACCCAGAAATGCTACAGAATTGCTTTATAAATTTCAGAGAAAGAGGCATCAAGTTACTGTCTTTAAAAGACTAGAAAATATGGTTCACAGCAGAAGGTGCACTGGCTAAGGACAAAGTTGCCTTGAATAATAAGAGCAAGAACCTAATCCCACATCACTGGTTTCTTGCTATGGTATGCTATAGACTTTGGAGGAGATCACAAAAAAAGCAATGGATTAACAAGTCCCATGAAGCTTGTAAGAGAGTAAAACCCTATATAAACAATCCAGAGTTCAGTTGACAAGAAACTGTAAGTACTAATGTAAGTATGCATACTGACAACATCAGCAGTGTCATGGAGAAGAGTTTAGATATTAAGGTATGCAATGCAATATTTCCTTGACCTGAATCTATAGATTAAACATACAATGAGCTATCAATCAGAGACGGGTGTGCGTATCAAAACTCTATTCAAACACATTTATGTGTGTGTGCGAAGATAAAAACGGTACATGCTTTTTTGTTTTTTAAGTACTCTGACGATGATGAAGCCTCCTTTGCATGGTCTTCAGGCACATCTGGTCCTCCGGAGCAAGCTGAGAGAGCGAATAAAAAAAACTAAACATCAAATCAGCCAAGGTGAATTGCTATGGAATTTACACACAGGACGCCCAGAACTACGCATAAGTATGTCAACCCTTGTATGAAAAGATTTCAAAAGATCACTCTGATTAAAAAAACTAAAGGTTCTACTTCCCCCCTTCCAAAGCATAGGCTCCCCAAACTATACCACATTTATGTCAAACCACCCCAGGACGCTGCATTTAAAAATATAAAGTTGGCACATGCATGGTTAAGAAGAAGTTATGCCTCAGAAGAGTCTGCATATAGCAGTCTTATTTTCAATTTGGTGTCCTGATAGCATTACAATCATTCTTTCAATTTCATCCAAACAAGCCCCTTTTTAAAGGGTACCAAAGATCACAAGCCCTTCATGAGGTGCTCTAACATAGCAAATAACTTCAGTATGCAAAGTTGCTATTTGTAATAGAAATTGTAAATTACAATGTGATGTGGCATCAGTTTTGAGTGGTATGATATGATTTCGATCCATATATACTGACATTGTCACAAATTCTTTGTCTTAGTACAAAATTCAGGTTTGCAAATGGAAATTTAAATAATCTTGAAGAAAATCAATTTGCTACATGTACACACATCTGCGGGGCCAAAATGAGCAATTTTGACAAGTTGCCCAGGTCTACTAAGTTAAATACGATTACACAGTGTGTAACCTAGAAAGGATATGAAGGGTGAAGGGGATAAAGGGAAAAAAAAAGAGCAGAAAGGCATAAGCCAAAGTGAAGCAAGAATAGATACGTTACTCACTTCTTTTAGATTCTGATTGATCTTTCTTTTTCTTCTCGTCACCCAAACTTGAAACCACAGAAGTTTCAGCAGTCGGGGAGCCAGATTTATGTTTCACAAAGCCATGTTCTCGCTGCTCCAAGCTTCCATCATCAGATACATCAGCAGACTCTCCAGAAGCATCATAGCCATCCTTCTCAAAAAGTGGAACAGGAAACGTCCTCAGCTTCTTTTCTTTTTCAGCTTTTCTTCCATTTAACATAGGCTCATGCACTGCTAACTCATGACCTGAATTACTCGAACATTCTTGTTTCAACACAGTGCTTTCATGGTAGCTATAAGGAGTTTTTCTCTGTTTCATGGGATGGTGTAGTAGGAGCCAAGACCTCTGACGAGCTAAAACCATCAGGCAAAGCATCCGCCTCAGGAAGCATACGAGCACCAGGATTTTCCATCAGTCTGCGGTTAGTCATCAAGTCACATAAATTGATAGAAAGGGTGGGTGAGCTTCATTAACGTTTCAGAAAAGATTGAAATGCAAATTAAGTACCCCGAGGACCAGCACCTTCCCCACAAACTTTCAAAAACAAACACGGAGCATATGAAGATTATCAAGACTTTGCATGCACATAATTAATCCTCCTTAAAGATGGAGTTGATCCGAGCTCATTCTATCGAAACACTTAGCAAAGTAAAGACAAATGCGCCTTCGCAATTACTGAATTGTATCCTCCTTTAGAACTTTACATTACAAAGTTAATGAACAAGTAGGTAGCACCGCCATTTCAAACATTTATTGCATGTGAACGGGAAGGAAACATTTCAACAGATATATCACCTCTAATACTGCTAGCTTAGCGGGTTTCGAAAAAATTATTGATAGCTTATTACGAACAACAATTAGAGAAAGAACTAATTTCCAAATACATGTCAACCACAATTAAGAGTTGCAACAACAGGGACAGAGACACACTAATTGGAGCCCGCAATCAGAAAGTCATGTAAAAAAACCTTAGTCTAGCATTTAATCAACTAACCACTAGAAGACACCGACACTACCAACAAATCCAATTCAGTAACCAAAAAGAAAAAAAAAACACTTCCTCGACCTTAAAAAGCAAGACGATCAAAGTACTTTAACCAATCACGCGACGCGAAAATCCAATCCAAAAGAACTAAAATGGAGAAATCGCCGATGAGAAAGATTTAAGAATGACATTCAAACCTAGTGTGAATCAGCAAGATCCGAAAGACGGGCAGCAAGAGGAAGGAGAGCAATTTAGCTATTTTACCTTCTTTGCTGACACACGCTGGTTGAATTTGCGTCGCTGCTTTCACTAAAGCTACTAACATACACCAGTTAGGCCCGCTTTAACCGGGCTTAGTTTTACAGTTTAATGATTGGGCCAATTTCAGGGATTGGGCTCAAAATGTGATAAATCGGTCTAGTTCGATCTTTTCAACTCCAAAGTTATGTCGATGGGAAAACACGGGAAGGGGACGAGAAGCCTATAGGGAACTATTGGATTGTGTTGAGATTTAAAATCTAAATTACAAACAAACGGAAGCCTATAGGGAAGTTTGAATTGAAAAGAATTACCCGTCGAACCATAACCACGTGAAAAAAAAGCATGAATCGTTATATGGAAGGCATTTCTTCATTGCAAATGCATCCATTGATATTGGTTAATACTCACTTCCCAGATCTTTAGTAATGGTCAAGATTGTCTAGTTATGTCTGTCATTAGACTCATTACCCACGGGCTACCAACATGATGCCACAAATTTGCTGAAAAAAATTCTAAAATAACCCTCTAAAAAAAAAAACTCATATTAATTTTCCTCCCAAATAATTCCTGAAATAGCACTTCCAGGATGAAGAGACGTTTTCATCAATTATAAAACTAGAAATTGTCTCTTCAAGAGAGGATTTCAGTATACCCCGCGCCCGTGTACAGCTGACTCAGCGGGACGAATGGAAGGAAAAATCGTCTATTGTATACAAGAGACAAATCCACCGTTCTCTGACAGGCGCGCGTGTTTTTTAAACAAGTGAAATTGTCCGAAATTGTCTCTTGAAGAGACAATTCCTTGATTCATAG
>CM041781.1:87646534-87815969 GCA_023374045.1 Limonium bicolor | reverse complement strand
TTGGAAGGTTGTGCACGTCCGGTTTGCTGTCCGTCCAAATAAGGGCGGACGTCTCTCTTGTGTCCGGCTTGCGTCCGGCCTTTTAAGGGCGGACGTGAGCACCGTTGGTTTTTTTTGTGTTTTCGTATATAAAACGAAACTACTGAAACAGATTAGAAAATAAAATGATTAGAAACAAACATAATAATAATATAAACAAAATATAAAAGATAATTAATATAAACAACAAACAAAATAAAATAGACAAAATATTCTAATATAACAAGTGAATTATCCGGGGCTTAGGGACTAGAATAAATCTAGTCCCCGGCAACGGCGCCATTTTGCAGGGGTTTATTTCGTGAGTGGTTGGAACAGGTGTAACTAAAATAAAAGAAAAGAAATTAATACTCAAAATAACAGTCGGGCTGCAAACAAATCCCGGTCGTAGTAGTATAGTAAAGTGTAAGCGACCGGATATCGAA
This sequence comes from Limonium bicolor, assembly GCA_023374045.1. Taxonomy (NCBI): domain Eukaryota; kingdom Viridiplantae; phylum Streptophyta; class Magnoliopsida; order Caryophyllales; family Plumbaginaceae; genus Limonium; species Limonium bicolor. Next base: position 87,815,505 of record CM041781.1, on the reverse strand, counting down.
CCGTGGGACTAAGGGGAATTATTAAGTACCTAAGCTTTATCACAAAGAGGGGATTAATTGACTTGTTTTTAATAAAAAAAAGGAAAGATAAAATAAACTAAGTAAATAGGTAAATTAAATGGGACTCTGGGTCAGGTTAATATAATCTGCTCTTTCATGCTATGTCTACTAGTTTAATTATAATTGTTTGGCAAAATTCCTCTTATTATCTTAAGGTCCGATGAAAACTCGTAAGAACTCGTTTACCTGAAAATGCAAGGTCCGATGAAAACTCAAGCAAAATACGTGTAAACGGATGGTTTAGATATGAGAAATTATTTATGCATCTGAGTACTAACTTATCCGATGAAATCAAGTTTCCTCTAGATTTACGGCTTAATTAACCTATCTATTTGTCACCGATCTGATTAGAAATAGATTTAGTAAAGCAATTTAATAAACTCATGACATTTATTAAAAAGGCGAGAGATAAACTTTAATCGTAACAACTGTATTTAAATAAAACCAGTAAAACATATTGCATAATTAATACAAACACATAATAACCATTCCCAGAGTATACGTATTCTAGCCTAACATATTAAATAGATAAACAGAAACAATAGTAGAAATCATCTGTAGTCACTCCTGCATTCGTTCTGCTATTTTGTATACGTCGGACTAGAGGTGGATATGGTGGAATGAAAAGAAAATAAAATGGAGAAGACGGGAGAAGAGAAATGGGATGAACGTGTGATGTGTGGTGGAGTGGATCGATGATGGATTGTTTTTGGTGGAAGGGACTTATTATTGAAGGCAGAAGGAGCGTGGGTTTATATAGGAGAAAGGAAGAGGAAGAAGATAGAGGGAACACCGCGTGAGGAAATTAAGGAATGGATTGGGATGGCAGAAGATTGATTGCACATTGATTGCAGATTGATTGTAGACAGAGCTGGAGACAAACGCGTGAGTGAATTAAGGTAGGCGCCGCCTGGTATTAATGGAGAAGCAGTTCGACATGTCTGTGGCGCCGCAAAGGAAGAAGGAAGAAGGAAGAAGAAAACTGTCACGTCTGAATTTAGTCACGTCCGCCCCCTTGTTCGCCCTTCGTTACGCGGACAACACTCTGTCCGCCTCCTTGTCCACCCAGTTTTATACGGATGTCTATCACGTCCGCCCCCTGTCCGTCTAAGGTTACGCGGACATCACTCTGTCCGCCTCCTGTCCGCCTATGGTTATGCGGACATCACTTCGTCCGCCTCCTGTCCGCCTATGTTTGGGCGGACACAACATGGACGCGAGTCTTGCGAACTTTGACTAGCTCTAGATTCTTCGTTTGGACTCCGTGTTTCGAGCCGTCTGCGCCTATGCGTTCGTCTCTTTGTCTACTTTGCTCCCAGCTTGGTTTTCCTCATGTTTAACCAATAAATTTGTGAGATAACCAATAAAACATAAACTAGAGGAAAACTAACCAAAGTGGAGAAATGAGCAAGAAAAGTGCTAATATAATATATGAAATACACCTATAAAACATGCTCATTTGGACACTTATCACAAATAAAAATTAAAAATCTGAATGAGAGTGGTATGGGTCTCGATTTGTCCCCTCTCTCTCTCTTACTTATATTAATTGTCTATTACACTACAAGACAAACAAATAAGTAATAAAGCAACAAAAAGTAAAAAGTAGCCCGCTCTCCCCTCATTTCCTTCTCTCTCTCCTATTCTTTCCTTCCCCATCGTGAGACTCCTCTTCTTCCCCCCCTTGCAGCGATTTTTGAAGCTCTCTCATGGCTCCCATGGCAGCCTCCTTTCTTCCTCATGCTCTAGCTCCATTTGAGCTCCAAATGTAAAATAAAATACATATTTGAACTCCCCTCTTCAAGCTCTACATTTCTATCTTTTCAAAATCTGAAAATGAGCAACTTCATCTCCATGGGTTTTGAGCATTTGAAGAATGAATGACACCATTTCGAAGCATGGAGTCTCCTCTTCCTCCTAAGGTAAAAAGTTTCAAGAAAAATCCATTTTTCTTCACTCTCTATAGTGGCCGATTTTTGCCCCTTTGTAATGCCTTGTCTTCTTCTTGATTTGACCTTGGTTCAACTCTCCAATGGTTGAGGCACTCTCCTTTGCATTAAAGGCTTAAAAACCTCTCTTAAAAACTCCAAGGTAAAACCCTAGCTATTGGCATTTAAGCCCTTTCATTGAATTAGAGTTATCCAATGGGTTAAGGAGTTTAATTGTATCTACTTTGTGTTCTTGAATGTTGGCTTGGGTTTGGTAACCCCATTGCTCAACTTGACCGAGAATGAAGAAGAGGAGAGGTGGAGAACTTAAAGGAGGGATTGTGATCTCAAGGTAAGAAAAACCTATCTTAATGCACTACCTATATGTATTAGGATAATGGGATGGGTAAATGAATCAATGAACCCAAAACATGTGAGAAAAATCTGCTTGCTTGGTATTTGAGGAAGTTGTGAAATAGAATTGCAAGTAAGAGCCAAAGTGCCATGTATTTATGTTAATGCATTGTATTGAGCTTGGAGAATTGTGTATATGCCTTGGAGGAATTTTGTATGAACCTTGTGTGCTGGTAGGACCCTTGTTGGGTGTGGCTAGCTTTTGGTTGAATTTGATGAGAGAATGTGTATTTGAGGATGTAAGAATTGTAGGCGAACTATGGCGAAATTTTGGTAGGAATTGTACATTTATGAATGACTTGGTGAATGGGAGAACCAAGGTGTGTATTGGAGTTAGTAGAGATGTTTAGTAGTGATGAAGTGGTAGTTGTAGTATGAGAAATAAGAAGTGTGAAATCTGTAGCAAAGTGTATAAAAATGCATTGGAGAAGTTAGGAAAAATTAGTGTGTAAGAATTGGTAAAAAGAGTGTTGGACTTGGGTATAGATATTGTAGTTGCTTGGAAATGAATTGGAATGGTAAGATGGCATTAGAACAAATGAAAAATGCAAAGAGGGGTGTAGGAATGCACAAGTGTGCAAAGTATGAAAATGTGAATGGAAATTTGTAGAATTCGAACAAGAAGTTGAGTAAGTATTGGACCATGGATTTAAGGAGTTTTAGTGAGTGTTTAAGTGTGTTTAATTATGTACAAAACATGTGGAAAGATTATGGAATGATTGGAGGTGGATTAAGGGTTGATTTAGGGTTGAAAAATCATCCTAGTAGCAGTTTTTAGCAGGGTCCGGGACCTAGGATATGTACCAAGTCCCGGACCGCACTTAAAATCAATTCGAGACTCAACATAGGTATTGGTCCGGGACCTTAGTCCAGGACCAAGTCCCGGACCAGGGTGTTAAAACGGCCGAGAGTAATGTTCTGGTATGGTCCGGGACCTTGGGTGCGGACCAAGTCCCGGACCACCCCCAAAATTGTGCAAAAGTGGTTTTTAGGCTTTTAAACATGGGGGATTGATTGGTAATGGTTTTAGAAGTTGTTAAGGCCTTGTTTGGTGACCTCTAAAGGCCCTAAGAAGTGTAAACAAGTATGAGAAGTAATTAAGGAAGTTGTAAGTATATGAACATTAAGTTAAATCGAAACAACGGGATAACGGGGTAAGTATGGGAGTAGTAATTATCTATGTATTGTAATACTTAGTATTGATTGAACCATTTGGCATGTAGTCATTGGTTCGAGACTAGAACTCGAGGAACAAGTAAGGACTAAGGAACAAGGAGACACCCGGTAAAGTAAATTTCAGTAAAAGGTATGATTTCTTCATGCCCTGTATCCTAATCTGGTTACCCCGATTTGTGTGCTTATTTGATCACCTAAATAAGATAAATGCATGAATCGGACTATATTGCACCTACTTGTGCTTGATTTATCTGTTCTTGATATTTATTGTCTTGAACACTAGTTTGTATAATTCATGAAATATATGAATGATGATGAAGTGTATTTGTACCCTATATTGTATTCGTGTATTGTATTGTATTTCGTATGGATGTATAAATGAACAATGTATTGTATTATTGTGGCTTGGATGTGTGACTTCTACTAATTCCTAACTACCTAACTTCTAACGTAAGTAAATTGGAATGAGTAGAAGTCCGATATAGTTTCGGCCACGCGTGAGGATGCGGAGACACAAGAGGTTGGATCCAAGTCCTGACTCTTAAACTGGTCCGCGGCCCAAACCCCTTAAATGGGTAGCATCCCAGATTGGTGAGTCAAGTAAATCCCGGTGGTGGGACAGAGTAGTCCCCGGGCCGGAGGTCCCGACGACTTAACATGAGTAAGAGTAAGTAAGTAAGTAAAGTATGAGTATGCATGCGTAAGTATGGTGTAACGAGTAAAAGAGTAATCTCCACCCGATTAACCCGGATGGACAAAAAGGAGCTAACAAGTATTGTGTATGTATGGAATATGTATGGTGTATGTATTGAGTATGTATTGTGTATGCGCATTTCAGGGAAGGTAAGTAAGTACCAATTGGCTTGTATGAACTACTTGTATGTATTGAAATGTATGTATGTATTCCTTGCGTAACGTAACGTAATATTATGTATGAAAGCATGTATGTATTTATGTATTGTAAAATGAATTGCATGTATTCGACCAAGTGGTCGGCGTACCCTCACTAGTACGCGGGGTATGCGGTTATCATATGCACCGAAAGCTGACCCCTAGGTGGAACGTTTTTAGTGTGCAGGTACCCGAAGCGGATATGGTCAAGGTAAGAGACCGGTGGCTACACTCGGATAGTAGAAGTAGAATGTAGAGGTGTACTAAGTGGTACACCCTTGTACTTAGAAAGTAAGTAGTTTGTGAGGAATGGGTAGTGGATAGACTCGTGCTGAGTATGTATGAAATTGAAGGAAGCATTGTATTTGCATTTGGAACCTAGTAAACTCAGTTATGTATATTATATTGAATGGTATTGTAAAGGAGCAAAGTGTTGTATGGAGCAATGCAGTATTTAGTTGGTAAATGGAGTATGTAATGTAAATGTGTAGTACTCGGGATTCCGGTCCATCAGACCGATGCTGTATGTAGTAGTAGTAGCTTTGTTAGTCACGTGGGTGACTAACGGCATTGTATCACCCACCGTATGTAAGTATGTACCGCTGCGTGAATCTGGAAGTACAAGGAGATTGGACGGTAATGACAGTATTAACGGTAGGGGTGTTACAAAAAGTGATATCGCTCTGATGACTGGAAGTACCGAGCTTAGGAAATACCGAGTTAGAATTTAGAAGCTTAGGGCTAAGGGCTGAGTGTTAGCATTAGAGATATGCTAGATAGGAACTCCCGGTGAGTACCGGATACCTACAATACCAGTCCCGCCCACCGCATCCCCATTGTATAACTTGGGAAAGGATGCCAGAGAGATGAAAAGCCCTCACATACTCGGGAAAACCCGTTCTAGCAGTAATGAGATATTCCTACAAGAGGAAAGAACCTGAAATATAGTAGATTCCAAGAAATGGAAGACCCGGAGATGGATCCCGGTTGAACGACAATAACCACACTTAGTGGCGGTAGAATGAGAACTCCAACCATAAGGAGACTACAACATGCAACAACATGGGGCGACATGCTTCGCAGTCGTGAACCTAGCTGAAATACCCCAAACCTTAATATGTTAGTTAATTATATAATTATTATATTTTAAGGCTTATTTCAGTCATTAAGAACATGTGGGAAAAATTCCCGAAGGAAACGGATCCAAATAGTGGATTAAAAATGCAAAACGAGCGTTAAAGCACGCCTTTCGAGAAACCCGGGAAATGTGATTTTAAACGGGTTTAATGGACTAATAAAAATTTATAGTCAATCATATGACTATAATTAAATATTAGTCAAGGTCTAGGACCATAAAAAAAATAAATAAAACAAAAATCCGGAAACCAGACCCGGACTGTTAAAACTGACAGTTCGGGAATTAACGGGTGTTATCTGCTAATGATCAAGTGCCACTCTCTCACATTGTAAAATAAAGTCAGATTTTGCCCTCTCTCTCCTTGTGTCTCACGAATTGGCCCCCCCTCTCTCTTTTATTTACCTCACTCTATTAGCTACAAGACAAAATAATAAAGCACATTTACTTTACTCTCTCTCCCACACTCTCTCTCCCTCATTTCTCTTATGTCTCACGATTGCTTCCCTCTCTCTCAGCCTTTCTTCTTCATTTTGCTCCTCTAATGGCTTCCACAAGCCAAAGAGCTACCCCAACTTCATCTCCTTGTAACTTCTTCATCCTAGCTCCAAATCAAGAAATTTTTACACCAAAATTGTAACACCCCTACTACGCACATAACCCTACTTGAAATCGCAGCGGAATATACACAACTATACAGTAACTACACGAATGGTGCTACACCGTCAACCACCCACGTGGTTAACAAGGCTGAATAAATACAAGTGTACCGGTCTGATGATCAGACTCCCGAGCATAGAACTAATAACCATATATATACATTAACAAAATACCGAGTGTTTACATACATCCTTCACTGTTAAACATCACTGTAACCCGTTCATAACCAAATATATACCGCCACGGGAGCACAGGCGCATCCCAGGCCAACATCCAAAAGTAATCAAAAGTAAACCTGCATCCTAGGATCTAAAGCCACTCCGCTTCTTCGATCCTCATCCTGTAGTATAAGAAATATGGATCCCCCGAGGGGGTCAGCAACCCTTGGCTGGTATGGTTAACGCGCAGCCCATCGGCTACCAGGATGCGCGCAAACTAATTGTCATGATAACATGGCATTCATTTTTAAACACACAACTTATACTTATATAACATAACATGGGTATTGTACACAACATCACAAACATCACACAAGAACAATTCCTATTAGGAAGAGAACCAACACAGTTAGTCCCCATTGAGAGCCTTGAGAATGTTGCCATGCTCATGCTAAGCTCGTTACATAACTCGTTACCGTCCTGTTAGATTGAACGAATAACTTAACACAAGGTGCCTCGGATATAGTGATCCAAGCACACCGAAATAACACATAGTATGCCCCTATGGCCCGACGTGAGTCAGTAAAATAGCCTTGGTTAAGCTAAGGGAAGGTTGGAAACCAAATTGGAAAACAACCATAACATACAAAGAGAATCGAACCGGTTATGACATCGACTCCCATACTCACACGCGTGGCCGGAACAAACCGGACTCCTCACTTCCCCCGTTAGCACTTGTTAGCAATTCATTATTGAACTCAATACACAATTCACAATAATAGGTCAAGTCTTGTTAGACACACACAAGGGGAGAGAGAGTCATACTTAACAACATAATAATATTTAACAACTGTAAACTCTTTACATGGTTTAATCTTACAAGGTCATAAACACACAGAAAAACAAGCAGCACACAAGCCGGTGTAAACCGGTAGGCAACAGACTGCAAGAAAACCATACATTGGTCCTTGCCTCGATTGATTTCCTCCGTAGGTCACTCCTATACACGATTAATAACGTCGGTTAATTATTTATTTAACTCCAAATTTACTAAATGTTTAACAGGGTTGTATGACATGTTTTTAATGTCTAACTTACCCTAGGTTACCTTCATTATACCCCCTTAGGGTTAACTACATAAGTCACATTCTTTGTTTTTTTTTTTTATAAGTTTTGGTATGTCCGACCCACCGTCCGACCCACAACTGGGTCGGACCCTTCCAGTGGTTTTCGGGTTTGGAAAAACTTAACTTGTCCGACCCAACCTTCTGGGTCGGACCATTCCAGAGAATTTCATCGCCCTTTGAACATACATGTCCGACCCACGTCCGACTCACTCGACTGGGTCGGACCATTACAGAACCTTTACCGCCTCACAAAACGCGACCGTCCGACCCACGTCCGACTCACTCGACTGGGTCGGACCATTCCAGAACATTTTCCGTCTTTCATAACATGACCGTCCGACCCATGTCCGACCCAATCCCTCTGGGTCGGACCGTTCCAGAACAATTTCTTGACGTCTAAAAGAGGCTGTCCGACCCAAACTTGGGTCGGACCCCTGGGTCGGACGCCATCTAAACTTGCCCAAACTTTGTTAAATCTTCACCAAACTTCTCCTAAAGCCTCTTAATGTTTCCTAACAACATTTGGTACACTTATGTCCACATACAACATCCATGAAACTCATTTTCTAATTCCTTAAGCCTTTACTCATTTCCTTGTAAAATTCCTTAACACTTATAACATTTTATACTAGGTTTCTAAATGGTGTTTCTCACCTATGATAACTACTATCCCAAAATGCTTTCTCCTCATCTTAACATCATCTCTTAAGCATTATTTCTTACCAACCAAAACCCTAGTTGATGTCTAAGTCCCTTTGTTTACCTAGAACAACTTAAGACATTATTTCTCCTCTTGTAAAACACTTAGTCATTTCCTAACACCTCTAATTCACCAAGCCTTACATTAACACCTAGACTCCTTGGATATTTCCTAAATCTTGACATGGGTTCTCCTAGAACATTACTAAGCCTAAACACTTTGTTTTCTCCATTAAACACACAAGAACACCTAAAATCACCAAGAACACTCTCATACACAAAACTTCACTCAAATCACACTACATTACCATATAATGCATAATTTAAATTGCATGGCACTTAGGCCCTTAAAATGCGTGGCTCTTAGGCCCTTAAAGTGCATAACTCTTAAACACTGAATTTCCACAATATATATGCCTTTGACCTGCGAATACATACAACAACGCATATGTCCTTTTACTAGTCTCCTTAAGAACATTTCACTAGGTCATTTACCATTTGCTCTTTAGGTAGTTTAAACAAGCATTATAAGCTCATTTCTCCTAAGGCATTAAACTACATTAGGTTAGTATTTTTACCTCTTTTCCACACAACTTCTTTCTTGTTTTCTTAGTAAACCGGTAAGGTATTTGATTCCTTGTCAACTACTAAACAATATACAAACATTGAAATGAGTATACAAGCTCCAAGCTTAAACTCATTGTAAACCCTAGTTTTTACATTGTTTCAAAAACATTAATGTAGTTGTTTTACCTTGATCTTTGAAGAGAGTTTGAATATCTATGAAGAAAGGACTCCACCTAGTCCTTGAAGGGTTGGAATGAAGCTAAAACAAAGCCATATAAAGAGCACCTTCAATGGGTATTTTCGGTCACAACAAAAACATGGAGGAAATGAAGTTTTTATTTGAGATTCCTTACCTAGAAGCAAAGGAGAGTACTAATATGTAGAAATACAAGCTCAAGCTCCTTCAATGGTGGAACTCCATGGCACCGAAATGGGGCCTTGAAGCATTGAGAAGATAGGAATGAAGAGCTTGATGAGACTAAGAGAATGATGGTGTTTGTTTTTGATTTGGTTAAGTGAGCTAGATTTTACAAGAGATCAAAGAAGATGTTTAATGGTGGTGTGTGGTATTACCGTGGAAGAGAATGAAGAAGAGAGGTTGAAGAGAGTATGGAGCCGTGTGAATACAAGGAAGAAATGAGAGAATGAGATAGACTTACTTTTTGAAGATATTTGTAGTAATAAAGTAAAAAGTAGTTTAATTAGTTTTCTTTATTTACTTAATATGTTAACAAGAGAGTGGTGAGTCACCACACTTAAGAAAACCGGCCCCCATTAATACTTAGGGGTATTAAAGTCTTTATTTGTCAATTTAATTACTTATACAAACATATGTTACAAACTAGCTTATTAAAATCACTATTCATGAAAACAAGGCACTTAGAAGTGAAATTTTTGATTTCCCATTGATATAGACCTCCAAATGTGATACTATATAGTACACATGTTAATTAAAGAGTAATGATGGACATTTAGCCATTCAAAACTCATTTACAAGACAATTTTTCAAAAATGTGCTTTAAGACTCCTTAAAGCACATTTTGTGTTTTAACTTGTTTTCAAGCTTGGTTTTCTTTGCTAATTGATTTAATATGTTCATTAGTATATAAATAAGGTCTTGGTAAGTTCATTAGGTCTTAACCAAGCTTATCCCAAGCTTAGAGCACATTTTGGCCTTTATTGACCTTAAAGCACATTTCTTGTTTCCTATTGTTGAAATTGTTTACTAATGTTTCTAAGATTCTTTTTAGTCTTAATATACCATATTTAAGTGTTTAAATAACATAACTAGGTTTGGGGTATTTCAATCTACCCCCCTTAAAAGAACTTTGTCCCCAAAGTTCATACTTCCACATATCCCAAATATCAGAACATGGGAACACATATCAACAACACTTCCATAACAACATTAACAACATCTTTATATCACATCGGACACAAGGTCCAAACAACAACAAATCACAACATCATTCAGACTCAGCGGTCTGTAATATTAACAACATAACAACACAACACAGACAGTGTATCCAAATACATGTCATACACATAACCGAAACGGCTCTACCCCCCTTAAATAGGAGTACGCCCCGTACCCTATACATACAAACACTAAGAAGTAAACAATGACGGGTACTTCGCCTTCATCTTATCTTCCAGCTCCCAAGTGGCCTCCTCAACGTCCTGGTTAGACTAGAGAACCTTCACCAGTCTCACAGACTTATGGCGAGTGTCTCGAGTCTTAGTATCCAGAATCCGTACCGGAGTCTCCACTGATCGCATGGTCGGCTCTAAGGTTAGCCTCTCAGGCTGAAGTACATGAGACGGATGAGACATATATTTCTTCAACTGAGACACATGAAATACATCATGTACCTTGCCCAGCTCGACGGGTAAATCAAGTCTGTAAACTACCGGGCCGATCCGCTCCGTCACAACATAAGGCCCCACATATTTTGGGCTCAACTTGCCTTTCTGGCCAAAACGAAATACTCCCTTCATGGGGGATACTCTCAAAAATACCTGATCGCCCACGGCGAACTCCAGGTCACGTCTGCGCACATCTGCGTACGACTTCTGTCTATCCTGAGCTGCTTTCATGTTAGCCCGGATCTAGCGAACTTCTGCCTGAACTTGCTCCAGATACTCTGGTCTTATAATGACCGTCTCACTCGACTCATCCCAGCATAACGGCGTGCGGCATGGTCTACCGTACAAGGCCTGGAAGGGAGACATCTTGATCGAAGCATGGTAACTGTTGTTGTAGCTAAACTCGATCAGATGTAACTTGTCAATCCAGCTGGTCTGAAAGTCAAGTGCACATGCACGTAGCATATCCTCAAGTGTCTGAATGGTGCGCTCACTCTGACCATCGGTCTGTGGGTGAAACGCTGTACTCAATTTCAGTTCGGTACCCAATGCTTCTCGTGTAGACTTCCAATACCTCGATAAGAATCTGGTATCTCTGTCAGATACAATCGTTTTCGGTACCCCATGATGCCTTACAATCTCTCTATCGAAGAGTTCTGCCAATTTTGCCACTTTCCAGGTGTCCTTCATCGGTATGAATCGAGCCACCTTGGTCAGTCGGTCAACAACAACCCAAATCATATTCAGATTTCAACACTAGCTTCTTCGCGAGGTCAGCACGCTTCTGCTCGCCATACACAAACACTGCAGTATCACCAATGGACCAAGACACCACGGGTACTCCCTTACTTAGAGACTCGGGTGACTCGCCCTTGTCTTGGTGTATACCTAACCGTCCACCTTTCTGGTAGAAGTTCACAATGCATAAATCTGCTTTCACACTTGGAATTGAATCCGTTTCAACTTGTTGAGCAATTCCCACGGCGTGGTTAACGACCGCAAGGAACTCCTCAGGTATACTTGGTACCGTTGCTCCATCTTCAGCTCGCACTTCTTGATATGTCTTGGTGTAAGGGTTCCAGTCCTTACCCATGCACATCATCTTCAATTGCATTCTTGATCTGTTCGGGTATTCGGGTGTGTAGAAACCTCCTGGTTTTGCTCAACCGTTCGTCGTCGATGATATGGATTTGTGCTTCCGGTGTCAGGTATCCATTTAAGAGTACCATACCTGGTTGGATGACCTGACATTGCTCCATTGGGAAGTCGGTGATGTTGATGGTGGTTTCTTCAGGGTTTGGTGTGGGTGGGATTGGATAACATATATTGAAGGTTCCTTTAAGTTTAGAGTACTCTAAATAGGTGTATTTCACACTACACTTTAATTATTTATTCACATGGTTGTTTACTTAAACTCACTAATACACATGCATGGAATGCGGTATGCAAACACTTATTACATTCAACAGTTTAGGCAGTACCTGGTCTAGAAGAGGGCCTTGGCGCCTCAGACCGGTCCACCACATTCAGGGCGGCCTTGCTGGACCCCGACCCCTTCCCCTTCTGGGCATCTGTGTACCTCTGATCTGGGGGTGGCTGATTCGCCGTCTTCGGGCCATCGGTGGTCGCAGTGGTTTTACCCTTCCATTGCCCCTTGGGCCTGTAGCTCCTACTGTTCGGGTTCTGCCAGCACTCATAATCGCGGTGACCCATCTTCTTATAGTATCAGCACTGCACATCATTACCCTTGCAGTCCTTGTCGGGGTGGTCTCCGTTACTCCACTTGCAGTAATAGTGCGCTCCGGTCCAGAGCCCGTGCTAGCTGCTATCACAACACACAATCAATACTTGTTTCACAACTTATCAGCATATACTTCAACTTATCACACAGGATTAGGTAATTACCCTTAGGTGGGTAAGAACGTAGGGGCTTGGCCGCATACGCATAGGTGAGCTGCAGAGGCTCCTCAGCAGTGGTGGTCTGGGTCTGGCCCTTGCCACCCTGTTGCTGTCCTTTCTGGGACTGGGGGTATGACTTCTTCTTTCCTCCCCACTGCCCTTGCGTGCCTTGGCCCTCGTTCATAGCCTTACGCTTGAGCGCACTCTCCTCGTCCCTCAGACGGACGGTGATCTCCACAATTGCAGCGGCATGATAGCACTCCTATATTTAGGGTGTCAGTTATGCCCCGCCAAATAAATTCACACCACATTAACACATTGTACACAATTATTCACATCACACTGTAGTCCATTACCTGCAAAGTGGTATATCCAGTAGGCCCCATGCCATAGCGTAGGCGATAGTTCAGTCCGTTGTAGAAACGGTTCACAAGAATCCGGTCTGAGTAACCCAGATCCGGTAGCAGGTGGATAAGTCCGATAAAGGCTGAGTAGTACTCATCTACCGTCATCTTATCCCCTTGCCTCAAATTATCCAGCTCCAGGTGCTTGGCCTCTTGCACGTGTATCGGGTAGTACTTGGCTCGCAGTAGAGCCGTGTACTCCCTCCACTGAAAAGTCGGGTCAGCCACTCTACCCTCTCTTACTAGCTTCCACCAGCTCTGTGCCGAGCCCTTCAAGTAATATGCAGCAAGTCGAACCTTGACCTGCTCTGGTACTGCTAAGGTTTCGAAGGCGGTCTCCATTTCGGAGATGTACGCCTCCAGCTTACGGGGATCGGTCTCCCCACTGAATGAGGGTGGCCTCAAATCAGCCAACGCCTTGACCCAGTTGGTCTCTCGTGGCGGTGGCGGTGGTGGTAGTTGAACTCCGGGCGTTTGCCCTTGCTGAATCGCAGCTACAAGTTGGGGTACCATTTGGGCCACGGCGGCTGCTACTGCCTCAGCCATAACCTGAGCCGTAGTATCCTCGCCCTGGTCACCCGTATCTCCATTGCCACGTCCTCTACCTCTCGGTCGACCTGACATCTGAATTCACATGAATATTCATTAGCAATATGCTTGCACACTTATCGGTCCAACGGTTGTAACGCTTTTCCCGACCATAAGGTATTCCCACACTTAGTTAGTGGTTAACCTTTCCATAACTGTTCACTTAGGTAACTGCAGTTGGGTTTCCTAATTCGGTATATCCCTAAGCTCGGTATTCTAGTCATCAGAGCGAAGTATCGCTCTGATACCACTTTTTGTAACACCCCTACTACGCACATAACCCTACTTGAAATCGCAGCGGAATATACACAACTATACAGTAACTACACGAATGGTGCTACAACGCCGTCAACCACCCACGTGGTTAACAAGGCTGAATAAATACAAGTGTACTGGTCTGATGATCAGACTCCCGAGCATAGAACTAATAACCATATATATACATTAACAAAATACCGAGTGTTTACATACATCCTTCACTGTTAAACATCACTGTAACCCGTTCATAACCAAATATATACCGCCACGGGAGCACAGGCGCATCCCGGGCCAACATCCAAAAGTAATCAAAAGTAAACCTGCATCCTAGGATCTAAAGCCACTCCGCTTCTTCGATCCTCGTCTTGCAGTATAAGAAATATGGATCCCCCGAGGGGGTCAGCAACCCTTGGCTGGTATGGTTAACGCGCAGCCCATCGGCTACCGGGATGTGCGCAAACTAATTGTCATGATAACATGGCATTCATTTTTAAACACACAACTTATACATATATAACATAACATGGGTATTGTACACAACATCACACACATCACACAAGAACAATTCCTCTTAGGAAGAGAACCAACACAGTTAGTCCCCATTGAGAGCCTAGAGAATGTTGCCATGCTCATGCTAAGCTCGTTACATAACTCGTTACCGTCCTGTTAGATTGAACGGATAACTTAACACAAGGTGCCTCGGATATAGTGATCCAAGCACACCGAAATAACACATAGTATGCCCCTGTGGCCCGACGTGAGTCAGTAAAATAACCTTGGTTAAGCTAAGGGAAGGTTGGAAACCAAATTGGAAAACAACCATAACATACAAAGAGAATCGAACCGGTTATGACATCGACTCCCATACTCACACGCGTGGCCGGAACAGACCGGACTCCTCACTTCCCCCGTTAGCACTTGTTAGCAGTTCATTATTGAACTCAATACACAATTCACAATAATAGGTCAAGTCTTGTTAGACACACACAAGGGGAGAGAGAGTCATACTTAACAACATAATAATATTTAACAACTGTAAACTCTTTACATGGTTTAATCTTACAAGGTCATAAACACACAGAAAAACAAGCAGCACACAAGCCGGTGTAAACCGGTAGGTAACAGACTGCAAGAAAACCATACCTTGGTCCTTGCCTCGATTGATTTCCTCCGTAGGTTACTCCTATACACGATTAATAACGTCGGTTAATTATTTATTTAACTCCAAACTTACTAAATGTTTAACAGGGTTGTATGACATGTTTTTAATGTCTAACTTACCCTAGGTTACCTTCATTATACCCCCTTAGGGTTAACTACATAAGTCACATTCTTTGTTTATATTTTTTTTTATAAGTTTTGGTATGTCCGACCCACCGTCCGACCCACAACTGGGTCGGACCCTTCCAGTGGTTTTCGGGTTTGGAAAAACTTAACTTGTCCGACCCATGTCCGACCCAACCTTCTGGGTCGGACCATTCCAGAGAATTTCATCGCCCTTTGAACATACATGTCCGACCCACGTCCGACTCACTCGACTGGGTCGGACCATTACAGAACCTTTACCGCCTCACAAAACACGACCGTCCGACCCACGTCCGACTCACTCGACTGGGTCGGACCATTCCAGAACATTTTCCGTCTTTCATAACATGACCGTCCGACCCATGTCCGACCCAATCCCTCTGGGTCGGACCGTTCCAGAACAATTTCCTGACGTCTAACAGAGGCTGTCCGACCCAAACTTGGGTCGGACGCCATCTAAACTTGCCCAAACTTTGTTAAATCTTCACCAAACTTCTCCTAAAGCCTCTTAATGTTTCCTAACAACATTTGGTACACTTATGTCCACATACAACATCCATGAAACTCATTTTCTAATTCCTTAAGCCTTTACTCATTTCCTTGTAACTTCTTCATCCTAGCTCCAAATCAAGAAATTTTTACACCAAAATACTCCTCTCATCTTGGGGATTATTTTCCACCTTTTAAAATCTCAAAACTCCATACTTCATTTCCATGGGTATACCACATTTTGAAGAGGAAGCTTCATATTCTTGAAGCCAAACATCTTTTTGTTGTTCTAAGGTAAGAAAGAACTCAAAATCCATTCATTTCCCCATTCTCTATGGTGGCCGATTTTGGTGTGTACTAAACACCATTGTTTTCTCTATATTTTAGCTTGTTCAATATTTTAGAAGTGTTGAAGCTAGCCCAAATTCCATTACCAAAAACTCCATCTTGAAGTAGAAGGTAATTCCCTCCTATGATGTTTCGAATATTGATTCCAGGGTTAATGGAATAGTCTTCCTAAACCCTCCATACTCATTGTAATTATTTTGGCATGGTCATTAGTGTAGCAATAAATCACGTTGAAAACCGGTTGTGGAGCAAGAAGTAAAGAGAAGGGGAAAGTTTGGAAAGAAAACCCAAGGTAGTTAACTTACCTTGAACTAGTGTGTGATCTATGAATGTGTTTATGTTGAGCAATATAAATGTTTAGTGAAATGCAGGTGTTGCTAATAATATGAGGAAATTCAGTGTTTAAATTAATGTTGTTTAAAGGCCTAAGAGCCAAGCCTTTAAGGTTTATGAATATTGAGGGCTATTGTGGTTTAAATGGTGAATTTTAAGTGTGTTTTGGTGTCTTGGATGAATTGCTGGTTGGAGTGTTTTAGTGGGTTAAAAAAATGAGTGGGAACATGTGAAAATTATGGGGAGATCATGTCAAAATTTGTGTAGAAATATAATGGTTCAAATGCACTTCTAGGTGGGAGCAAACTAGTGAACTACAAGGGTTTTGAGAGAGTATTTGAGGAACTTAGAAATAAACTTGTAAATGAATTTGGAGGGGAATATATGAAGGTTTTAGTGTGCCAAATGATGTTAGAACACACCAGGAGGCTTGTGGAGAAGTTTGGAAAAGATTTGACAATTGTTGGGCAGATTCTGGTGGCGTCCGACCCAGAGGTCCGACCCACAGTTGGGTCGGACGGCCTCTGTTGGCCACTCGTAATTGCTTCTGGAATGGTCCGACCCAGCTGGCTGGGTCGGACATGGGTCGGACGGGAGAGATTAAAAGACGGTAATGTTTCTGTAATGGTCCGACCCAGATGGATGGGTCGGACATGGGTCGGACCAAGTAGAGATTTTCAAACCCGAAGGTTACTGGGAGGGTCTGACCGAGTTGGTGGGTCGGACAGACCAAAACTTACAGGAAAAAAAAATGGAAAAGAATATGACAAATGTAGTTAACCCTAGGGGGTATAATGAAGGTAATCTAGGGTAAGTTTAGACATTTAAAACATGTCATATAATCATGTAAAATACTTAGTAAAGCTCGAAGTTAAGTAAATTAATTAACCGACGTTACTAATCATGTATAGGAGTGGCCTACGGTGGAACACTAGAGCGGCAAGGACCAAGGTATGGTTTTCTTGCAGTCTGTTGCCTACCGGTTTACACCGGCTTGTGTGTTGTTTGTTCTCCTGTGTGTTTATGACCTTGTAAGATTAAATCATGAAACGCGTTTACAGTTCTTATTATTAATGTGACGTGTACGTACCGATTCCGGTAACCTCGAATGTGTGCTAACCGTTAATTGACCCAAATCTAGGAACGTAAGGGAACGGTATCCGGTAATAACGTTCCAACCTAAGGAACGTTCTAACCCGGCTATGTGTGTTTAGTTGTGATGTGTGTTGCTGAATTATGCCTTACCTCCCTTGCATGTCTAACTGGACTTAAACACTTACTTGTGTGAGATTATGTTAAGCTCCCATCGTGGGACTTCTAACGAGTGCTAACCGGGGGAGTGAGGAATCCGGTCGTTCCGGTCACGCGTGTATGTATGGGGGTCGACATCTGCAACAGATTCGGCTCTCTCCTTATGTTAGGGTAGTTTTCCCTTCTTGGGAATTCGACCTCCCATTAGCTAGCCAAGGCTTGCCTACCTTACTTCCACTCGGGCTAGGGGGAAAATTATGTGTTGATGTGCTCGGGTAACTACGCCCGTCTCATCTTTCAAGTTAAGTTATTCATCCGACTAACAAAACAGTAAAGTGATATGTGTTAAGCTTAACATGAGGGTGAAGACATTCTCTAGGCTTACAAGTTGACTAACCATGTTGGTTGCTACCTAAAGTGAATCGTTTCACTATGTATGTGTTTTTATTGTTCTGCAATAATTCTTGTTATGTATATGCATGTTGTATGTTAAAATCAACGCCATGTTATCATGACAAATAGTTGCATGTATCCCGGTAGTCAGCGGGCTGCACGTTAACCATGCCAGCAAAAGGTTGCTGACCCCCTTTGGGGGCTATGTTTATTTGCAGGATGAGGATCGAGGAAGCGGAATGGCTTTAGACCCTAGGTTGTTTATACTGTTGTTATTTTTGGATGTTGAACTCGGGTAGTGCCTGTACACTCGAGGTCGTATATTTTTGGTGGACGTAGAATCAGTTGGTGATTTTTGTACAGTTACACTCGGAATATTGTGATTCTTTTGGATAGTGATTTTTGGAAAGTTGTAATTATGCTCGGGATTCGTGTGGTCAACCGATACATTTTATGTAGCAGCCTTGTTAGCCACGTGGGTGGCTAACGGCGTGTAACACTGCCCTTTTGGTATATGTTTAAGTAATGATTTCCGCTGCGATTATTGATTAAGTGTGAAGGTTATGGATGGGGTGTTACAAAAAGTGGTATCAGAGCGAAGTATCGCTCTGATTACAGATTACCGAGCTTAGGGATATACCGAGTTAGGAAATTTAAACCTTGTCGTCCAAAGGACGTTATAAACATGTGATAAGATAGGTTTGTAAGCACAATACTGATGTGCTCTCGTATATGTTCAGATGGCAGGGCGACCACGAGGACGAGGCCGCGGAGGGCCTGGTCCAAGGGACACGGGGGACAACCCTACCACACAGATGATGGCCGAAGCCGTGGCGGCCGCCCTGGCCCAAGTAATACCTCAAATAGTAACTGCAGTGCAGCAAGGGCAGCAACAGCCCGTTGATCAGGATCAACCAGAACCACCACCACCACAGCCACGCAAGACCAATTGGGTGAAAGCGTTGGCCGATTTAAGGCCCCCGTCTTTCAAAGGGGAGACCGACCCTTCCAAACTAGAGGCGTATATCTCGGAGCTTGAGACCGCCTATGAGACTTTGGCCGTTCCTGCTGATGCCAAGGTCCGACTTGCTGCTTTTTATTTGAAGGGTTCGGCTAGGAACTGGTGGAAACTTGTGAGGGCCGAGAAAGTGGCCGATCCGGATTTTGGATGGGAACAGTACACAGCATTACTAAGGGCCAAGTGTAATACCTCAAATTTCTTAAACTGTGATTAAGGTCTTATTTAATTGTAAACCTTAGGAAACCCTAATTTCTAAAGATGGAGAAGGTTATAATTAGTTGGAGGTGCTTGGTGAACATTAGAAACTTTAGTTCCCGGAGTATCACCCGGTAAACCTTAGTTTCACAGGATTTCTGAAATTCCTGAAAATTACTGAATTCCTCAGGAACTGAGAGTGGGTATCAACCTTAGGAAGTGTGTTAGATACTTTTGAGAGTGTTTTGAGGAAAGAAACAATCATATCTTTCTTCTTTTAATATAAGACAATCTAGTTACATTTTTCAGTATTTAGTGGTTCTGGGCAAACGGGGCTTAAGGAGAGCTCAGAAGTGACCCGAGGAAATTCCTGAAACTTGATAACCCACACTAGTATTAACACACCTGCACATATAGTCTTAATTCCCATAAAAAGCTCAAGCCAAACATGGCCTAAGATGGTGGCCGAAAATATCAAGGAAGGAGGAGAAAAATATCTCGGTTACTATTCACACCTCCTTACTATTTGCCAATGATTACAAAATCAACTTGCCCCCTCCTTATCCATTCAATGGCGGTTTGGCATGAGTGGTTAGGATTGGTTTTTGTCACCTAACACAAATCTATGGCTATGGACAATTCTAGAAGTAATAATTACAAATAGTAAGATAAGGATGAAAATGTTAGTATAAAAGGGGGGGGTGGAGGTCGGCCATGGTAGGTGAGCAAGGTGGCCATTCCTCTTCATCTACCTTGCTTCTCCTAAGCTAGAAAACACCATTGGAGCATAGGCAACAACACTCCTCCATTGGAAACACAAATCTAAGGTAGTAATTAAGCTAAAATCAAGGGAAAAGGCAAGTTTAAGGAGTGGAAGCCAAACTCCAAGGTGGGTGACTTGGTTGTTGGAGATTTTGAGCTCAAGCAACTTATAATCAAGGTAGAAAAGCTCCAAAATGGCTAGGAGAGGACAGGTAACATCTATGCACATCACTTTCACCCTTTAAGCTTATTTTCCTTCTTAAGTCATTCTGTTTTGTTATCTACGAATCCTATCTCTTATTTTCTTAAAATTTCTACAGTAAACTAGGGATGAATAGTTAGTGAACATCCTAGAATATCAAGTCGAAATAAGGTTGGGAAGTAGGAAAACACTAAAGAACTTTGAAAATGGAGAAAAATGAGCTTTAAGCTTTAGGAATTGTTTGGATGGGTATCCGACATGGGTTTGAGCTAAAATGTTTAGGGTAGTCTTGAATAGTGAATATATGGTTATGGTTGAAAAATCAAGTCGAATGGAGAAATTTAAGTCGGTTAGACAAGGTAAAGAAGCTAAAAATGAGAAAATGTTCTTTAAGCCTTTTTGAATGTTTGAATGGGTTTCCGAATTGATCTTGAGCTGAAATTTTGTGGAGATACTTGTGTTGTTGATATTGGATCATGGTTAAAATTTTAGGCCGAGACTCGTTTGGGACGTTGCATAAGTTGGTGAATAGTGATTTTGGCTAAAAAATAAGAATTTAAGCTTTCTAAGGTGGTTTCTTGGAAATTATTTGATTCTCTGATTTATTGGAGCTTGAATGGTATTGTTATGATGTTATTAACGTTATTTTGCAAGTGGTGAGCTTGATGTGTGAATTACTACTTGTGTAAGCTTGGTTATGATATCTTACTCATGGTTTGCAAATGTGTTTAAGGATAACCTCTTGTGGTGGTGGTGGAAAGTATTGTGTGATGTTGTTATCATGGTTATCCTAAGGCTATGCCTCTTGTGAGAGCCTTTAAGGCCAAGCCGACGTTCCGGCAACAATATAAGCTCCTACTAATGAAATTGGAGCTGCCACTTTGATCTACTCCTATTGGGCAGAAGTTTTCAATAGGGGGGTGTGCACACTTAAGGACATAGGGTGGGTGGTGGTGGTGGTGGACTTCATTTGGAAATATCTTGTATTTGATATTAATTATCTCTTGATAATTCCTGGTACAGGTAAATGGTGTGTGATATATTCTGATTTGTTATATTTGTTAATATTTGCTGGAAACAAAGGTTTTAAAGAGAAAATAAGTTTTTACGGGGTGTGGTAGTGTTACTCAGTTTTTACTGATTTTATTTGGTTGTGTTTTCCTGTGTATATGTATTATGTGAATTCAGGGTAACTGGGATGGACACCTTCTCTGCAGTGAGGACGAGTCCACCGATACTTTCTATATTTTCATGTTTGTCACCTATCGTAGAAGTTTACAGCCTGGGGTCACCGAGATAATTTATGAAGAATGGAACAAGAAGATACAAGGTTTTAGGCACCCGGAAAATGGCACCAGTCAGTCCATCACTCATGACGTTTCAACAGTGTACGAGTATATGCAAGTGGTCCCTAGTTAGATGCTAGCGATGTAATAGCCTTTTGATACCCCTTTACTTTTGGTGTAAAATAGGAGTAGGAGCTAACATAGTAGTTGGCTGGAAGGGGTCTTTTGGTACTAAGGTGTAAAGTGACAGGTTGGTTGTGTCACTCTTTTGATAGTAACAACGATGTAAGATAGCTAGCGTAGGGGTGGTGGTGGTAATAGCCTTACACTTACTAGTGGTTAGTAAGTGTGTCGGTAACCCCCGGTGATAGTATTAGGGGACCTTTGTAAAAAGAAGACTGACACATGTATAATATAAGCAGTTACTTTAGTTATGGCATGTCTCTCTAGAATAAAAAAAAAAGAGGCTAAGTAAATGGTGGTGGTAAACCGGGGCGTTACAGAGTGGTATCAGAGCTATAGGTTAGCTGGAAAGGAAAGTTTGAGTTTGTTTAGGAGGCAAGGTGACCCAGGCTTAGGTTTAGGAGTCTAGGCAAAACCATGTGGTTCTGAAAATATGTTTGCTGTGATATTTGTGTGTTGTGTGCTTGATTGATTATAGTTAACTATTTATATTGCAACTAACATATCTCTGTGTAGAATAATGGAGAGGGGAGTGGACGGAGTAATGGAGAGGGGAGAGGACAGATGGATGACCTGAGGGAGTTGACACTGAGTATGGGAAGAATCCTGGAGCAGCACGAGGCTAGAGCTGAAATACCCAAGGATTTCTCCCGGAGGGTAGCAGCTATGAAACCCAGTACTTATTCGGGAGAAGAGGATCCAGTGATTCTAGAAGAGTGGATCAGAGAGTTTGACAAAATATTTGATATTATTGATTGCCCTGAAGAAAAGAAGGTAAGTGGGGGTGTATTTTATTTTAAAGGTGAGGCTGATCTGTGGTGGACTGCGGAGGAGGAGAGACTTAAAGGAAATCCGGGTTTTGGGTGGAATATGTTGAAAGATGCGATGAGGAAAAGATTTTATCTGGAGAATGTAAGGTTGCAAAAATATCAGGAATTTACTGGATTGAGGCAGCGGACAGATGATGTTAAAACTTATCATGCTAAGTTTGTGGAGCTTGCTAGATTTGCTCCGCATGTGGTACCCGATGAGACTGCTAAGGTTCAACGTTTCTTGGAGGGGTTAAATTGGGATTTACAAGAAGCTCTGAGTGTGATACCTATAACTACTTTACAAGAGGCGTACGATAAAGCTGCTAATCTTTATAGAGTACAACAGAGAAGGAAGGAAGTACAAACGGGGCGGAAGAGGAGAATGGAGACTCGTAAGGCCGAGAGCTTTGATAAGAGGGCTAAAGTAGAAGTTAGACCAAGTGGGGGATCCAGACCCAATTATCCGGGACGACGATTCAATGATAAAGGAACTAGATACTTTTATTGCAAGATTTGTGGAAGGAATCACCCAGGTGAAGATTGCGAAGGAAGGTTGGTAAAGTGTTTTAACTGTGGAAAGTTAGGCCACAGGGCCTATGAGTGTAGGGTAAGAAGGATGGAAGGAGGTACTGATCAGGTAGCAAGACCTGCTACAACTGGAAATCTCATCAACCAGAACAATCGTGGCAACCAAGGAGGAGTACAGCTGAATAATCAAAATGGACAGAGGAATAATTATAATGGTCCAAGAGGTAACATGAGTGGACAAGGGAATAATCAGGGGAAGCAAATACAATACGGAAGTGGTAGTACCCCTGGAGGAGGCTATAAGAATCAGGGATACATCAACGTAATCAGCAAGACGGAGGCTGAATCTCAACAAGAAGGGGACGTCATTTGTTATACCCAAAATTTCAACCCCCCTGGAGTAGTCTCTAAGGCATACGTGTTAGAAAGGGCAAAAGGGGTCAAAAAGCACCAAGGCGGGATTTTCCAAGGACATTCTCGGGATTTTCTATTTTTATATGACTTGTTCATTATCTCAAACACTTCCAAATATCATAGTCATTATGAAAGGTATTTCATGATTTTCTGATAATATTTATTCTGGAAATTAAGCTTTTAATAAGCTAGTTTCTTTAATAATTAACACATGAAATAACCTCAAAATAGAAATAAAAGGGTTTTCAAAATTAAAATAAAATTGTCACATGGTTAGCATGACTACATACGGTCATAAACCTGAAATTATTTTATTTGGAACCTTATCCCAAAATTTAAAAGAGAAATTCAATCATTTTTGCAATTTTCTCTCTCCTCTGGAAAATACCGAAATCAAAACAAAATGTCATGAAATTTTAACACAAGATAGAGGATGATTTTTAGAGACTAATGCCGTTGGAATTTCGTTATTTCGACTTTCCAATCGTAAGTTATGAATTATGGGAGATTCCAGATTGTAAGATTTTTATCTAATCGGTTATTTATCGAAATAACCTGATTCCAACTCTCAAAATTCCTAAAAATCATTCTTTACCTTCAGTTAAATTTTCATAATTTTTATCGGCTTGCAACATATTCTAAAAAATCGGATTCTCTTAGAGCATAAAATCAGTCTTTTAGATAAAGATCTTGCTCTATCAATTTGACCATGCTCTTTCTATAAAAGGACCCCCCAAGAACGAACTAGGGCAGAGGAGATCATCCCCATAGTCAGAAAACACAGCCGTCTACTTGCCTCCCACGTTTTCAACACTCCCAACACCGAAACTCTACCGAAATCATCCCAAAATCACCAAAAACACATTCGTTCTTCTCCCATTGAACTTCCAAGCATCAAAACACCACAAATACAGAACCAAAACGTGCTTAACAACACAAGGAAGAAGAGGTCAGTAGCGGGTCAAGGTCGGACCAGATCGGCCACCAACGAGGCTTTCAGAGATTCCCGACGTGAAGGAACAACAAGTTCTCGAAATCAAAACAGGGTAAAAACCAAATTCTCTAACCCTTCTGGTCTAAATACACTTCTGGTTGAAATTGCTAACCGAATTGACTTTTCTTTGCTTCTGAATTAAGGTTTGTTCGCGTTTCTGTCCACTAACTTGTTCAATAAGTTTCGTCCTTAATTCGTAGTCAAATTGAAAACTTTTGATCACTAACATGTTTAGAATCTTTCAGGCTACGTACCCATAAATTTTGAGCTAAAAACACCGCCGGGAACAGCCTTAACGCCGCCGTCCGAGGTCGGTCCGCACCCACGGACGCTATGTCCGGGGTCCCGGACGCTCTGTCCGAAAGCCGGACGCCCCCGGACGGTGGCGGGATTTTTATTTTCAAAAGTTAGGGTTTTATAAAACATGTCCGGGCCCACGGACGTCCTGTCCGTGGCCCCGGACTTTTCAAAATCTCGTTTCTGTTTAAATTTGACTCTTTTGTGTATTTAGGTTAACTGGGGTCCGTGGGTTCGGACATTAGGTCCGTGGCCACGGACGGAATAAAAATTTGACCTAATTCTGCCTCCGAAACCCTAGTTTAGGTAACTTTCAATTTCACTTTAATTTTCTGTCAAAAAACGTTAAAAAATAAAAAAAACAGAAGCGCGCACCTAGGTTAAAAACAACTTTGTAGAAAGCCGTAAACGAACCAAGTAGAGGAAAAACGACCTAGGAAGGGTAATGAAAGTAATTTGAACCCTAATTAAGTCGAATATCAAGCCCCCGAACCCGAACTCTCCTTTCCTAATTTGATCTAGGTTAAAATTAGGTGGCGACTCATAATAGGTTCCAGTGAGCTAGCTTAGGTTTTAATAATTACTGTTATATGACATAGTTATTAATCTTAGGTTATAAGTGGACCTAAAACCCAATTAGATCTTAATCAGCCTTAATCAACATAGGATAGGGTTTAAAATCGAGGCTCACAGACTGGCGACTCTGCTGGGGATAAATTCTTAATTTTAACTTGTTTAATTTTAAGAAAGAGGGCTTAACTCGAAAAATTGTTTGTTTATGGCTTTATTACTTTGTTTGTTTACTTTCGTGCGCACTTTAAATTTTTGCACCCTTGCATCATATGAGAGCGAGGGTCCACACAAACCAGTTTCACCCCGGGACCCATCTAGGGTCCCCTGTCAGGGACTCACACCTTTTAGGTGATGTGAATAAGCGGGGGAAAAGAGGAGGATGTCGTCTAACCACATCCCCTTAATACCTGGGCTTTAGCCCCAAGCGTTTTTCTGGCAGTGACCTAGCCTATTGTTTGGTCAGTCAAAGACCCGACCGTAGACGCACACCTTCAGGTGATGTGAAAAAAGTGGGGAAGCCCAAAGAGAATAGCGTGCAAGCCCTATTCCTTTGAGGTGACCTGGGCCCATGCCCCAAGCACCTCTCCGGATCGATCCATACCCGTTTGGATTTAAACGTCTAGTGAGGACATGTTGAATTTGTGTGGGTCTTGTTTGCTTGTATGATTGGCCCATTACCCAGCCTACAGATTGATAGGAACTTCTCCTACATTAACCTAGCCCAGCCCGAATTGGCGGCTCTATTTGTTTGCGGCCCAGAGGTCCTGTTTGGTTTAATATGTGAGTCATTCGGGCTTCGGCCCAAGAGCTTAGACTTAGGTGATTTCTCTTCTGGCCCAATTCGAATTATCCATTTAGTTCTAGGCCCATGAAAAACAAATCCACCTCATGAAAATCCATCAGGCCTTTCAGTTTCAAGGTTTACTCTAGTCCAGGAAGACTTCCCATTTGGGCTTTGGCTCAAAGTCCTAGATATAGGTATCATCTTCTAGGCCCAATCAGAATTACTCGGCCCAAATTCCAATTCACATCTAGGACATGGTTTAAAAATCATTTCGGCCCATGCGCCCTATTTCTAGCCCAAACACATTCTGGCCCAGGTGTCCAATTCTCAAAACATTCTGAGTACCGCATTCATAACTCACTTCATCTGGGCCCACAGACCAATTCATAGTTTTGGCCCACGAACTTTGCTCTCAATCCAGAATTTCAGCCCATAACATAAAACATTCGAGTCCCAGATAGTTTGTGCAACCCATTCATTCTAGTTTCTGGCCTCAAGGCCCAACAGAGTCATCAAACGAATCTTAGGCTTCAAGGTTTCTCTCTCGGCCTAGAGGCCCATTCATAATCCATGCGGCTTCTTTCGGCCCGTTTGCTCCACTTCCACGTTAAGGGTATTCAGGCCCACACATCCGTTCTAACCTAGGGATCACTCTAGCCCATGCACTTCACTCTCAGTTTGGAAGAGATTCAGGCCCTAGTTCCTCCTACATAACCCATAGGCATTCCTAGTTCAGGTACTTCGTGGAGCCTACTAAGAGTCCAAGAAGAAGTCGATCACAGTCATCTTAGCAACATCCCGGCGGTCAAGAGCTCGAGTCTTCAGCATGCCGACTTCAGATGGTTCAGCAGGATTCGGATTCAACAGAAATTTTAGGGTTCCCATGCATCCTACTGCATAACCTGCCATAACATTCATATTTCAAATGCACTTCTCATATTTTTCAAAGAATGATCGTTTTCAAACCACTAATAAGAAGCATCGATTTTGTTGAATCATCTTCTTCCTCATGTTCACAAATGAATGACTTTTTCAAGTCTAAATAATAACACAAAAAAAAGGGTTTTGTTTCACACAAGTTTTCTTTTGAGAAAATGGTTCATGAATTAATTATGTCCCGTCAATGGAACACAAAGACTTGTATTTTGTTTCTGAAATTTTGAGCATGCCTTACCAAACCACACAACTCACCACATAATATCCAAACAACCCACAATGAGGTTCAAGGCCCACATCTATCAAACTATTGTCACAAACCCCGAATCAATACTGGGGGCAATCTGAGTTTAGAATCATTGTCTTCGAATCTTTTGTTTAAACGTGTGAACTAGTCTCTGAGTGAAATTCACGAGAGTGTCTTGAGCGAAAAAAACCATGAGTGAACGAGCGTGTCATTTTTACACGACTCCGGTGAGACCACATTCAAAGGTGAGGAAAACGGCATAACTTTGACCGAAGGAGATAATTTGTAAATTTACTCTTAGATCTGCGAAAAGTAACAAAGAGCGGATACACAACTATCAGGAATGACGAAGCACCTAGGTACAGCACCACATAGCCAAAAAACTTGTGAACCCTGACATTAAACCCTAGGCACCCCCGCTGAGCCTTTCATATATCCCTTTTCAATAATATGAACACCACAAAATAACCCAGCCAATGATGAATGCCCGACCCGGTGACCAAAGGAAGCAAGGAGCCCGACTCTCGGATAACATTATCATCAGTCCGAAGAAGCAATGCCGCTATCAGCATGACGAAGTGATCCGTAAATGGTCCCAAAGTGACACAGGATCAAAAGAGCTCACGTCAAAACAGCTCTCGAAGCCCAAAACCGGGAAACACAAGAACCCCAAAGGCAAAGTCAAGAAAGGATAAAACAAAAAGGCGAACCCGAAGTGCCTCGAAGAAGTCCAAATGACAAAAAAAGAGAAATGGTGTAAAGGACAACTCCAAAAGTCCAGGTCCAGAAGCTCAAAAACAACGTCAACATGAAGCAGTTAGACGACTTCAAGACAAGGAAGATGAATCTGAGAGAAGACGCAAGTTGCAGCTTTGGTCACCCATTTTAGCTCCACATACCTCAAATATCCCTCCATGATCCCGTCGTCTTTCATCACACCCTATGGCCACGTCATAAGCTTTAAAGACTTCCGACTTGATAGTTGTGTGTCCAATCACGTGAAAGTAACAGATCAAATGCGTAAATCCATCAAATATCGAATTCAATGGTTTAGAAGTTATGACCATGAGCGAGAAATGAGTGCAAACACCGACCACATCGAGTGTAGGTTAGGAAGCACCACATCAAAGAATAAGCCTCAACCCTGTGAGGATGAGACTTGTTCGCACGTTTAATCAAAGAAAATACTGGGGGCAATCGATCGTCCCGATCGATTGCCATGAACTCTAGCTCAGATTGTCCTAAGGAAAAAATACTGGGGGCAATTGTTGGTTCCAACAATTGCCATGTCAGCACCAATTAAAACCCAAAGCTCGAGCACCACCATCCCACCACAGGCACACATAAGCCCTTACCACCACACACACACTCTCAAACTCGTCATTGGCCTTACCTCCACAAAAACATCAGGCCCGTCATAACCCTGACCTCCATCCAAAATCACAACCCAATCCCAGGTCTGTCACAAATCCTGAACACCGGCAAAAGCCTGCAGCGCCACAACAAACACCACACACTTCCACCAATGGCATGTTCATTTTTCAAGAAGCAAATTGCAGATTTGAAATTTTTAGTCAGGAAATGATCATTTCACTTTCCTTTTTCAGCAGGGTTTTTCACAAGCATTACCAAGTTCGGCACCTTTTCCAACAGTTTCCTGTTTTGAACGAGTATCTTTCATATATCTTGATTGCATACATCTTATCATCATTGCCATGTTTGGCACTCCAGTAATCAGTTCTCATCATTTACACGAGACCATTATCTTCCTAACTCATTTTTAGTTCGAGACCCAAAACGGTGCGAGGCCCTGCAGTTTCCTCATTCAGTACGAGACCTAGCATCTTCATTCAGTGCGAGACCCATCTTTTCCTTCAGTGCGAGACCTACCATCTTCATCAGTACGAGACCCATCATTTTCAAGACTTTAGTACAAGACATCTTCATTCAGTGCGCGACCCAGAATCAGTGCGGAATCCAGCTTTTTCTTCATCCATTTAGTACGAGACTTCAGTGCGAGACCAAGCATCTTCATCAGTGCGAGACCATCAATTTCGTTAGTGCGAGACCCATCATCTTCATCAGTACGAGACCTAGTATCATCTTCAGTGCGAGACAAGTACGAGACAGAGCGTGATCTAAGTTGGCGGGGCAGAGGCAATAAGTCCCCATCTTCATGTCAACTTCTTGGGAGAAACAACTAGTGGGCAGTGGCAATAAGTCCCCTTGGTAATCTAGAAGTTATCCCAGCACCCCAGTTGGTGGGCAGAGGCAATAAGTCCCCATAGTATACCAACCAGGAGCATTGGAACGGGTTTCGGTCCCCAGAAGCATCCGAGCATCATCAGCATCATCAACATCATCAGCATTATCATCATCATCAGCATCATTAGCATTTCAGCATTCTTGCATACCACCCAGTTATCACATTTTAGGTTGTCAACGCCTTAGAATAGCTTGACATAATATCATCATTATAGGTAGTCAACGCCTTAGAATAGCTTGACATCATATCATCATTTTAGGTAGTCAACGCCTTAGAATAGCTTGACATCGCATCATCCTTATAGGTAGTCGGCGCCTTAGAATAGTCTGACATTACTTCATTTTTACCTTTAGGTGGTCAACGCCTTAGAATCGCTCGACATCCTCCACTTTACTCATAGGTAGTCAGCGCCTTAGAACAGCTCGACACAACTTATCGGATTTCAATCACATCTAGGGTCTTTTGAGATCCCAAAATTTTGGGGTATCACTCAGGCATCAACTAGTCTTTTCATCTTCATTACAAAGCCTAGTTGACGGGGGGCAATCTGTTATACCCAAAATTTCAACCCCCCTGGAGTAGTCTCTAAGGCATACGTGTTAGAAAGGGCAAAAGGGGTCAAAAAGCACCAAGGCGGGATTTTCCAAGGACATTCTCGGGATTTTCTATTTTTATATGACTTGTTCATTATCTCAAACACTTCCAAATATCATAGTCATTATGAAAGGTATTTCATGATTTTCTGATAATATTTATTCTGGAAATTAAGCTTTTAATAAGCTAGTTTCTTTAATAATTAACACATGAAATAACCTCAAAATAGAAATAAAAGGGTTTTCAAAATTAAAATAAAATTGTCACATGGTTAGCATGACTACATACGGTCATAAACCTGAAATTATTTTATTTGGAACCTTATCCCAAAATTTAAAAGAGAAATTCAATCATTTTTGCAATTTTCTCTCTCCTCTGGAAAATACCGAAATCAAAACAAAATGTCATGAAATTTTAACACAAGATAGAGGATGATTTTTAGAGACTAATGCCGTTGGAATTTCGTTATTTCGACTTTCCAATCGTAAGTTATGAATTATGGGAGATTCCAGATTGTAAGATTTTTATCTAATCGGTTATTTATCGAAATAACCTGATTCCAACTCTCAAAATTCCTAAAAATCATTCTTTACCTTCAGTTAAATTTTCATAATTTTTATCGGCTTGCAACATATTCTAAAAAATCGGATTCTCTTAGAGCATAAAATCAGTCTTTTAGATAAAGATCTTGCTCTATCAATTTGACCATGCTCTTTCTATAAAAGGACCCCCCAAGAACGAACTAGGGCAGAGGAGATCATCCCCATAGTCAGAAAACACAGCCGTCTACTTGCCTCCCACGTTTTCACACTCCCAACACCGAAACTCTACCGAAATCATCCCAAAATCACCAAAAACACATTCGTTCTTCTCCCATTGAACTTCCAAGCATCAAAACACCACAAATACAGAACCAAAACGTGCTTAACAACACAAGGAAGAAGAGGTCAGTAGCTCGGGTCAAGGTCGGACCAGATCGGCCACCAACGAGGCTTTCAGAGATTCCCGACGTGAAGGAACAACAAGTTCTCGAAATCAAAACAGGGTAAAAACCAAATTCTCTAACCCTTCTGGTCTAAATACACTTCTGGTTGAAATTGCTAACCGAATTGACTTTTCTTTGCTTCTGAATTAAGGTTTGTTCGCGTTTCTGTCCACTAACTTGTTCAATAAGTTTCGTCCTTAATTCGTAGTCAAATTGAAAACTTTTGATCACTAACATGTTTAGAATCTTTCAGGCTACGTACCCATAAATTTTGAGCTAAAAACACCGCCGGGAACAGCCTTAACGCCGCCGTCCGAGGTCGGTCCGCACCCACGGACGCTATGTCCGGGGTCCCGGACGCTCTGTCCGAAAGCCGGACGCCCCCGGACGGTGGCGGGATATTTTTATTTTCAAAAGTTAGGGTTTTATAAAACATGTCCGGGCCCACGGACGTCCTGTCCGTGGCCCCGGACTTTTCAAAATCTCGTTTCTGTTTAAATTTGACTCTTTTGTGTATTTAGGTTAACTGGGGTCCGTGGGTTCGGACATTAGGTCCGTGGCCACGGACGGAATAAAAATTTGACCTAATTCTGCCTCCGAAACCCTAGTTTAGGTAACTTTCAATTTCACTTTAATTTTCTGTCAAAAAACGTTAAAAAATAAAAAAAACAGAAGCGCGCACCTAGGTTAAAAACAACTTTGTAGAAAGCCGTAAACGAACCAAGTAGAGGAAAAACGACCTAGGAAGGGTAATGAAAGTAATTTGAACCCTAATTAAGTCGAATATCAAGCCCCCGAACCCGAACTCTCCTTTCCTAATTTGATCTAGGTTAAAATTAGGTGGCGACTCATAATAGGTTCCAGTGAGCTAGCTTAGGTTTTAATAATTACTGTTATATGACATAGTTATTAATCTTAGGTTATAAGTGGACCTAAAACCCAATTAGATCTTAATCAGCCTTAATCAACATAGGATAGGGTTTAAAATCGAGGCTCACATCATTACAGGTACTTTTACCGTTCTTGGAACTAGTGCTAAAGTATATTTGATTCCGGTGCAACCTGTTCTTTTATATCCTCCGAATTCTTGAGGAAAGTAGGAGTAGTCCCTGATATAGAAGTTGAAATTTCTGTTTCTACACCTACGGGAAGAGTGGTAGGATGCACTAGGAAAATGGAAGGAGTAAAAATAACCATAGAGGGTAGAGAATTTGAGATGGATCTGGTAGAGTTTGATTTGAAGGATTTTGATATAATCTTGGGGATGGATTGGTTAAGTAAGCACAAGGGGCGCATAGATTGTGAAAAACAAAAGATTAGCTTATGTGGGAAGAAAGGAAAGAGAGTGTCGTACACATGTGAAGGAGCTAAGCAAAGGGTAAAAGTCCTACCTGCCTTAAAATTTTTAAAGGAGTTGCGAAAAGGAGAGCCAGTTTATTTGTGTTATGTTCAAGAGGAAAAATTGGCGCAAGAACTAAAGCCATCCGCACTTGAGGATCTTCCAGTAGTCAGGGAATTTCCAGATGTTTTTCCAGAAGAAATTCCTGGACTTCCACCCGACCGTGAGATTGAGTTTACTATTGATTTAGTACCAGGAACAGCTCCAATTTCTAAGCACCCTTATAGGATGGCCCCGAATAGATGAATGAGTTAAAGAAACAATTGGAGGAACTTTTAGAAAAAGGTTATATTCGACCGAGTGCTTCTCCGTGGGGAGCCCCAGTTTTGTTTGTAAGAAAGAAGGATGGAACTTTGCGTCTTTGCATTGATTACAGGGAGTTAAATAACGTTACAATCAAGAATAAATATCCCTTGCCTAGGATTGATGATTTGTTCGACTAGCTACAAGGAGCTAAAGTATTTTCTAAGATCGACTTAAGGTCAGGCTATCATCAGTTAAAGATAGCAGAGAAGGACATACCAAAGACAGCCTTTCGAACGAGGTATGGACATTATGAATTTGTGGTGATGCCATTCGGGCTAACAAATGCGCCAGTGGTATTTATGGACTTAATGAATCGAGTTTTCAGCCAATTCCTGGATAAGTTTGTAGTGGTATTTATTGATGACATATTGGTGTACTCAAAGGATGAGGAGCAACATGCTGATCATCTACGGCAAGTTCTACAAGTTTTAAGGGAGAAGAAGCTGTATGCCAAATTATCTAAGTGTGATTTTTGGCTCAAGGAAGTATCGTTTTTAGGTCATGTGGTAACCGGTGATGGAATTTCGGTTGACCCGGCTAAAATTCAGGCTGTTAAGGATTGGCCCAGGCCAATGAATGTACGAGAAGTTAGAAGTTTTCTTGGGTTAGCTGGATACTATAGGAAGTTTGTTCAAGACTTCGCTAAAATTGCAAGACCGCTCACAAATCTGATGAAAAAGGAGGTGTGTTATAAGTGGGATAAGGATTGTGAAAAAGCTTTCCAGATTTTGAAGGAGAAGTTAACCACAACACCAGTTCTTACGTTGCCCTGTGGTACTGACGGTTTTGAAGTATATAGTGACGCGTCTAAATATGGTTTAGGGTGTGTGTTGATGCAGAATGGCAAGGTCATTGCCTATGCCTCACGACAATTGAAGAACTATGAGACCAGGTATCCTACTCATGATTTGGAACTTGCAGCTGTAGTTTTTGCCTTGAAAATTTGGAGGCACTACTTGTATGGAACTTCTTGTAAGATTTACACGGATCACAAGAGCTTGAAATATATTTTCACTCAAAAAGAGCTTAATATGAGGCAAAGGAGATGGTTGGAACTTATTAAGGATTATGACCTGGAGATTTTATACCATGAAGGCAAAGCCAACGTGGTGGCAGACGCTTTAAGTCGAAGAGGAGTCACGAGGGAGAAGCTAATTGGATACTACATGATGAATTGGTACAAGATTTCAAAAGGTTGAACCTTGAGGTGGTAACAACGGGAGGTGGATAGAGAAATTTTGTCTAGTATGAACGTATTCCTTGACATTTACAAGGAAATTTTGCATCATCAACAGAGGATGAGAAACTACGGAAAATAAAGGAAAAGTGGAAAAGGAGAAGCCCCAGATTTTAAGATTCATGACGATGGTCTGAGATTTCGTGGAAGATGGTGTATACCAGATTCATGTGGCGATATTAAAAGAAAGTTGATGCAGGAAGCTCATAACTCTGCGTATTCCATACATCCGGGAGGAAATAAGTTGTATAAAGATTTGAAGAAAAGTTTTGGTGGCCAGGCATGAAAAAGGAGGTAGCTGAACATGTGTCGAAGTGTCTAACATGTCAAAAAGTTAAATTTGAGCATAAGAAAGCAGGAGGATGTTGCAATCATTGGATATACCCATGTGGAAATGGGATTCGATATCTATGGATTTCATAGTGGGATTACCACCGACCAGAGGTGGGATGGATCAGATTTGGGTGATTGTGGATCGGTTGACCAAGACTACTAGACTAATTCCAATGAAAAGTACTTGGTCTATGGAACAGCTGGTGGAAGCATATATTAGAAATGTGGTTAAGTATCACGGAGTCCCTATGGAAATTATTTCGGATAGAGATTCTAGGTTTGTCTCAAGATTTTGGCAGCAATTTCAAAAAGCCATGGGAACAAAATTGAGCCTTAGTACAGCTTACCACCCACAGACTGATGGGCAGACGGAGAGAACTATTCAAACATTGGAGGATATGTTGCGGGCTTGTGCGATGGATTATCAAGGGTCATGGAGTGACAAGTTGCACTTGATTGAATTTTCTTATAACAACAGTTACCACTCAAGTATCCATATGGCCCCGTATGAAGCCTTATATGGTAGAAAGTGTCGTACTCCGTTGTGTTGGAATGATGCGCAGGAGGTGGTTTGGGTTGGGCCTGAGTTAACAGAGGAGATGGCTCAACAGGTTAAGAACATTCGGCAGAGATTGAAAGCCGCACAAGATAGGCAAAAGTCTTATGCTGATTTGCATAGAAGGCCAGTTGAGTTCAATGTGGGGGACAAGGTATTTCTGAAGGTTTCACCCACTAAGAGTGTGGTACGATTTGGCGAGAAAGGAAAACTTGCTCCTAAGTACATCGGTCCGTATGAAATATTGGAAAAGGTTGGAAATTTGGCTTACCGATTAGCTTTGCCGATGAACTTGGATAGGGTCCACAACGTGTTTCACGTATCACAATTGAAATGGTACGTTCCAGACGAATCACATGTGTTGCAACCGAACGAGGTAGAAGTTGCACCTAATTTGACTTATGAGGAACACCCAATTAAAATTTTGGATCATAAGACAAGGGAGACCCGAGGGAAGTCTGTGGATTTGGTTAAAGTTTTATGGACTCATCATGGAGTTCAAGAAGCTACATGGGAACTAGAGAGCAAGATGAGAACTCAACACCCAGAACTCTTTGATTAAGGTCAGCAATTAAAGTTTCAGGAGAAACTTTCTTTTTAGGGGGGGAGAGTCGTATGGTAAGTGGTGAATGACTACTAGTGTTTGTGAATGTTTGTGATTGTGAATGTTTGTTGGTGCCAGAAATGGTTGGTAATACTTGAATGTTATTTTAGGAGTTGTCCTCTTAATGATTTTATATGTGGTATCGTTGAATTTGTGATGGTTTATATTGTGATTGGTGTGTCTGAGGTTTTGTGTGATGTTGCTGAATCATTTGTGGTTGATGAGGTTAACTGAATTATTGTGTGGAGTATTGTTTTAATTTCTTGGAGTATGTGAATGTATTGTTTTGTGAGGTGAATTGAGCTTCGGGACGAAGCTTTGTTTAACGGGGGGAGGATGTAATACCCCAAATTTCTTAAACTGTGATTAAGGTCTTATTTAATTGTAAACCTTAGGAAACCCTAATTTCTAAAGATGGAGAAGGTTATAATTAGTTGGAGGTGCTTGGTGAACATTAGAACTTTAGTTCCCGGAGTATCACCCGGTAAACCTTAGTTTCGCAGATTTCTGAAATTCCTGAAAATTACTGAATTCCTCAGGAACTGAGAGTGGGTATCAACCTTAGGAAGTGTGTTAGATACTTTTGAGAGTGTTTTGAGGAAAGAAACAATCATATCTTTCTTCTTTTAATATAAGACAATCTAGTTACATTTTTCAGTATTTAGTGGTTCTGGGCAAACGGGGCTTAAGGAGAGCTCAAAGTGACCCGAGGAAATTCCTGAAACTTGATAACCCACACTAGTATTAACATACCTACACATATAGTCTTAATTCCCATAAAAATCAAGCCAAACATGGCCTAAGATGGGGCCGAAAATATCAAGGAAGGAGGAGAAAAATATCTCGGTTACTATTCACACCTCCTTACTATTCACACCTCCTTACTATTTGCCAATGATTACAAAATCAACTTGCCCCCTCCTTATCCATTCAATGGCGGTTTGGCATGAGTGGTTAGGATTGGTTTTTGTCACCTAACACAAATCTATGGCTATGGACAATTCTAGAAGTATAATTACAAATAGTAAGATAAGGATGAAAATCAGTATAAAAGGGGGGGTGGAGGTCGGCCATGGTAGGTGAGCAAGGTGGCCATTCCTCTTCATCTACCTTGCTTCTCCTAAGCTAGAAAACACCATTGGAGCATAGGCAACAACACTCCTCCATTGGAAACACAAATCTAAGGTAGTAATTAAGCTAAAATCAAGGAAAAAGGCAAGTTTAAGGAGTGGAAGCCAAACTCCAAGGTGGGTGACTTGGTTGTTGGAGATTTTGAGCTCAAGCAACTTATAATCAAGGTAGAAAAGCTCCAAAATGGCTAGGAGAGGACAGGTAACATCTATGCACATCACTTTCACCCTTTAAGCTTATTTTCCTTCTTAAGTCATTCTGTTTTGTTATCTACGAATCCTATCTCTTATTTTCTTAAAATTTCTACAGTAAACTAGGGATGAATAGTTAGTGAACATCCTAGAAAATCAAGTCGAAATAAGGTTGGGAAGTAGGAAAACACTAAAGAACTTTGAAAATGGAGAAAAATGAGCTTTAAGCTTTAGGAATTGTTTGGATGGGTTTCCGACATGGGTTTGAGCTAAAATTTTGAGGGTAGTCTTGAATAGTGAATATATGGTTATGTTTGAAAAATCAAGTCGAATGGAGGAATTTAAGTCGGTTAGACAAGGTAAAGAAGCTAAAAATGAGAAAATGTGCTTTAAGCCTTTCCGAATGTTTGAATGGGTTTCCGAATTGATCTTGAGCTGAAATTTTGAGGAGATACTTGTGTTGTTGATATTGGATCATGGTTAAATTTTAGGCCGAGACTCGTTTGGGAAGTTGTTTAAGTTGGTGAATAGTGATTTTGGCTAAAAATAAGAATTTAAGCTTTCTAAGGTGGTTTCTTGGAAATTGTTTGATTCTCTGATTTATTGGAGCTTGAATGGTATTTTTATGATGTTATTAAGGTTATTTTACAAGTGGTGAGCTTGATGTGTGAATTACTACTTGTGTAAAGCTTGGTTATGATATCTTACTCATGGTTTGCAAATGTGTTTAAGGATAACCTCTTGTGGTGGTGGTGGAAAGTATTGTGTGATGTTGATATCATGGTTATCCTAAGGCTATGCCTCTTGTGAGAGCCTTTAAGGCCAAGCCGACGTTCCGGCAACAATATAAGCTCCTACTAATGAAATTGGAGCTGCCACTATGATCTACTCCTATTGGGCAGAAGTTTTCAATAGGGGGTGTGCACACTTAAGGACATAGGGTGGGTGGTGGTGGTGGTGGACTTCATTTGGAAATATCTTGTATTTGATATTAATTATCTCTTGATAATTCTGGTACAGGTAAATGGTGTGTGATCTATTCTGATTTGTTATATTTGTTAATATTTGCTGGAAACAAAGGTTTTAAAGAGAAAATAAGTTTTTACGGGGTGTGGTAGTGTTACTCAGTTTTTACTGATTTTATTTGGTTGTGTTTTCCTGTGTATATGTATTCTGTGAATTCAGGGTAACTGGGATGGACACCTTCTCTGCACTGAGGACGAGTCCACCGATACTTTCTATATTTTCATGTTTGTCACCTATCGTAGAAGTTTACAGCCTGGGGTCACCGAGATAATTTATGAGAGTGGAACAAGAAGATACAAGGTTTTAGGCACCCGGAAAATGGCACCAGTCAGTCCATCACTCATGATGTTTCCACTGTACGAGTATATGCAAGTGGTCCCTAGTTAGATGCTAGCGATGTAATAGCCTTTTGATACCCCTTTACTTTTGGTGTAAAATAGGAGTAGGAGCTAACATAGTAGTTGGCTGGAAGGGGTCTTTTGGTACTAAGGTGTAAAGTGACGGGTTGGTTGTGTCACTCTTTTGATAGTAACAGCGATGTAAGATAGCTAGCGTAGGGGTGGTGGTGGTAATAGCCTTACACTTACTAGTGGTTAGTAAGTGTGGCGGTAACCCCCGGTGATAGTATTAGGGGACCTTTGTAAAAAGAAGACTGACGCATGTATAATATAAGCAGTTACTTTAGTTATGGCATGTCTCTCTAGAATCAAAAAAAAAAAAAGAGGCTAAGTAAATGGTGGTGGTAAACCGGGGCGTTACACCAAGTACTATCCAATGCACGTGCAAGAGGCAAAGCGCTTGGAGCTTGATAGTTTGAAGCAAGGAGACAAAATGACGGTGGACAACTACTACACCACCTTCACCGACCTTGTTCATCTCCTGCCCGACCTAGGTTACTCGAACCGGGTCTTAGTGAATCGCTTCTACAGTGGGTTGAGCCACCGCCTACGCTATGGCATGGGGCTAGCCGAGTACCATACCTTGCAGGAGTGCTATCATGCCGCTGCTAAGGTGGAGATCACTGTCTAAGGGACGAGGAGAAAGCGCATAAGCGCAAGGTCTCGAGCGAGGGCCAAGGCTCGCAAGGGTACCAAGGAGGGAAGAAGAGGAAACCTTACCCTCAGCCCCAGAAGGGCCAGCAGCAGGATGTCAAGGGCCAAGCCCAGCCCACTACCACTGAGGAGCCGCTGAAGCTCACCTATGCCTATGCGGCTAAGCCCTTACGCTCTCACCCGCCCAAGGGTAACTAGTTAATTCCGAATACCGAATTCAAGTATGTATTGCTATATTGTAAAGTGTGTATTGATTGTGTGTTGTGATAGCAGCCAGTACGGGCTCGGGACCGGAGCGCCACTACTTCTGTAAGTGGTGCAAAGGTGACCATCCCAGCAAGGATTGCAAAGGGAATGATGTGCAGTGCCACTACTGCAAGAAGCTGGGGCACCGTGACTTCGAGTGCTACAATAACCCTGATGGCAGAAACTATAGGCCTAGAGGGCAATGGAAGGGTAAGGCCACTGCGACCACTGAAGGCCCGAAAGCTACTTATCAGCCATCCCTAGGGCAAAGGAATACTGAGTCCCAGAAGGGGAAGGGGCCGGGAGTAGGCAAGGCTGCCTTGAACGTGGTGGACCGGTCAGAGGCACCAGGATCGTCTTCTAGACCAGGTACCCCTTTAAACCGTTAAGTGAGATAAGTGATTGCTTACCGCATTCCATGCATGTGTGTTAGTGAGTCTAAATGTATGACCACAAAAGTAATGAGTTAAAGTATAATGTGAAAACCACCTAAATTAGGTAATTCTAAACCTTAGGAACTTTCAATATTTGCTATCCAATCCCACCCACACCGAACCCCGGAGATACCACCATCGGCATCCTTAACTATCCGACAGAACAGTGTCAGGTTATCCAACCACGTATGATATTATTAAAAGGATACTTGACACCCGAAGCACAAATCCATATCATTCGACGGTGCAACGAGCTTGGAGCAGCACCAGGAGGTTTCTACACACCCGAATACCCTAGTGGGGCAAAAATGAATTTAAAGATGATGTGCATGGGTAAGGATTGGAACCCTTACACCAAGACATATCAGGACACACGAGCTGAAGATGGAGCTACCATACCGGGTATACCTGAGGAGTTCCTTGCGGTTGTTAACCACACCGTGGGAATTGCTCAGCAAGTTGTAATGGAACAACTTCCAAGTATCGAGGCGGATCTATGTATTGTAAACTTCTACGAAAAAGGTGGAAGGTTGGGCTTGCACCAAGACAAGGACGAGACACCCGAGTCTCTTAGTAAGGGAGTACCTGTGGTGTCTTGGTCCATTGGTGATACCGCAGTGTTTATGTATGGTGAGCAGAAGCGTGTGGACCTCGCAAGGAAGTTAGTACTGGAGTCAGGAGATGTGTTAATCATGGGTGGGCAGTCAAGGATGTTGTATCATGGTATCAAGAAGATCAAGTTGAATACAGCGCCTCCGACAATAGTCAATGCCACACACATGAAACCTGGACGTTTGAACTTAACCTTTACACAGTTTTGAAGTTATGTGTAACCATGTAAAGTGTGGAGTCAGTTGTATGTTAAGTATGTGATGCATTGAGTATGCCAAGTTATCGAGCGATGTAGCCAATGTAATACCATCATGGTGTAAAGATGAGTTTTATGAATAAGGCAGTGTTGATTTCTTGAGTAAACCACCCGTGTTATTACCGTTATACTTATAAAGTTTCTGGAATAAATTAGGCTGTGCACTCGGGATGGGAGGTATACTGAGTGTCTGCAATGAGGCAGAGGCCGGCAAGAGCGGCACCATCCTCACCGGTACCTTCCCAGTTAATGGCGTGGACGCCTCGGTCTTGTTCAACTCCGGAGCCTCACACACTTTCATCTCGCTATCATTTGCGAAGAGGCTGGGGTTAGACGGTGAAGAGATGCAAGACTTCCTAGTCACTCTCCCGTCAAAAGAGCGGATCAGGTGTACCCGCAACCACCGAGATGTCGTTGTACGAATTAAGAACGAAGAGTTCCCGATCGACTTGATAGAGTTCGAGGGGCTCGGTTTTGATGTAATTGTCGGGATGAACTGGTTGGAGCGGTACAAGGGCAGAATCCTATGTGCCGAGCACCGTCTGCTTCTTCGGAGTCCGTCTGGGGTTACCATTTCATACCGCCAGAGGCCCAGGGAGCCTTCGACACAGATCATCTCCGCCATGGCCATGTATCATGAGTTCAAAAGAAAGAATGATGTGTACCTCTGCTATGTCCAGGACATAGAGAGAGACCCTGAGTTTAGCCCAGATGTGCCGGTTGTGTCGGAGTTTCCTGATGTAACACCCCTATAATAATAAAACAACAGCGGAAAATAAACTAAAGGTGCTACAGACCATCGGGCTCCAAACACCCGGTACCAACCTCACCAATTACAACATTTACAATTAACTAAGTTACGGTCTGAACTTCGAGAAAACTTAACAAAACATAACAATAAAACACATTCGCTCTCCACAAAACCTAGTCCCATCCCAAACGCTCATTCTCTTCGTGGCCACCTGTAAATCAATTCGTACCTGCAAGATGAAACCAAGCAGCCCACCCCAAAAGGGGCGGGTCAGTTCCCTGGAATGGAACTGGTACAATTCTCCAAAAACAAACTTATAAAACATAACTCTTCAAAATAAATAGTAACATGAAAACAAACTCTTAAAAGTAAAACAGTGATAAAGCACTTCAAAACAATCAAGTTAAGGAGAAAAGAAAACAAGACAAAGATAGAGATAGAGAACTTCCAAAACAAGTCATCCACTTAAGTAGTCACACCACATAGTTAGCAAGCATCCATTGTTGATGTTAGAACCAATTCTGGTTAAGAAGAGAAAGACTTAAGTAGTCACAAAGGACCAGGAGTGACATTAATATCCATAACCCGTGGTAGACAGTTTATGTCTCCACCATTTCAGAAGATGATTCCCATAGACCAAATATACTCAAGAGTGGAATACCAATTGGGAGAGATGGCCCCCCCCAGTCAGTTGCCACAAGGGCGAGGTAAAAAGACCTCCGCTGTCAGTTGCCACAAAGGGCGAGGTAAACAGACCTCCGCTGTCAGTTGCCACAAAGGGCGAGGTATAGCAGACCTCCGCTGCCACCGACCCGTTCTCAGTCATCGGTGAAAAGTGTGTGCACCACTTATTAGAAATAATCCATACTCAATACCAAGAATAACTTTCCCCATATTCCCACCAGATCACCAACTACCCAGAGCAATACCAAAACACTCAGTCCTACAGAGTGCAGAAGCGTAAACCCTAAGCAGCCAATGTCTAACGGGGCACCAGATAGAAGGAACCAATACCCTTGTAAGTTTCACATCCAAGGCTCAGTTAGTCACACAAGCTGAGTCAGTCACACAACCATTTCTTATTTTTAGAAGTTCCTCTCAAAGCCAGTTAGCGTTTCCCAAAACATTCCACAAGTCAATCAGCAAAAGGATCGGTGTACGAGAAATCGTACAAAACATTTCAGAAAGTCCAAAACACAACAAGCTGAGTACGAGAAATCGTACAAAACATTCCATAAGTCCAAAACACGTCAAGCTGAGTACGAGAAATCGTACAAAACATTCCATAAAATTTGTCACCAAAAGTATCTGAGTACGAGAAATCGTACCTGGGTAACGTTGTAGCAGTTCTAATCAACTTGCGCAAACAACCAACAGTACTCTGAAGAATATTAAAGGTAATCTATCATCAATCACTTGTAGCCTATGTTACGCTTAAATAAACTCCTTACTCTTATTTCAAAGTCTCAATTATCTTTTAAGCCCCCACTTAAATGTTATGTATAATCTTTGTGTTATCTGAGAACGTTGTATAGCCCAAGGTGGTAAAACCAAGGAACGTATTTTATTAACACTTGTTAATTGTTCCACTCTTATCCACTTCACTCATACTTAACCATAATTCACCCATTTAAGACTCTTGAGACCTCTATATCATTAATGTGTTTATGTTATATAATTAAATCTAAGAATTCCAATAGTAAACTTAAGCTCAATACCTTTATTCTTGATTTAGAATGAACATTGTATTATGACCTATGATGGACTCATCTCAGAATACTATACTATTATCTCACAATGTAAAGATTATGTATTTAAAAATATCTACTAGACAACCCATTATGATAAGTTTCCCCTTAACTAAGATCTACATCTTGTATATTGGAACCATAATGTTGTAGACGCATTATATCATAACCTAATTGAGTTACTAACTCATTTATCTTATCTTTAGTCCAAAAGACTTTTTATTACATCCAGCTAATAATCTTGACATAAGATGTTAAATTACTTTTCATCTTGAAACAACTATATTATAGTTGACTTAGACTTATCGAACCCTTACATTTAGTATTCACAAGGTACATTATTTGCTTCATTATTACCTATATAATAAGGTGTTTTATAACCCTTTTATGTATCCTACTTACATTTAATTTCCTAAATGTTCTATTTTAACACACATTCCCTCCATAGACTATTTATAATCCTCTTATACTAACTACAACAAACTTAAGTTTAAATACGTTTTAAATTGTTTACGAACCTAAAGTTTCAAAGGGATAACTTAATAAATTAATTTCCTTTATTGTATTTTAGGATAAACATTATATCTCGACATAAGGTAAAATCTATCTAAGAACTAAATTCTGATTCATAAGTGAAATTGTTAATTATGTAATAAGATAATCTGTTCTGAAAAACCCCATACCTTATATCCAAATGACACATTAATATTTCCAGTGTTAAAAAGGTAAATCAATATAATCTCTTACGTAACCCAGTTTCATCTAATCAAAGGTTTAAAATTTTAAGTATCAATTTCTATTTATAAACCTTCTTATAAATTCTAACTACTAAATACATTA
This sequence comes from Limonium bicolor, assembly GCA_023374045.1. Lineage (NCBI taxonomy): Eukaryota > Viridiplantae > Streptophyta > Magnoliopsida > Caryophyllales > Plumbaginaceae > Limonium > Limonium bicolor. Next base: position 87,771,755 of record CM041781.1, on the reverse strand, counting down.
CTTAATTATAAACTCACACCCTGAACATTGGTATTAAATGTATTTTATATGGCTTATCAAATTCTAAGAACGTAAGGATTATTATTAAGATTAATTCCCTAATCATAGTTTAATTTAGTTTTATGTCATAATCCTTTTAATGATTTTATCACAAGATATTAAGTTATTACTCAATACTATAAATATAAGAAATGATTAAATCTAGACTTATTTATCCTCTTCACATTTAGATGTAAAAGTAACTCATTACTTTATTATTGTTTATATAATAAGAACATTTAAATGTAAAAGTATTTCATTCATTTTATTACAATTAATAATAAGATCTATTTGTGTAACACTTATGTAAACTAATTACAAATTTCCTAAATTTCAACTTATTAATTTCTTAACCCATTATAGATTTACATTGTGGACATTGACTAAATATACACATGTATTTTAATACTGTTTATACTTAGAAATTCAAGGGTAACTAAAAACTCAATTCATAACCATAAATTAATACCACCTCATATAGTATTCTATTATTAGTATTATGTAGAGGTTTTATTTTAACTCATTAATTCCTTCATATTTATTTTCTATAAGGTATTTTATTTCTTTTATTTATTTATTTATCGTATATATATATCCTTCCTATTATATTTCTCACAAGGAATGTTATTTCCTTTATCTATTTTTATTGTATTTATATATATATATATACATATACATATATTAAGATTTATCCAGAACACTCTATTGTATTAATTATATCTAATATCTTTTAGACATCCAAACTGATTTATGGTTTATAAAATAAAGTATTTCCCTTAGTTTTAGTTAAACATATTAGCTTCCATATTAATATAATAAATAAAATGTAGTTTAGTTAAATTCCTTGATTTAATATAAGTTTCTATTTATTTCTCTCATATAATATACATATAAATATATGTAACAATTTTTACTTCACTTAAAGTTAATACCCAAAATTTATAAACATACTGTATTAAATGTTAATTAGTCTTATTATATTTTCCCCAACCTATAAAGTTCATTAATCAACTATACTTTAATTTTTGATTACATTAAAAACTATATATTATAAGTTATTCTTATGAAAAACTCACAAACACAATTTTTAAAACCTTTTCCCGTTGCCCAAAAATTCCCAAATTAATATACAGTAACTATCATTTTAGACATATTATAAAATTTTTATTTCATAAAAATATCTTTTTAATTTAGCCAAATAATTCCAGAAAACCCGTAACTTGTAAAAATCATAACTTATGTTTAAAAACTCCAAAACCATAATAATTTACATCAATATAAACTAGATAAAATAAGGAACCTATGGTTAAAATTTCAAGTCAAAATACCTTCGGGAAGGCCATTAACTAAAATTAACAAGTTAGAGCTATTTACTGATTTTTTTATAGAAACTTAACAACTTATTATTACCAGATCTAATCTTGGCCGTCCAATCTCTTAAAACGAGATCGGACGGCCCCTGTGTTGCGAGTTCATCAGCGAACTCAGTGAGCAGATCGAGTACTAATTCGCGAATATCTCCTAATCTACAGAACGAAATCGAGTGATTTTTTTTCTATGGATTTGTAATCAAATTTCGGTTCTATTGGTATCAATTTCCCCAATTATAATGCAGATTTCATCAAGATTCGAATTCGATTTGGAAGCTAGGGTTTATCTCGGTACAGAATACAAATCGGATACAAATCATCCAAATTCTCCTAACCTAACACGAAATTGACTAAATTGGCACATGGATTAGGTCGAAATCATGACTAAGAACAACAATATCGGAGCAATTTGATCGGAGACTCACCGGATTGTGCGAATTGGATGAATTCCGATTCGGAAAAACTGGAAAAACTCGAACTTTAGACAGTTCGGGGTGCCAACTTTGAGGATCTATAACTAGCAGTACAAGACGGGTTAGATAATGAGTAAGGGCTCATTGGAAAAAAGAATTGTATATCTACACAATGATAGCAAGCACTAATCCTAACTCGCATCACACAGAAAGAAATCGAAGCCACAAAACACGAGTTTACCTCTCTGTTTCGGTATTATTTTATGTGCTGGCAAGACCGAAACTTTAGGCCTCTATATCTCCCAACTGGTTACGAATTGGACTTGGGCATAAACATGAAAGTTGTAGATGGATTAGAGATCTACACAACGAGCTATAGAAATCGAAATTTGGTTGAAAGACGAGGAAGTTATGGCAAGACGAACTTTACCTGAAATCGGATGAAACTGGAAACTGGGTTACGAACTCGAAAGTTGACAACTTTGGATCAACTTTCCCGTCGATGTAGAATGAGTTAGGGCTTGTATGAGTTACGTTGTAAAGAGGGAATTAAGGAGAAGAGAGTGGTGAAGACGGCATGGAAAAATATTGAGTAATGTGAAAGTTATAGCCGTCTAAAGTTAGGGCTAGGAAGTGAAATCGGTTACGAAAATCAGGGAAGGAAATCGGCTAAGTGTGGGCGACCCACTACAGAGTGACACGTGGCACTTCTTAAAATTTTGATTCAAAACTTCAATCTAGCATAACTTTGGCTAGGATGATCCGTTTTTGACGTTCTTTTTATCGATCTTCATGGTTTTTCATAACCTATTTATTGGTATAGGTTTCATGACCTGGTTTGACCATTCTCAAAAAGTCAACTCTAGCAAGGCTTAATAAGCTTTAAGGCTTCTAGAATTTTATATTGACTTTTATATTTCAAAACAATGTTCCAACACTTCCTAAAATCTTTATAATATATTTGGAGTGTTTAATAATTTTCCCAAGATTTATTGACTTATAATCTTATTATTAATTTCATAATACTATACAATAATATATAATAATTAGGAGAAAACCCCTAAATAAATTTCACAACCCCTTATATTAATTTAATATTCATAATTCCATATAATAATTTAATATTCATAATTCCATATAATAATTTAATACTTAATAGTATTATAAAAGGTTTAATAAAAGAAATCCCCTAAATTAATTTAAATTAATTTAGGGGTATTTCAGCATATCCCCCTTAAAAGAAACTTCGCCTCGAAGTTTAAAAATCAACCAATAAGCACTCACACCGCTTCGGGTGTGCTGAGACAATAAAAGTTCCAATGAAATTCCATACCCAACCAATCCTTTATTTCCATCCACTTCCGTAACAACATTCCACTCAAGATTACTCAAAATCGAACTGAATCAGGATATACCAAGATATAGCATGACGAAAAACAAAAGTCACATACTGAGTCATAATGCAAAACCAAGCACATACAAACACCTCTCATTCTGCTAATACTGTTCTCCCTTTGCTAATAATGCAACGAGGCATAATCCGGATGAGATAACGAAGGAGGAGTATGCCAGCATATCCCCCTTAAAAGAGCTAAGGTACGCCCTCGTACCGCTACTAATGGCACATTCAAAGAATTCAACACCTTATTAACCAGCTTTGTTGAATTTTACTGCACCGTTGATTATATCTATGATCGTTATATATCTGTATCTCTTGATTGTTATGTATTTGTATTTCCTTGGTGGTTATAAAATTTTATCTTATGATTATTATCCATTCATTTAATGACTGATACGAATTATATGTCCATATCATTTATCATATCAATTATATTACTAAGCTATACCTCGGGTGTAACGTACTTGAGTAGTTTAACATAATATCCCGATCATTTAATAATCCTCAATAATCTTCCAAAATTATCTTCAAAGGTTTATTGGCCAACCATATGTTAAAACTCTATAAGATAAATATTTTCTGTGACTTTTGGTAAATATCACTCTTAGTGTGTCTTTTAAAATTTTATACATGTATAATGTTAAACTTCCAAATAAACATGAGAATTTCCAGTCTTTGTGTAACTCTCAAATTTTTTTTTTTTTTTAAGATGCTCAGTACTCAAGTATTTAAGGATCAATGATATTTAGTCTAGTATTACTCTTCTCTTCACTCAATCTTTAAGTAACTTCTTTTATTGATTTTTTTTTATATATATATATTCAACCAGGGGTGGATGTTGTATCTTGGAGTACCCAAACTTAATCCCCTTCCTCCATGTATAGGTATTTTTCCACCAAAGATTTAACTCAATAAACCCTTTACATTTATGAGTTTTAATACCGGATCTTAAGATACAAATTTTGATTTGTTCATTGTGGTTAGCAATGAAATATGCCTAGCTCAAGATTTCATGATGGTAACGTCTTACCACCACTTCCCCTCAAGTTCAACACAATCCATCACATGCGTAGAAGATTATTTACAGTTAGATGACAAGGCTTGTCTAGCCCCTAAACTTCTAGAAGTGGGTGTGCACCCCCCTACTTTCAGCCTAGGAGTTCGTCGCACCAGGCACTTCCCATAGGGTGTTAGGTTTATGTGTTTTCTTTCTAAAGTTAACATAGAGTTTTAATGTGTTTTACAAGTTCAATGTTGATCTTTTCTAATACGCTACTAGTTCTTGTTAGCTTAATTTTTCTAGACTTAAGATTTATCTTAAACATTATCTTTAGGTAATAAATTGATATCAAGTAGTCATGAGATTTATTTTCAAACTTTAAAGGAGTTGAAGTACTTTCACATAATATCAATACTAATTTAGTTATGTACAGTTCTATTTGTATATTGTTTTCAACCAAAAGTGTTCTTTAACATTCTAGGAATTTGTGTACTAGCTTTTAAAGGATTGCATTTTTAGCAATGTATCCTCCATGAGTATGCTTTTGAAAAATAGCTTAATATTTGGTTTATCTCAACCAAAATCTTATCGTACTTAATATAGGATGTTCCAAACTTATATATATATTTTTGTAGTTTATTGTTGGAACAGTATAACAACACATCACACTCAACAGACATTCACAAAAGAAAAGTGTGTAAAGGAATCGTTCACAATTCCAACAAGGGTTAGGAGTCGTGCCTTACTGGAGTCCTCACTTCCCAATTCTACCCCAGTTCCCCAGTTTTAAGTGCACCTATAATCTAGGGATTTCACTCGGCTTGTTTTCTCGGGTTCAGAGCGTAACTACGCTCTGATACCACTTTCTGTAACACCCCTATAATAATAAAACAGCGGAAAATACTAAAGGTGCTACAGACCATCGGGCTCCAAACACCCGGTACCAACCTCACCAATTACAACATTTACAATTAACTAAGTTACGGTCTGAACTTCGAGAAAACTTAACAAAACATAACAATAAACACATTCGCTCTCCACAAAACCTAGTCCCATCCCAAACGCTCATTCTCTTCGTGGCCACCTGTAAATCAATTCGTACCTGCAAGATGAAACCAAGCAGCCCACCCCAAAAGGGGCGGGTCAGTTCCCTGGAATGGAACTGGTACAATTCTCCAAAAACAAACTTATAAAACATAACTCTTCAAAATAAATAGTAACATGAAAACAAACTCTTAAAAGTAAAACAGAGATAAAGCACTTCAAAACAATCAAGTTAAAGAGAAAAGAAAACAAGACAAAGATAGAGATAGAGAACTTCCAAAAGTCATCCACTTAAGTAGTCACACCACATAGTTAGCAAGCATCCATTGTTGATGTTAGAACCAATTCTGGTTAAGAAGAGAAAGACTTAAGTAGTCACAAAGGACCAGGAGTGACATTAATATCCATAACCCGTGGTAGACAGTTTATGTCTCCACCATTTCAGAAGATGATTCCCATAGACCAAATATACTCAAGAGTGGAATACCAATTGGGAGAGATGGCCCCCACCGCCAGTCAGTTGCCACAAGGGCGAGGTAAACAGACCTCCGCTGTCAGTTGCCACAAAGGGCGAGGTAAACAGACCTCCGCTGTCAGTTGCCACAAAGGGCGAGGTATAGCAGACCTCCGCTGCCACCGACCCGTTCTCAGTCATCGGTGAAAAGTGTGTGCACCACTTATTAGAAATAATCCATACTCAATACCAAGAATAACTTTCCCCATATTCCCACTAGATCACCAACTACCCAGAGCAATACCAAAACACTCAGTCCTACAGAGTGCAGAAGCGTAAACCCTAAGCAGCCAATGTCTAACGGGGCACCAGATAGAAGGAACCAATACCCTTGTAAGTTTCACATCCAAGGCTCAGTTAGTCACACAAGCTGAGTCAGTCACACAACCATTTCTTATTTTTAGAAGTTCCTCTCAAAGCCAGTTAGCGTTTCCCAAAACATTCCACAAGTCAATCAGCAAAAGGATCGGAGTACGAGAAATCGTACAAAACATTTCAGAAAGTCCAAAACACAACAAGCTGAGTACGAGAAATCGTACAAAACATTCCATAAGTCCAAAACACGTCAAGCTGAGTACGAGAAATCGTACAAACATTCCATAAAATTTGTCACCAAAAGTATCTGAGTACGAGAAATCGTACCTGGGTAACGTTGTAGCAGTTCTAATCAACTTGCGCAAACAACCAACAGTACTCTGAAGAATATTAAAGGTAATCTATCATCAATCACTTGTAGCCTATGTTACGCTTAAATAAACTCCTTACTCTTATTTCAAAGTCTCAATTATCTTTTAAGCCCCCACTTAAATGTTATGTATAATCTTTGTGTTCTGAGAACGTTGTATAGCCCAAGGTGGTAAAACCAAGGAACGTATTTTATTAACACTTGTTAATTGTTCCACTCTTATCCACTTCACTCATACTTAACCATAATTCACCCATTTAAGACTCTTGAGACCTCTATATCATTAATGTGTTTATGTTATATAATTAAATCTAAGAATTCCAATAGTAAACTTAAGCTCAATACCTTTATTCTTGATTTTGAATGAACATTGTTTTGACCTATGATGGACTCATCTCAGAATACTATACTATTATCTCACAATGTAAAGATTATGTATTTAAACAATATCTACTAGACAACCCATTATGATTAAGTTTCCCCTTAACTAAGATCTACATCTTGTATATTGGAACCATAGTGTTGTAGACGCATTATATCATAACCTAATTGAGTTACTAACTCATTTATCTTATCTTTAGTCCAAAAAGACTTTTTTTACATCCAGCTAATAATCTTGACATAAGATGTTAAATTACTTTTCATCTTGAAACAACTATATATTGACTTAGACTTATCGAACCCTTACATTTAGTATCCACAAGGTACATTATTTGCTTCATTATTACCTATATAATAAGGTGTTTAGTATAACCCTTTTATGTATCCCTACTTACATTTAATTTCCTAAATGTTCTATTTTAACACACATTCCCTCCATAGACTATTTATAATCCTCTTATACTAACTACAACAAACTTAAGTCTTAAATACGTTTTAAATTGTTTACGAACCTAAAGTTTCAAAGGGATAACTTAATAAATTAATTTCCTTTATTGTATTTTAGGATAAACATTATATCTCGACATAAGGTAAATCTATCTAAGAACTAAATTCTGATTCATAAGTGAAATTGTTAATTATGTAATAAGATAATCTGTTCTGAAAACCCCATACCTTATATCCAAATGACACATTAATATTTCCAGTGTTAAAAGGTAAATCAATATAATCTCTTACGTAACCCAGTTTCATCTAATCAAAGGTTTAAAATTTTAAGTATCAATTTCTATTTATAAACCTTCTTATAAATTCTAACTACTAAATACATTACTTAATTATAAACTCACACCCTGAACATTGGTATTAAATGTATTTATATGGCTTATCAAATTCTAAGAACGTAAGGATTATTATTAAGATTAATTCCCTAATCATAGTTTAATTTAGTTTTATGTCACAATCCTTTTAATGATTTTATCACAAGATATTAAGTTATTACTCAATACTATAAATACTAAGAAATGATTAAATCTAGACTTATTTATCCTCTTCACATTTAGATGTAAAAGTAACTCATTACTTTATTGTTTATATAATAAGAACATTTAAATGTAAAAGTATTTCCTTCATTTTATTACCAATTAAATAATAAGATCTATTTGTGTAACACTCTATGTAAACTAATTACAAATATTCCTAAATTTCAACTTATTAATTTCTTAACCCATTATAGATTTACATTGTGGACATTGACTAAATATACACATGTATTTTAATACTGTTTATACTTAGAAATTCAAGGGTAACTAAAAACTCAATTCTTAACCATAAATTAATACCACCTCATATAGTATTCTATTATTAGTATTATGTAGAGGTTTTATTTTAAACTCATTAATTCCTGCATTTATATTTTCTATAAGGTATTTTATTTCTTTTATTTTTATTTATCGTATATATATATATCCTTCCTATTATATTCCTCACAAGGAATGTTATTTCCTTTATCTATTTTTATTGTATTTATATATAATATATACATATACCTACATATACTAAGATTTATCCAGAACACTCTATTGTATCTAATTATATCTAACATCTTTTAGACACATCCAAAACTGATTTACGGTTTATAAAATAAGTATTTCCCTTAGTTTTAGTTAAACATATTAGCTTCCATATTACATATAGTACTAAAATGTAGTTTAGTTAAATTCCTTGATTTAATATAAGTTTCTATTTATTTCTCTCATATAAATATACATATAAATATATGTAACAATTTTTACTTCACTTAAAGCTAATACCCAAAATATTTATAAACATACTGTATTAAATGTTAATTAGTCTTATTATATTTTCCCCAACCTATAAAGTTCATTAATCAACTATACTTTAATTTTTGATTACATTAAAAACTATATTATAAGTTATTCTTATGAAAAACTCACAAACACACATTTTTAAAACCTTTTCCCGTTGCCCAAAAATTCCTAAATTTAATATACAGTAACTATCACATTTTACACATATTATAAAATTTTTATTTCATAAAAATATCTTTTTAATTTAGCAAAATAATTCCAGAAAACCCGTAACTTGTAAAAATCATAACTTATGTTTAAAAACTCCAAAACCATAATAATTTACATCAATAAAACTAGATAAAATAAGGAACCTATGGTTAAAATTTCAAGTCAAAATACCTTCGGGAAGGCCATTAACTAAAATTAACAAGTTAGAGCTATTTACTGATTTTTTTTATAGAAACTTAACAACTTTTTGTAACACCCCAACTACATCCATACATTTAACAACACATTGCAGCGGAAACTTAACTCATCGCATTACTTATTCCAATGGTGTTACACGCCGTTAACCACCCACGTGGCTAACAAGGCTAATACATACACATTTGTATCGGTCTGATGGACTAGATTCCCGAGCAACTACACAATACATTCCTCATTCCATTTTCAACATTTATTATACATACATTCCCACTGTACCGAGTATTTACAAACTACTGCCGATAACAATTTCGGTCTTACTACGCCTATCATACTCACGCCATTTAAATGGCTACCCATGTATAAACATCTGCCCCGTCCTACTCTCGAACGGCTTCCAGCTCCTTGTACCTGAAATAGAAAAGGAGAGAAAGGGTGGCCCCCAAGGGGCTCAGCACCTTTGCTGGTATGGTAATCCCGCAGCCCACATGCTACCGGCCACGCACAACTAATTGTCGTCTTAGCATGCAGTTGATTATATTTAAATCATGCATACAAGCCATAGACATACAACACATAACATTTCGCCTCAATGGGCTCAACCTATAACCAACACAACCACACTTAACCAACCATCCAATGATTCCTTAAACCCTAGAATGGCTCTCCTCCAAACGGAGCTACTTCCTTAACGAACGACATGTACCCATTAATCGGGTTATCCTTAAACGCCTCTTGTCACCAACTGGGATTCATTTCCATGATCCACACATTCCATATCCTACAACATAACTCATTCCTCACATAACAAAACATAACAAACCTTTCTTGTTTCGACGTACACATGACAACATCGCATTCATTTAAAACACCCAATATATATATATGTACCATAGTATAGCAAGGGAATTTGCATAGCATCATAACATCACACAACACCATAAAATCGGTTCTCACAAGGAACCTTCCACCATAGTTAGTATACCATGTGAGCCTAGGGATTTTTGCCAATCCCATGTTAAGCTCGTTACCAACCTCGTTACCGTCCGGTTATATAGAACGGTTAACTTATACCCAAGGTGTGTCGGATATAGTAATCACAAGCACACCGAAATAACATACGCATGCCCCTGTGGCCCGACGTGAGTCAGTAACTAGCTTTGGATAAGCTAAGGGAAGGTAGAAACCAAATTGGAATACCACCTATACATACACCAAGAGAGCCGAACCGGATATGATATCGACTCCCGTCCATCACACGCGTGGCCGGAACAACCGGACTCCTCACCCCCCATTAGTACACATACACTTAATAATAAGTAGTTAGAGATCCATTATGGAGCCTACCACATCCACACACCGTACGGTATCATAACCGAGTTAAGCACACAAGGGAGGTTCACACACTTGCACACAACAACAATGTCCAACTAACTCACACATAGCCGTGGTTAGCACGTTCCCAAGGTTTTGGGTCGTTAACTCCGAATACCGATCACTCATGTGTTCCTAGATTTGGTTAGCTAAGGTTTAACACATATTTGAGGTTAAATGGTATCGGAGGCCAAATTCGCCACATAAATGAATTACTATAAACTCATTACATGTTTTTCTTACAAGGTGGCAAACACTCAGAAAAACATATTGGCATACAAGCCGGTGTAATCCGGTAGGACACAGGTTGCAAGAAAACCATACCTGTCACCGGAGTCCACTTTACCACGTCCACTTATGTTCCTCGAGCGATTCTCGAACAACTGTTAACGTCACATGTGTTTTTATTAACATCGGGGTTTGCTTGGTTATTTAATGTCTAATGCTTTACTTTCTCCGTTAACTTAGTTACATAACTTTACATTTTAACGTGTTTTACTTTCACATTTTGATACAACTTTTCTCCCACTTAATTGCCATCTAAAACCCACCTAACATGTCCTTAACAACCTCATAACATTATTAACCATCAATCCCCATCATTAGACATCATTTTCCAACCTTAAACAACATTTTTAGAGTGGTCCGGGACTTGGTCCTTACCTTAAGTCCCGGACCAACACATTAGAAAACTCTCGGGCGATTTTAATAGGGTGGTCCGGGACCTTGTACTCACCCCAAGTCCCGGACCACAACATGGAATAACCCTCGGCCTATTTTACACCCCTGGTCCGGACCTTTAACCATAACCTAGGTCCCGGACCAAACCTACAGAATTGGTAAAATGTCATTTTCCAAATGTTGTTACCTTAGTTCTCCACCTCCATTAATTGTATAACTTTACCAAATGTTCCTAGGTATATTCTAATGCCAAAATATCCCTTTGATTCACCTTATAACATCAACCAACTTGTTACCCAATTTTCTTACCAAATCTCTTAGCACTTGTAACATTTTCTATTTGGTTTCCTAAGTGGTGTTTCACCTATAAATGGCTACTACACTAAAATGCCTCCTCACCTTCATAACATCATCTCCCAAGCATCTCCTCTTGCTAACCAAATCCTCTTTTCACAACTTCTTGAATTCCTTTCTCAAAACCTTACCTAAACATCATTCCCACCTTGCACATTATCATAACCTAAACCTTAAACAAACTCCTCCAAGACTTAAATACATCCTCAAAACACACATTGAATTCTTAGAACTTCCAAGATAACACCCAAGTCCTTGCATCACTCTAAATCACCTTAATATTTGTTTTCTTCTCAAGTAAGCATTTATTCACCTTTAACACTTCCTAGTTCATCAAAACCATTTAAAACACTTAGATCTTCTTACACATTTTCCCAAATTTGGCCATAGCTTCTCTTGTATATACTCACATCCAACCACTTAGGTTTTCACCTTACTTCATTCAAGAACACCTAAATCCATCAAACACATTTTTACACACAAGGCTTCACACATTTAGCACTACATCACCATATAGTGCATAACTTAAATTGCTTGGCACTTAGGCCCTTAAATGCATGGCTCTTAGGCCCTTAATTGCATAAATCTTAAACACTGAATTTCCCACATAAGTAATGCCTTTGACCTGCAATTACACCCACAATACATATGCCCTTAACAACTCCTTGAGAGCATTTTACTAGCTCATTTGCCATTGGCTCCTTAGGTATTTTATTAAGCAAATCAAGCTCATTTTCCTAAGGCATTTAAGCTACATTGAGATAGTTTGTTTACCTCTTTTTCCTCACAAACTTCTTCCTTGTTTCCTTGTAAAACCGGTGGGGTGTTTAGTTGTTTGCCAACTTCTATACAATGTACAAATAATGGAATGAGTATTCAAGCATTATGCTTCATCTCATTATAAACCCTAGTCACATATATTATCTTAAGGTATTAAAATGATTGTTTTACCTTGGAATGGAAAGAGAGCTTGAATATATATCAAGAGAGGACTCCACCAAGCCCTTGGGAGATTCAAATGAAGCTAAAACAAAGCAAGGTAAATACACCATTAATGGTGATTTTCGGTCAACATAAGAACATGGAGGAAACATGGATTTTCTTTGAGTTTCCTTACCTTGAAGCAAAGGAGAATGTCAAGGCATGAAAAGATGAGCTCAAGCTCTTCCCATGGAGGTTTCTCTTGGCACCGAAATGGAGGTTTTGAAGTTTTGAAAAGACAAGATTGTAGAGCTTGGCTTAACTAAGAGAATGGTGGTCTTGAAATTGAATTTGGACCATGGAGCTAGGAGTTACAAGCATTCAAAGATGGAGTTCTTGTGTGGTACTATAGCAAATCGTAAAAGAGAGAAAGAAGGAAGGTAGAAGACGGTGGGAATTGGAGGAAATGAGAGAATGAAGATTGGAGTCTACTTTTAGAAGATATTTATGTACTAAAGTAACTTTCTTCTTTTACTTTCTTTTCCTTCCTTCCTTTAATTTATTTACATGGTGATGACTCACCTTACTAAAAACCGGCCCCCATCATATACTTGGGGGTAGTTTGGTCTTTGTTGACTCATTTAATTACTTATAACATCATATGTTACAAACTAGCTTATAAAAGTTACTATTCATCAAATCAAGGCACATAGAAGTGAAATTTTTGATTTCCCATTGATATAGCCACCCAAATGTGATACTATATAGTACACATGTTAATTAAAGAGTAATGATGGACATTTAGCCATTCAAAACTCATTTACAAGACAATTTTTCAAAAACGTGCTTTAAGACTTCTTAAAGCACATTTTGTGTTTTAACTTGTTTTGAAGCTTGGTTTTCTTTGGTAATTGATTTAATATGTTCATTAACATATTTATAAGGTATAGGTATGACCATTAGGTCTTATACACATTTATCCCAAGCTTAGAGCACATTTTAGCTCATATTGACCTTAAGGTATTTATTTGTGTTTTGTTTGGTTTCATTGTCTACCAAAGTTTCCTAAGGACTTAATTAGCCTTATAAAGTCATAATTAAACATTATCAAGTCTTGGTAGGCTCTTTGGGTCCTAACCAAGTTCACTCCAAGCTTAGAGCATGTTTTTGCTCAAACCGTGTCTTAGTGTTTTATTGTGTTTTACCATGGTTTAAATGGTTCATTTATGTTTCTAAGGCACTTTTTAGCCTTTAAATACCATAGTTTAACATTTACACAACATACCAAGGTTTGGGGTATTTCAATCTACCCCCCTTAAAAGAACTTCGTCCTCGAAGTTCACATTTCCTCGCATCATTGGGTTGAAATACGGGAATTACTTATAGCCATAAAACTTCCATTACCAACCATCCTTTACACCCAACCTCGGACTTAATGGTCCGGGCAACATATCCACATTACACATAAAATATCATACTCACATGGTAACCTCGGACTTAATGGTCCGGGTACCTTCACCACACTTGGACCTATACAATATCCCTTAGACTCTTAGGTCCGGGTGACATAACCACATTTATACACATAGGTCTATGTAACACAACACATTTAGACTCATAGGTCTTGATAACATACACTTTAGGAGATCAAAGTCAAAATAACCTTTATCACTCATACCAAACAACATGTCATAGCATGTATATCAAACAGAAATACCTTTTCCATCTCTCCATGGGTTCGAGTCCCATGTTGAGTACATATACACTGTGATCCCGCAGAACCCGGTCGCGATGGACACCTTCTGGTCCCCGTTCCTTTGGGAGATCAAAACAGTCACTTAATTTTTTTTTAACATATATACTTCTCATGTCACCGGTCCGAAGACAAAGGCTCATACGTCCTCAGCTCGTGAGCAAGTACTACAAAAATATTCTTTACTAGGTTAAGTATAAGAAGATCTTTTATTCAAAATATTAATCGATTGTTTTGGAAATACTCATTGAAATCCTTTTTGAAAACACAACACACAACTCCAAGTCCAGTTTATGCTCTTTGCATCTTTCTTAACGTGGTTGTTTGTGACCACTTACAGGGAGCTTCAAGAGTCATCCAACCCTGATGTGATCAGCATCAGTGTTGACTATCTCTCCACCCCAATTTGTGTTCGGCTTCCCTTGATCTCATGATAATCAAGTTTCACCTCCCACCTTTCCTCACTTCTTTTTCAACTAACAACTAATTCAAGCGTATCCCATTTTCTATCTTTAAATCCTTCTAGTCATAATCATTACATCTCCAAGGGATAGAACTCCGTCTATCAATCATCACCCAAATCCAACTTAATTCAAGTTACCTAGGGAATTTAATTCTCACTAGGTTCTATGTCGGTCTCATACCCCTCATAAATCACAACACTGTATATATATACATATTTTTTTATCAAAATACAATACATGGCTTACATTTATGCACCATCGGGGTTTTAGTTCCCCGGGAGTTTCTTTACTCCCTTCCACTTGTACTCTCACACACCACTGTTAACAAAATAAACACACTTCCCACAATGGTATTCGCATCTTCTGTGCGCAATTACCACAATTTAACCACAAATAAATGCGTATGTTGATATAACACACGCGCCAACCATCATAACAAATCATTTTGTGCTATGCACAACCCCGTTCACGTACACTTGTACGGTAAAACACACTAAGTGGTTTTGCGCTCTACCCCCCTTAAAAGGGATTACGCCCACGTAATCAATCACTAAACCTTGGCTTAAAATATTCTGCCGTCGTGAAGTGTTTTAACTTCCACGCGGTCCATTACACAATGGATTCTAATTAGAGGATCTTAACCATATTAGCGGTTTAGTTCCTAAACCAAGAATTCGCATTGGAGTTCTAACTCATAACCGGTTTCGGTCTTGGCCTGTGTGGCTTTTAGGCATTGCCAACTAGCCATTTATTCATATTCACAATGTATATTCGGCATTTGATGCATGGGCTCACTGGCCTCTGCTGCGCCATTCTGATAATTATAGGGCTAGTTTGCCCCATTCGTTACTGTTACTGTATTGTACATCTCCAATGCATTACCCTTATCTTGGGAAGCATGGTTTCTCACCCGACGCATGGTATCTCTTACCCTGAGCGAATTCGGTGAGTTTCAAAGCTTCCCATCCACTTCTCCAATAGCTTACTACGTAAACTGCACAATGTTTGACTTGCTTCTACCGACTTATTGTCGGTTGAGATTGAGCTACTACCTAATGTGTAGTGCTCTCTCGGTTATTTCCCACACCTGAGGTATATTTCATACCGACATTTGGTATTCATTGCCACTGTTATCACTTATTCTTAATCATACCTCCATACCTGGTTTCGTACAAGTACTCTTCCATTGGTATGACCTTGCATTTCCTATGCATTGATCATTATAGTACCATAGGTTTCTTTCTACATCCACCACAATTAACATTTCCCAAATCCTAGCTATCCCACTCGATCATTACTGCGCAAATGCAATACCAAAACACTCAGTCATACAGAGTGCAGAGGCGTAAACTCTTGACAGTAAATCTCTTATGCGATTGCAATAGGAGTTTACACTGTGTTTACTGGAATTCTTATCACATATCACTTGCTTCCGGCTTACTGCTCGGTTCCTTTGCTATCATTTACTGTTGTGCCTCCACTGGGTTTAACTCATAACTCTGCTCACTCCCCATTTTATCATCTAACAATACTCACACAACGGTCGCTTATTGCGCACCGTATCCTTACTCATTATACAACGTCAACTTATATTGCATCCGCTATTATATTAGCTTCCGCTATCACGTTGGGTTTATCTGGCCACTTATTTGGCTGATTTTTGAATATACTACTATTTTTCTTGAGCCTTTATGTTTCTTGAGCGTTGTTCGCTACACATTTAGCTTCACACACCTATGGTGATTGCTATCAGACTTATTACTCTTCCTGTGTACACAACTGGTACGAGCACTTCTTTTCGTATTATTTATTCAAATCATCCTGGGGTAATAACAACGTGGTCCATCCTCCACATATTTCTTGAACTTGGTCCACACAACTACCGCTCTCGCGGTTTCACAATATCGAGAGGTATCCCCACTCTTAAAGCAGTGGTTCGTTCTTCGCTCTATTTCCTTGTGTAACATATACTTCTGCAATCAATCTAATTTATATAACACATTTTATTTGTGCCTATAAGCCTTATTGCCTTGAGCTGCGCTCATTGTAGGCTGTCCACATACATATACTTCTTTGTGCAACATTACATAGTTTGGATATCATATTGAGCTCCATGACAAGGTCGTTGCATTCCGTTTCCTTTCATGGGATTCCCCTCAGGATTGTCAGTCCGTCTCCTGACAACTTATGTCTAATCTGGGTGTTAGTTTCAACCCTTGTGTTTCTGTCATGTCATTTTGTGCAACAATTATTGATGCGAACACCCTTTAAGGATTGCTCCTGGGTGTTGCTACTGGTATATTCAGTTAGCCACGCCGTTTGCGTTCTTAACCGGTTATTATCTTCTTCTGTGAAGATCAACATTTCCTGATAGTGTATGTACTCATTCTGGGAGTTTCATCCCGTTCATTGCACATTAATATGTCCACATTAGGCATCTGCCTTGCCACGCATAGGCTGGGTCTCCGTTCCAGCTATCATGTTTACTCCCCGAAATTCTTAAGACATGTGTGATATCTTTATATAACAGTTAGTGCACTTCGCACCTCTTGATTCTTAAACATATCCTTGAAACGAATTCACTAATTCCTTTAGTCTAGTTATCTTAACTGGGTTCCTCTACATCAACCATTCATGGTAATCCTTAGCTGTTATTTGACTTATACTGCTGACCGTAGTACGGAGTCGACTACTTCCCGTGTTCTGGACTCTACTCGTATACATATATGGGGTATCCTACTGATACATTACTACTTACCCAACTAACCTATAATAGGTCTGTCAGGCCCACATGCTCCTATCGGAGTGCGGTCGTCCCACAACACAGTTGGTACACTTGTAGTGTCCGTCACACGCCTAGGTGAAGTATTCTGTTGTCAACTCCCTTATATTGTCCCGTGACAATATTCATTCCTTGCTTCCCGAGCTTAATCGAGGGAAGGTTTATCCACTGTTGTATCCTTGTCAATTGCCCCTGGTTTCACTGGTTTGGTTTGAAAGAAGGTTGGAAAGAAGTGTTGGTTTGAAAGAAAATCTGGTTTTGAAAAGAAAGGGTTTGAATAAATTTGGGTTTGAAAGAAAAATTTCCATGGTTTCACAACATCTTCTTACCTTAGCCAAGTCTAGCTTCTTGCTGACTGGTGTGTTTCCAATTGCAGAGGTTAGGCTAACAGGCCCTTCCACTGTTATAACGATCACATTTAACCTTATGGTACTTTACCAAGTACTTGTAGTGGTTATAAATTTCCCGAACAGCCCTGTTATAGCAGCACTTGCCATGGCAAGTGCGCCATGCTAACTGGCTATCGGTTTGACACATACCGACTGTGGTATTGTTTTTACCCATACTGTCATCAGGGGCCTTGTTGGCCCTCGCTGATCGTACTGTCTTGATAAATACTCTTCTAGGTGATTTCTCACTGTCTTTACATGATAATCATTAACTAGGGTGTTTCCCATTGTAGGAGTCCCTATTTTCTTAGTACTGTATCCTCTTGTAGCCCGTTCCACGTATTTGGGCACTACGTTGTAGTTCCCTTGCCAGTTGGTACACCGTTGGTGTTTTACTTATCAACTGTGGTCCCATAGACACTCGTCTCGGGTTTTATTAATCCATTTCTTGCCTGTTGCACGGTCAGTGCGTTGCAAGCTGGTTATTCTCGACTGCTCTGCATGTCGACCCAGGTTGCCGGAAATTCTATTCTTTTATACACAAATTCTTCATTCTTCGCTATTAAATGCGGTTAACATTGTTCAGATGGATACCGTCTCCGGGATTCCCAGTTTTCGGGATCTACCGTATGACAGGTTCTCCGTTCTCACAGTAGTACTTAACATAGCCAGATCGGGTATTCCCGAGTAAGAGAGGACTTCCATCTCTCTGGCGTTGTTTCCCAAGTTATCAAACAGGGATTGTGGAGGGTGGGATGGATATAGTAGGTTTCCAGTATTCACTGGTAGTTCCTATCTAGCGTATCTCTCACGCTATCACTCAACCCTTAACCCAAAGTACTTAAATCCTAACTCGGTACTTCCTAAGCTCGGTAATTCAGTCATCAGAGTGATACTTCGCTCTGATACCACTTTTTGTAACACCCCAACTACATCCATACATTTAACAACACATTGCAGCGGAAACTTAACTCATCAGCATTACTTATTCCAATGGTGTTACACGCCGTTAACCACCCACGTGGCTAACAAGGCTAATACATACACATTTGTATCGGTCTGATGGACTAGATTCCCGAGCAACTACACAATACATTCCTCATTCCATTTTCAACATTTATTATATACATACATTCCCACTGTACCGAGTATTTACAAAACTGCCGATAACAATTTCGGTCTTACTACGCCTATCATACTCACGCCATTTAAATGGCTACCCATGTATAAACATCTGCCCCGTCCTACTCTCGAACGCTTCCAGCTCCTTGTACCTGAAATAGAAAAGGAGAGAAAGGGTGGCCCCCAAGGGGCTCAGCACCTTTGCTGGTATGGTAATCCCGCAGCCCACATGCTACCGGGCCACGCACAACTAATTGTCGTCTTAGCATGCAGTTGATTATATTTAAATCATGCATACAAGCCATAGACATACAACACATAACATTTCGCCTCAATGGGCTCAACCTATAACCAACACAACCACACTTAACCAACCATCCAATGATTCCTTAAACCCTAGAATGGCTCTCCTCCAAACGGAGCTACTTCCTTAACGAACGACATGTACCCATTAATCGGTTATCCTTAAACGCCTCTTGTCACCAACTGGGATTCATTTCCATGATCCACACATTCCATATCCTACACATAACTCATTCCTCACATAACAAAACATAACAAACCTTTCTTGTTTCGACGTACACATGACAACATCGCATTCATTTAAAACACCCAATATATATATGTACCATAGCATAGCAAGGGAATTTGCATAGCATCATAACATCACACACCATAAAATCGGTTCTCACAAGGAACCTTCCACCATAGTTAGTATACCATGTGAGCCTAGGGATTTTTGCCAATCCCATGTTAAGCTCGTTACCAACCTCGTTACCGTCCGGTTATATAGAACGGTTAACTTATACCCAAGGTGTGTCGGATATAGTAATCACCAAGCACACCGAAATAACATACGCATGCCCTGTGGCCCGACGTGAGTCAGTAACTAGCTTTGGATAAGCTAAGGGAAGGTAGAAACCAAATTGGAATACCACCTATACATACACCAAGAGAGCCGAACCGGATATGATATCGACTCCCGTCCATCACACGCGTGGCCGGAACAACCGGACTCCTCACCCCCCATTAGTACACATACACTTAATAATAAGTAGTTAGAGATCCATTATGGAGCCTACCACATCCACACACCGTACGGTATCATAACCGAGTTAAGCACACAAGGGAGGTTCACACACTTGCACACAACAACAATGTCCAACTAACTCACACATAGCCGTGGTTAGCACGTTCCCAAGGTTTGGGTCGTTAACTCCGAATACCGATCACTCATGTGTTCCTAGATTTGGTTAGCTAAGGTTTAACACATATTTGAGGTTAAATGGTATCGGAGGCCAAATTCGCCACATAAATGAATTACTATAAACTCATTACATGTTTTAATCTTACAAGGTGGCAAACACTCAGAAAAACATATTGGCATACAAGCCGGTGTAATCCGGTAGGACACAGGTTGCAAGAAAACCATACCTGTCACCGGAGTCCACTTTACCACGTCCACTTATGTTCCTCGAGCGATTCTCGAAACTGTTAACATCACATGTGTTATTAACATCGGGGTTTGCTTGGTTATTAATGTCTAATGCTTTACTTTCTCCGTTAACTTAGTTACATAACTTTACATTTTAACGTGTTTTACTTTCACATTTTGATACAACTTTTCTCCCACTTAATTGCCATCTAAAACCCACCTAACATGTCCTTAACAACCTCATAACATTATTAACCATCAATCCCCATCATTAGACATCATTTTCCAACCTTAAACAACATTTTTAGAGTGGTCCGGGACTTGGTCCTTACCTTAAGTCCCGGACCAACACATTAGAAAACTCTCGGGCGATTTTAATAGGGTGGTCCGGGACCTTGTACTCACCCCAAGTCCCGGACCACAACATGGAATAACCCTCGGCCTATTTTACACCCCTGGTCCGGACCTTTAACCATAACCTAGGTCCGGACCAAACCTACAGAATTGGTAAAATGTCATTTTCCAAATGTTGTTACCTTAGTTCTCCACCTCCATTAATTGTATAACTTTACCAAATGTTCCTAGGTATATTCTAATGCCAAAATATCCCTTGATTCACCTTATAACATCAACCAACTTGTTACCCAATTTTCTTACCAAATCTCTTAGCACTTGTAACATTTTCTATTTGGTTTCCTAAGTGGTGTTTTCACCTATAAATGGCTACTACACTAAAATGCCTCCTCACCTTCATAACATCATCTCCCAAGCATCTCCTCTTGCTAACCAAATCCTCTTTTCACAACTTCTTGAATTCCTTTCTCAAAACCTTACCTAAACATCATTCCCACCTTGCACATTATCATAACCTAAACCTTAAACAAACTCCTCCAAGACTTAAATACATCCTCAAAACACACATTGAATTCTTAGAACTTCCAAGATAACACCAAGTCCTTGCATCACTCTAAATCACCTTAATATTTGTTTTCTTCTCAAGTAAGCATTTATTCACCTTTAACACTTCCTAGTTCATCAAAACCATTTAAAACACTTAGATCTTCTTACACATTTTCCCAAATTTGGCCATAGCTTCTCTTGTATATACTCACATCCAACCACTTAGGTTTTCACCTTACTTCATTCAAGAACACCTAAAATCCATCAAACACATTTTTACACACAAGGCTTCACACATTTAGCACTACATCACCATATAGTGCATAACTTAAATTGCTTGGCACTTAGGCCCTTAAATGCATGGCTCTTAGGCCCTTAAATTGCATAAATCTTAAACACTGAATTTCCCACATAAGTAATGCCTTTGACCTGCAATTACACCCAACAATACATATGCCCTTAACAAACTCCTTGAGAGCATTTTACTAGCTCATTTGCCATTGGCTCCTTAGGTATTTTATTAAGCAAATCAAGCTCATTTTCCTAAGGCATTTAAGCTACATTGAGATAGTTTGTTTACCTCTTTTTCCTCACAAACTTCTTCCTTGTTTCCTTGTAAAACCGGTGGGGTGTTTAGTTGTTTGCCAACTTCTATACAATGTACAAATAATGGAATGAGTATTCAAGCATTATGCTTCATCTCATTATAAACCCTAGTCACATATATTATCTTAAGGTATTAAAATGATTGTTTTACCTTGGAATGGAAAGAGAGCTTGAATATATATCAAGAGAGGACTCCACCAAGCCCTTGGGAGATTCAAATGAAGCTAAAACAAAGCAAGGTAAATACACCATTAATGGTGATTTTCGGTCAACATAAGAACATGGAGGAAACATGGATTTTCTTTGAGTTTCCTTACCTTGAAGCAAAGGAGAATGTCAAGGCATGAAAAGATGAGCTCAAGCTCTTCCCATGGAGGTTTCTTGGCACCGAAATGGAGGTTTTGAAGTTTTGAAAAGACAAGATTGTAGAGCTTGGCTTAACTAAGAGAATGGTGGTCTTGAAATTGAATTTGGACCATGGAGCTAGGAGTTACAAGCATTCAAGATGGAGTTCTTGTGTGGTACTATAGCAAATCGTAAAAGAGAGAAAGAAGGAAGGTAGAAGACGGTGGGAATTGGAGGAAATGAGAGAATGAAGATTGGAGTCTACTTTAGAAGATATTATGTACTAAAGTAACTTTCTTCTTTTACTTTCTTTTCCTTCCTTCCTTTAATTATTACATGGTGATGACTCACCTTACTAAAAACCGGCCCCCATCATATACTTGGGGGTAGTTTGGTCTTTGTTGACTCATTTAATTACTTATAACATCATATGTTACAAACTAGCTTATAAAAGTTACTATTCATCAAATCAAGGCACATAGAAGTGAAATTTTTGATTTCCCATTGATATAGCCACCCAAATGTGATACTATATAGTACACATGTTAATTAAAGAGTAATGATGGACATTTAGCCATTCAAAACTCATTTACAAGACAATTTTTCAAAAACGTGCTTTAAGACTTCTTAAAGCACATTTTGTGTTTTAACTTGTTTTCAAGCTTGGTTTTTTTGGTAATTGATTTAATATGTTCATTAACATATTTATAAGGTATAGGTATGACATTAGGTCTTATACACTTTATCCCAAGCTTAGAGCACATTTTAGCTCATATTGACCTTAAGGTATTTATTTGTGTTTTGTTTGGTTTCATTGTCTACCAAAGTTTCCTAAGGACTTAATTAGCCTTATAAAGTCATAATTAAACATTATCAAGTTGGTAGGCTCTTTGGGTCCTAACCAAGTTCACTCCAAGCTTAGAGCATTTTTTGCTCAAACCGTGTCTTAGTGTTTTATTGGTTTTACCATGGTTTAAATGGTTCATTTATGTTTCTAAGGCACTTTTTAGCCTTTAAATACCATAGTTTAACATTTACACAACATACCAAGGTTTGGGGTATTTCACTTATTATTACCAGATCTAATCTTGGCCGTCCAATCTCTTAAAACGAGATCGGACGGCCCCTGTGTTGCGAGTTCATCAGCGAACTCAGTGAGCAGATCGAGTACTAATTCGCGAATATCTCCTAATCTACAGAACGAAATCGAGTGATTTTTGTTTCTATGGATTTGTAATCAAATTTCGGTTCTATTGGTATCAATTTCCCCAATTATAATGCAGATTTCATCAAGATTCGAATTCGATTTGGAAGCTAGGGTTTATCTCGGTACAGAATACAAATCGGATACAAATCATCCAAATTCTCCTAACCTAACACGAAATTGACTAAATTGGCACATGGATTAGGTCGAAATCATGACTAAGAACAACAATATCGGAGCAATTTGATCGGAGACTCACCGGATTGTGCGAATTGGATGAATTCCGATTCGGAAAAACTGGAAAAACTCGAACTTTAGACAGTTCGGGGTGCCAACTTTGAGGATCTATAACTAGCAGTACAAGACGGGTTAGATAATGAGTAAGGGCTCATTGGAAAAAGAATTGTATATCTACACAATGATAGCAAGCACTAATCCTAACTCGCATCACACAGAAAGAAATCGAAGCCACAAAACACGAGTTTACCTCTCTGTTTCGGTATTATTTTATGTGCTGGCAAGACCGAAACTTTAGGCCTCTATATCTCCCAACTGGTTACGAATTGGACTTGGGCATAAACATGAAAGTTGTAGATGGATTAGAGATCTACACAACGAGCTATAAAAATCGAAATTTGGTTGAAAGACGAGGAAGTTATGGCAAGACGAACTTTACCTGAAATCGGATGAAACTGGAAACTCGGTTACGAACTCGAAAGTTGACAACTTTGGATCAACTTTCCCGTCGATGTAGAATGAGTTAGGGCTTGTATGAGTTACAGTTGTAAAGAGGGAATTAAGAAGGAGAAGAGAGTGGTGAAGACGGCATGGAAAAATATTGAGTAATGTGAAAGTTATAGCCGTCTAAAGTTAGGGCTAGGAAGTGAATCGGTTACGAAAATCAGGGAAGGAAATCGGCTAAGTGTG
The DNA here is from genome assembly GCA_023374045.1 of Limonium bicolor. NCBI lineage: Eukaryota > Viridiplantae > Streptophyta > Magnoliopsida > Caryophyllales > Plumbaginaceae > Limonium > Limonium bicolor. The sequence goes on along the minus strand of CM041781.1, from coordinate 87,747,419 downwards.
GGCGACCCCTACAGAGTGACACGTGGCACTTCTTAAAATTTTGATTCAAAACTTCAATCTAGCATAACTTTGGCTAGGATGATCCGTTTTTGACGTTCTTTTATCGATCTTCATGGTTTTTCATAACCTATTATTGGTATAGGTTTCATGACCTGGTTTGACCATTCTCAAAAAGTCAACTCTAGCAAGGCTTAATAAGCTTTAAGGCTTCTAGAATTTTATATTGACTTTTATATTTCAAAACAATGTTCCAACACTTCCTAAAATCTTTATAATATATTTGGAGTGTTTAATAATTTTCCCAAGATTTATTGATATAAATCTTATTATTAATTTCTAATACTATACAATAATATATAATAATTAGGGAAAACCCCTAAATAAATTCACAACCCCTTATATTAATTTAATATTCATAATTCTATATAATAATTTAATATTCATAATTCCATATAATAATTAATACTTAATAGTATTATTAAAGGTTTAATAAAAGAAATCCCCTAAATTAATTTAAATTAATTTAGGGGTATTTCACCTGATGTCTTTCCTAAGGAGCTCCCAGGCATGACGCCTACATGGGCAGTTGAGTTGAGATTGACTTGGTGCCGGGCACCGGACCTATAGCGAAGGCGCCCTACCGTATGGCTCCAGCTGAGATGACAGAGCTCAAAGAGCAGCTGCGAGACCTACTCGACAAGGGATTTATCCGCCCTAGCGTTTCACCATGGGGAGCACCAGTCCTTTTGAAGTGAAAGAAAGGATGGTAGTCTCCGCCTCTGCATCGATTACAGAGAGCTGAATGCTGTGACGGTGAAGAACCGTTACCCATTGCCACGTATCGATGATTTGTTTGACCAGCTGAGAGGTGCATTTGTGTTCTCTAAGATCGATCTACGATCGGGTTACCATCAGATTGCTATCAGAGACAGTGATATAGAGAAGATCGCATTTCGAACCAGATATGGACACTATGAATTCACGGTCATGCCGTTTATCTAATGCACCAGCAAAGTTTATGGACTTGATGAATCGGTTGTTTCGAGATCAGTTGGATAAGTCAGTGGTTGTCTTCATCGATGATATTCTTATCCATTCTAAGTCCAAGGTTGAGCACGAAAGTCACCTAAGGAGTGTATTGCAGACATTGAGAGAGAACCAGCTTTATGCGAAGTTCTTGAAGTGTGAATTTTGGTTGGACCAAGTCTCTTTTCTTGGTCATGTTATTTCTGAGGCCGGGATCGCTGTGGATCCGGCCAAGATTGATGCTGTGCGCACCTGGCCTAGACCGAAGACGGTTACCAACATCCGGAGCTTCCTCGGTCTGGCAGGTTATTATCGGAGGTTTGTGAGGAATTTTTCTAGTGTTTCGAAACCGTTGACATCCTTAATGAAGAAGGATGCACCGTTTGAGTGGACGGTTGACTGTGAGAGCTCATTTCAGAGTCTCAAGGATGCTTTGACTTCTGCACCGGTTCTTACTATACCAGAGGGTACCGATGGTTTTGAGGTGTACTGTGACGCGTCAGGTAAGGGAATGGGTTGTGTTTTGATGCAACACGGGAAGGTCGTGGCTTACGCCTCCCGACAGTTGAAACGACATGAGGAAAACTATCCTACACATGATTTAAAATTGGGTGCCATTGTCTTCGCCTTGAAGATATGGCGACACCATTTGTACGGAGTGAATGTGACGATCTATTCAGATCACAAGAGTTTGAAATACCTGTTCACTCAGAAGGAGTTGAACATGAGGCAAAGAAGATGGGTTGAGTTCCTTACTGATTATGATATTAACCTTCAGTACAAGGAAGGTAAAGCAAACATTGTAGCTGATGCATTGAGTCGCCGAGCACACTCTCTCCATTCATTTATCTCTCACTCTAGCTTGGTTGAAGAGGTGCGGAGTGCTCAGATGTCAGATCAGTACATGCAAGAGATCAAAAGGAAGCTTATTGATGGCACATTCGAAGGCCAAAAGTATGATTTCCGACTACATGATGATGATTTGATCAGGCTGAATGGCCGACTTTGTATTCCACGAAATAGCGCTGAGCTGAAGGAGCGCATACTGAGCGAATCACACTGTTCTTCTACTTCTATCCACCCCGGAGCTTCAAAGATGTACAAGAGTATGAAGAGATATTTCTGGTGGACCGGTATGAAGAAAGATGTAACAGACTATGTTGTTAGGTGTCTCACTTGCTAGAAGGTCAAGTTTGAGCACCGTCGTCCTGGTGGCATGGTACAACCAATGCCCGTTCCTGAATGGAAGTTTCATGATATCTCCATGGACTTCGTTGTTGGGCTTCCGCCTACTCGGGGAGGCTTAAATATGATTTGGGTCGTTGTTGACCGACTGACCAAGGTGGCCCGATTCATTCCGATGAAGGACACCTGGAAAGTGGCGAAGCTAGCAGAGCTCTTCGACCGTGAGATAATACGACATCATGGAGTACCGAAGACTATCGTGTCTGATAGGGATACCAGATTCCTCTCGAGGTACTAGAGAAGTACACGGGAAGCGCTTGGTACCGAACTGAAGTTGAGTACGCGTTCCACCCACAGACAGATGGTCAGAGTGAGCGCACCATACAGACGCTTGAGGACATGTTACGTGCATGTGCACTTGACTTTTAGACCAGCTGGATTGATAAGTTGCATCTGATCGAGTTTAGCTACAACAACAGTTACCATGCTTCGATCAAGATGTCTCCCTTCCAGGCTTTGTACGGTAGACCATGCCGCACGCCTTTATGCTGGGATGAGTCGAGTGAGATGGTCATTATAGGACCTGAGTATTTGGAGCAAGTACAAGCAGAAGTTCGCCAGATCCGGGCTAACATGAAGGCAGCTCAGGATAGGCAGAAATCGTACGCCGATGTGCGCAGACGTGACCTGGAGTTCGCCGTGGGCGATCAGGTATTTCTTAGAGTATCCCCCATGAAGGGTGTGTTTCGTTTTGGCCAGAAGGGCAAGTTGAGCCCGAAATATGTGGGGCCTTATGTTGTTACGGAGCGGATAGGCCCGGTAGCCTACAGACTCGATTTACCTGCTGAGCTGGGCAAGGTACATGATGTATTTCATGTGTCCCAGTTGAAGAAATATATGTCTCATCCGTCTCATGTACTTCAGCCCGAAATGTTAACACTAGAGCTGACCATGCGATCAGTGGAGACTCCCGTACGGATCCTGGACACCAAGACTCGAGACACTCGCCATAAGTCTGTGAGATTGGTGAAGGTTCTCTGGTCTAACCAGGAAGTCGAGGAGGCCACTTGGGAGCTGGAAGAGAAAATGAGGGCGAAGTACCCGTCGCTGTTTACTTCTTAGTATTTGTATGTATAGGGTACGGGGCGTACCCCTATTTAAGGGGGGTAGAGCCGTTTCGGTTATGTATGTACGGCATGTATTGAAATACATGTCTATGTTGTTATGTTATAGACCTTGAGTCTAAGTGATGTTTGTTATGGGGACCTTGTGTCCGATGCGATGTAAAGAATGTTTGTATGTTTGTCATGGAAACGTTGTTTCAAAAGTAATCCCCGCGTTCTAATAATTAAGATGCGTGGGAAGTGTGAACTTTGGGGATAAAATTCTTTTAAGGGGGGTAGATTGAAATACCCCAAACCTTAGTATGTTAGTTAATTATATAATTATTATATTTTAAGGCTTATTTCAGTCATTAAGAACATGTGGGAAAAATTCCCGAAGGAAACGGATCCAAATAGTGGATTAAAAATGCAAAACGAGCGTTAAAGCACGCCTTTCGAGAAACCCGGGAAATGTGATTTTAAACGGGTTTAATGGACTAATAAAAATTTATAGTCGATCATATGACTATAATTAAATATTAGTCAAGGTCTAGGACCATAAAAAAAATAAATAAAACAAAAATCCGGAAACCGGACCCGGATTGTTAAAACTGACAGTTCAGGAATTAACGGGTGTTATCTGCTAATGATCAAGTGCCACTCTCTCACATTGTAAAATAAAGTCAGATTTTGCCCTCTCTCTCCTTGTGTCTCACGAATTGGCTGAAATACCCCTAAATTAATTTAAATTAATTTAGGGGATTTTTTTTATTAAACCATAAATATACTATTAATATTAAATTATGGTATGGAATTATGAATATTAAATTATTATATGGAATTGTGAAATTTATTTAGGGGTTTTCTCCTATTTAACCCTAATTATTATACATTATTATATAGTATTATGAATTTAATAATAAGATTTATAAGTCAATAAATCTTGGGAAAATTTCTAAACACTCCAAATATATTATAAAGATTTTAGGAAGTGTTGGAATATTGTTTTGAAACATAAAAGTCAATATAAAATTCTCGAAACCTTAAAGCTTATTAAGCCTTGCTAGAGTTGACTTTTGAGAATGGTCAAACCAGGCCATGAAACCTATACCAATAAATAGGTTATGAAAAACCATGAAGATCGATAAAAAGAACGTTAAAAACGGATCATCCTAGCCAAAGTTATGACAAATTGAAGTTTAGAGCCAAAATTTTAGAAGTTGCTGACGTGTCAGTCAGCCAGCCAATGGCACTGGAACGCCTGAGTTTCCCATCGGTTTTGGCATGCCATAGGTCGATCTTCAGACGCTTATATCTTTTTCTCTACTCCACCATTTGGTATGGCATCTGTTTCATTCGATTCTCCTATCTTTCCTCTTTCCAACCATTACTCACACACCATCTAACTCCTTCTACAATGATCGGAAAGTTGATCCAAAGTTACCTCCTCGCGAGTTCGTAACCCAGAACTGTAGTTTTTCCTGAAAACGGGTAAACTTCGTCACGCCATAACTTCTTCATTTCTCATCCAAATTTCGTGTTCTTTAGCTTGTTTTGAAGATCTCTAATCCCTCTACAACTTTCATGTTGATGGCCAAGGCTGATTCGCACTGGTTTGGGAGATAAATCTATCTAAAGTAGCCTACTCGATCACGGTCGGAAATCTGCCCAGTTCATCCCGAAACCAACTAGGTAAACACGGATCTTGTGAGATCTGTAACTTTCTCCCTAGTTCATCAAATTCAATGATTCTTCCACTAACATCTAGAGTTACATGTCTAGTTTGGATTGTGATAGGTTCCATGAACCAAATCTCTTTCAGTTGGTGCGAGTTGATTCGAGAAGTGGCATACCTGAACCGCACATAAAATAACGTTTTCCAGATTTCCCGATTTGATTTCACCCCGTTAATGCAATTCCGGTGAGTTTCCGATCAAATTTCTCCATGGTTTCCATTCGAAATTTCATCATCGATCAAACCCACATGCCAATTTAGTCTATTATGCATTACAAAGGGAGAATTTGTCAAAATTAAGTTCGAACTCAACTATGAACCCTAACATCGAACCCAGTTTTCGAATCGGTTCAATTCTGCATGAAAATTGGGGAAATTGGTACCATTAGAATCGTAATTTGATTTCGAATCGATAGGAACAAGAATCACTCGATTTCGTTCTGTAGATTAGGAGAAAATCGGGATTTAGTACTCGAATGGGTGAGTGAGTTGATGATGAACTAGAGACACAGGGACCGTCCGATCGCAGTTTAAAGGAACGGACGGCCCAGATTAGATCGTGGGAATATAAGAGTATATTAAGTTTTATAAATTTCAGTAAATAGTCTTAACTTGTTGGATTTATTTAATTGCCTTCCCGAATGTATTTTGACTTGAAATTTTAACCATAGATTCCTTATAAAGTCTAGTTTATTTTGATGTAAATTAATTTGGGTTTTGAGTTTTTAAACATAAGTTATGATTTTTGCAAGTTACGAGTATTATAGAATTATTTGGGTAATTTAAAAAGATATTTTTATGAAACAAAAATTTTATAATATGTCTAAAATGTTATAGTTATTATATATTAAATTTGGGAATTTTTGGACAAGGGTAAATAGGTTTAAAAATTATGTTTATGGAATTTTCATAAGAATAACTTATAATATATGGTTTTTAATATAACAAAAATTAAAGTATGGTTTGTCAATAAGCTTTATAGGTTGGGGAAAATATAATAAGACTAAACTAACATTTAATACAGAATGTTAATAAATATTTTTGGGTATAAACTTTAAAGTGAAGTAAATATATATATATATAGATGTACGTATATATAAACGAAATAAAATAGTAACTTAGGTTAAATCAAGGAACTAAATTAATCTACATTTATATTAATTATATAATATGTTAATATACTTAATTGAAACTAATGAAAATACTTTATTTTATAAACCATATATTGGATGTAGCTATGTGTAAAAGTTAGTATAAATAATTAAGTGCAATAAAACTACACAAGGAATGTCTTGAATAAATCCTAATATATATACACATAAAAAAACTACATAAATAAAAGAAATAAAATGCCTTATAAAAATATAATATGAAGGAATTAATGAGATAAACTAAACCCCTACATATATAATAAAAGAATATTATATGAGGCGGTATTAAATTATGATTATTAAACTTAAGGAGTTATCTTTGAATTTCTAAGATTTATATAAACCGTATTAAAATACATGTATAGTAATAGTCAACGACCATAATGTAAGTCTATAATTGGGTTAAGTAATTAATAAGTTAAAACTTAGGAAAAATTGTGATTAGATTACATAAAATGTTACACAAATAGATCTTATTCTATAATTAATGATAAATAAATGTAATACTTTTACATCTAAATGTTCTTAATATATAAACAATAATAAAGTAAATTAAATACTTTTACATATGAATGTGAGGTGGAATAGTAAGTATAGATTTAATCATTTCTTAGCATTTAAGGTATTGAAATATAACTTAATGTTTTAAGATAAAATCATTAAAAGGATTATGATATAAAACTACATTAAACTATGATTTGGAAATTTATCTAAATAATAATCCTTAAGTTTCTTGGCATTAGATAAGCCATATGAAATACATTTATAACATTAATTACCAATACTTAGGATGTGAGTCTACAATTAAGTGAGGTATTTAGTAGTTAGAATTTATAGAAAGGTTTATAAATAGGAATTTGATACTTAAAACCTTTGAACCTTTTATTAGATAAAACTAACTTACATAAGAGATTATATTGATCTACTTTACGACACTAAAAATATTAATGTGTCATTTGAGTATAAGGTATGAGGATTTTTCAGAACATATTATCTTATTAAGTAATTGACAATTTCACTTGTGAATGAGAGTTTAATTGTTAGATAAATTCTACCTTATGTTAAGATATAATGTTCATCCTAAAACATAATAAAGGAGATTAATTTATTAAGTTATTCCTTTGAAACCTTAGGTTTTGTAAACAATATGAAAAATGTATTTTAAGATGTAAGTTTATTAAAATTTAGTATAAAAGGATTATACATAGTCTATAGCGGGAATGTGTGTAAAAATAAAGCATTTGGGAAATTAAATGTAAGCAAGGATAAATAAAAGGTTATCTTAAAGTGCCTTATTATATAGTTAATGATAAAGTAAATAATATACCTTGGAAATACTAAATGTAAGAGTTCGATAAATCTAAGTTAACTATAATATAGTTATTCAAGATGAGAAGCAATTTAACATCTTATGATAAGGTTATTAGATGGTTGTAATAAAAGTCATCCTAAACTAAACATATGATAAATGAGTGTAGTAACTCAATTAGGTTATCATAAAATGCATCTATAACACCATGTTTCCAATATACAGGATGTAGATCTTAATTAAGTTGAGGGGAAAACTTAATCATAATGGATTTTGGTAATACTGATAAAATACATAATCATTACATTGTGAAATAATAGTATAATATTCTAAGATAAACCTATCATAGGTCATAACCCGATATTTATTCTAAATTAGGAATAAAAGTATTACGCTTAAAAATTATTATTGAGATTCTAAGATTAGATGAATAATATAATACACACTTATGATATAAGGGTCTCAAGAGTCTTGAATTGAGAATTAGGGTTAAGTATGAATAAAATGGATAAGAGTGTAACAATTAACAAGTGTTAATAACATACATTCCCTAGTCTTACAACCTTGGGTTATACAACATTCTAATATAAGTCAAAGGTTATACATAACATTTAAGTGAGGGCTTAAAAGACAATTGAGACTTAGAAATAAGAGTGAGGAATTTATTTAAGTTTAACTTAGGTTACAAGTTATTGATGTTAGACTACCTTTAATATCCTCAGAGTATTGTTGATTATTTGCACAAGTCGACTAGAACTGCTACAGCGATTACCAGGTACGACTTCTCGTACTCAGATACTTTTGGTGACGAACTTTATGGAATGTTTTGAGAAACGCTAAGTGAGCTTGAATGGATTTCAAAGGAGACTATTTGTGTGACTAACTCAGCTTGATGTGACTAACTGAGCCTTGAATGTACAACTCACATGATCATTGGTTCCTCCTATCTGGTTGTCTCATTAGATATTAACTGCTGAGGGTTTACGCCTCTGCACTCTGTAGGACTGAGTGTTTTGGTATTGCACTTGTGCAGTTATTAGTCTATTGGGAATATGGGAAATGTTGATCTTGGTAAACTCTTCTTTTGACTATGGATATTGTTTCATCCATGAGCTGAGTCTTTGTTGTGATGTGCGCACATCTTCACCGGTAAACAGCGAGGGGCTGTATATCCCCTGTCCAATCGGACGTTGTAAACAGCGAGGGGCTGTATATCCCCTGTCCTATCGGACGTAGTTAACAGCGAGGGGCTGTATATCCCCTGTCCCAAAAGGGACGCAGTTGGCAGCAGGGCCATCTCTTCCAATTGGTTTTATTCCACTCTTGAGTTATGGTTCTTGGATATCTTCTTTCATTCCCAGACCTTGTGACTACTTGGGTCTTTCTAATCCTAATTGGAACTGAATCTAACTTAAGCAATGGATGTTCACTAACTTCTGGCGTGGTTTCTTTTATGTTGGCTCACTCTACCTTCACGTTATTTATCTCTATCCTTGACTTGTTATCTTTGACTTGGTGTTTTGGTGTGCCTTGTTCCTCTGATTTGTTTTGAGCATTTGACTTCAAGTTATTGTTATTTTAAGAGTTATGTTTTTCTTTTAATACTGTTGTTTTGGAGAGTTGTACCAGTTCCATTCCAGGGAACTGACTCACCCCTCCTGGGGTGGGCTGCTTGGTTTCATCTTGCAGGTACGAATTGTTATACAGGTGGCCACGAAGAGTATGAGTGTATGGGATGGGAATTAGGAATTTGGAGAGCTACTGTATTTTGTTATCATTACTTTTATACTATGTTTTCTCGAGTTCAGACCGTAGCATTTGTAATATCATAAGTTGTAATTGGTGAGGTTTGGTGCCGGGTGTTTGGAACCCGATGATCTGTAATCGCCTTAGTATTTTATTTCCGCTGCATTTATGATAAGTAGGGGCGTTACATTGGCCCCCCCTCTCTCTTTTATTTACCTCACTCTATTAGCTACAAGACAAAATAATAAAGCACATTTACTTTACTCTCTCTCCACACTCTCTTTCCCTCATTTCTCTTGTGTCTCACGATTGCTTCCCTCTCTCTCAGCCTTTCTTCTTCATTTTGCTCCTCTAATGGCGATTCCACAAGCCAAAGAACAACCCCAACTTCATCTCCTTGTAACTTCTTCATCCTAGCTCCAAATCAAGAAATTTTTACACCAAAATACTCCTCTCATCTTGGGGATTATTTTCCACCTTTTAAAATCTCAAAACTCCATACTTCATTTCCATGGGTATACCACATTTTGAAGAGGAAGCTTCATATTCTTGAAGCCAAACATCTTCTTGTTGTTCTAAGGTAAAAAAGAACTCAAAAATCCATTCATTTCCCATTCTCTATGGTGGCCGATTTTGGTGTGTACTAAACACCATTGTTTTCTCTCTATTTTAGCTTGTTCAATCTTTTAGAAGTGTTGAAGCTAGCCCAAATTCCATTACCAAAAACTCCATCTTGAAGTAGAAGGTAATTCCCTCCTATGATGTTTCGAATATTGATTCTAGGGTTAATGGAATAGTCTTCCTAAACCCTCCATACTCATTGTAATTATTTTGGCATGGTCATTAGTGTAGCAATAAATCGCGTTGAAAACCGGTTGTGGAGCAAGAAGTAAAGAGAAGGGGAAAGTTTGGAAAGAAAACCCAAGGTAGTTAACTTACCTTGAACTAGTGTGTGATCTATGAATGTGTTTATGTTGAGCAATATAAATGTTCAGTGAAATGCAGGTGTTGGTAATAATATGAGGAAATTCAGTGTTTAAATTAATGTTGTTTAAAGGCCTAAGAGCCAAGCCTTTAAGGTTTATGAATATTGAGGGCTATTGTGGTTTAAATGGTGAATTTTAAGTGTGTTTTGGTGTCTTGGATGAATTGCTGGTTGGAGTGTTTTAGTGGGTTAAAAAAATGAGTGGGAACATGTGAAAATTATGGGGAGATCATGTCAAAATTTGTGTAGAAATATAATGGTTCAAATGCACTTCTAGGTGGGAGCAAACTAGTGAACTACAAGGGTTTTGAGAGAGTATTTGAGGAACTTAGAAATAAACTTGTAAATGAATTTGGAGGGGAATATATGAAGGTTTTAGTGTGCCAAATGATGTTAGAACACACCAGGAGGCTTGTAGAGAAGTTTGGAAAAGATTTGACAATTGTTGGGCAGATTCTGGTGGCGTCCGACCCAGAGGTCCGACCCACAGTTGGTCGGACGGCCTCTATTGGCCACTCGTAATTGCTTCTGGAATGGTCCGACCCAGCTGGTTGGGTCGGACATGGGTCGGACGGGAGAGATTAAAAGACGGTAATGTTTCTGTAATGGTCCGACCCAGATGGATGGGTCGGACCAAGTAGAGATTTTCAAACCCGAAGGTTACTGGGAGGGTCCGACCCAGTTGGTGGGTCGGACAGACCAAAACTTACAGGAAAAAAAATGGAAAAGAATATGACAAATGTAGTTAACCCTAGGGGGTATAATGAAGGTAATCTAGGGTAAGTTTAGACATTTAAAACATGTCATATAATCATGTAAAATACTTAGTAAAGCTCGAAGTTAAGTAAATTAATTAACCGACGTTACTAATCATGTATAGGAGTGGCCTACGGTGGAACACTAGAGCGGCAAGGACCAAGGTATGGTTTTCTTGCAGTCTGTTGCCTACCGGTTTACACCGGCTTGTGTGTTGTTTGTTCTCCTGTGTGTTTATGACCTTGTAAGATTAAATCATGAAACGAGTTTACAGTTCTTATTATTAATGTGACGTGTACGTACCGATTCCGGTAACCTCGAATGTGTGCTAACCGTTAATTGACCCAAATCTAGGAACGTAAGGGAACGGTATCCGGTAATAACGTTCCAACCTAAGGAACGTTCTAACCCGGCTATGTGTGTTTAGTTATGATGTGTGTTGCTGAATTATGCCTTACCTCCCTTGCATGTCTAACTGGACTTAAACACTTACTTGTGTGAGATTATGTTAAGCTCCCATCGTGGGACTTCTAACGAGTGCTAACCGGGGGAGTGAGGAATCCGGTCGTTCCGGTCACGCGTGTATGTATGGGGGTCGACATCTGCATCAGATTCGGCTCTCTCCTTATGTTAGGGTAGTTTTCCCTTCTTGGGAATTCGACCTCCCATTAGCTTAGCCAAGGCTTGCATACCTGACTTCCACTCGGGCTAGGGGGAAAATTATGTGTTGATGTGTTCGGGTCACTACGCCCGTCTCATCTTTCAAGTTAAGTTATTCATCCGACTAACAAAACAGTAAAGTGATATGTGTTAAGCTTAACATGAGGGTGAAGACATTCTCTAGGCTTACAAGTTGACTAACCATGTTGTTTGCTACCTAAAGTGAATCGTTTCACTATGTATGTGTTGTTATTGTTCTGCAACAATTCTTGTTATGTATATGCATGTTGTATGTTAAAATCAACGCCATGTTATCATGACAAATCGTTACGTGTATCCCGGTAGTCAGCGGGCTGCACGTTAACCATGCCAGCAAAAGGTTGCTGACCCCCTTTGGGGGCTATGTTTATTTGCAGGATGAGGATCGAGGAAGCGGAATGGCTTTAGACCCTAGGTTGTTTATACTGTTGTTATTTTTGGATGTTGAACTCGGGTAGTGCCTGTACACTCGAGGTCGTATATTTTTGGTGGACGTAGAATCAGTTGGTGATTTTTGTACAGTTACACTCGGTATATTGTAATTCTTTTGGATAGTGATTTTTGGAAAGTTGTAATTATGCTTGAGATTCGTGTGGTCAAACCGATACATTTTATGTAGCAGCCTTGTTAGCCACGTGGGTGGCTAACGGCGTGTAACACTGCCCTTTTTGGTATATGTTTAAGTAATGATTTCCGCTGCGATTATTGATTAAGTGTGAAGGTTATGGATGGGGTGTTACACTAGCTAACCAATCAGCAGCAGGAAAAGAAGCACTAACCGTGCAACGAAATGGAAAAGGAGCAGTAATGGAACCCGAGACACAAGTCTGCGGGACAACAGTAATAGCCAAGCAACACCACCAACGGTATGCTAGCTGGCTAAGGACATAGTAGGGAGTGATTGACTCCAAAACTACAATGCCAAAAGGGTTACAAACCTGGCCAACATAGCTCAGACAGCTACAAGAACATTCACAAGATATGATCTGATGCAACTACAACCGTAGTGCCTAAACCAACTCAGGCTCAGTAACCACAACAAACGTGTGGGAACAAGCAACAAGGAAAGACACAACCAAATCAAAGGGGGAACCTCCAAGGATTGGAGAGGTACCCTGATCAACGACAGCCATGTCAAATTTACTGAGAAGTCACTCAGGCGACTAATTAACCTAAGTAAATGATCGATAAGATCAAAGGAAGGGTCAACAAGACTATCAAGTACCAGTGAAAACCATTTCGTGACCGATATCGGTTTAACCAAAAACCACCAGTACCACGCACTTGCCACGGCAAGTGCAGTAATAACGGGAGCATTCAGGAGGACTTTTAACATACCACAGGTACATAGTAATGTACCGTGACAGCGATGAAGCGACTACAGGAATAAACATCCTAAAACTGGAGGAATGAAACCATGGAAAGGCCTGACGGCCTGACCACTACATTTAGAACACACTAGTCAGCATGAAGCTGGACTTGGTCAATATTTCGAACATGGCCATGCCATGAAGAACTTCTTTTAACACCGTACCATGATTTTAAAACCAAATTTTTCTTTCAAAACCACAAACCTTATTTTAAACATTGGATTTTAAAACCAAACCAACAGAACTACGGTGAGTATCATACCATGATACAAGAGAAGTTGACGACAGAATACTTCACCTAGGCATGTGGCGAACACTACGGGTGTACCCAATTACGGGATGTGGGACGACCGCACTCCGAAGGAGCTTGTGGGCCTGACAAGTAGTCGGGTAAGTGGTAACGTATCAACAAGGTACCCCACGTATGTATACATGTAGTGTACGACACACGGGAAGTAGTCAACTCCGTTCTACGGACCATGAGTAAATTTTAACCAGAACAACTGGACACATCAGACAATCAAGGAGAAGGAAACTCAGTTAAGGAACAAGTATAAGGAACTCAGAGAATCCATCCGAAGATAAGGAATGAGGATTAGGAAGTGCACAAAGCATAGACTAGTAAGTATAGACATTGGATATGTCTCTAATAATTCAAGCAATTACCTGACAGCTGGATGGGATACCCAGCCTAAACACAGTAAGGCAAATGCCTAACGTGAACTTAACAATGCTCAACAAACTGGGAGGAGTTCCCAAGAGCGATCACAAGATTACCACAAGGTATAATCTATCATTGAAGAGGATATTAAACCCAGTCTTAAGCACTAGGAACAAGTATAAACAGTCTACCCAAGAACGGGAGACGTTATAACCCAAAAAGGGATAACTCAAATCTAATACCACAAGGCGGTACAGTAGGCACAGCATACCATAAACACTAGCCGGATGTAACGACATAACCTAACAACACCCAGGAGCAATCCTTGAAGGGCGTCTGAGTTGACAACAGTCTAACGAGCGTCAGGGTAAGAGCACAGGAGCTAGAACGAACACTCGGTTAAGACACCGAAGGGATTCACTTAACAGGAAATACCCTAAATTACTAGAAGGCACGGATTAGCACCAAATTGCCTAAAGGACCTCCTGTGAACGGAAGCGTGATGGCACGACTTGCCATGGAGCCCAGTAATACCTCCAACTTATGAGGTATATAAGGAGTGGAAACATGCATAAGCAGCTTGCAAAGAGCATAGCTTGCAGCAATAAGGATCAGAAGCCATAAACTAACTACGTCATGTAGACTTAAACGGTTGCAAAACCTACACCATTTAATAACCAGACTCACAAGATTTTTACTTCATAACTCAGCATAATGAGCGACTTGGAGTAAAGGGCTACCTCAATGTCACTGTCACTGTCACTAGAACGCCAGTCTAGTTGTAACACCCCTACATCGCACTTCACAACTAAATGAAATCGCAGCGGAAATAAATAACCAAACAATAACTAACGCTTCGGTGCTACAACGCCGTCAACCACCCACGTGGTTGACAAGGCAGAATAAATACAAGTGTACCGGTCTGATGATCAGACTCCCGAGCATAAAACTAAACCATAAATACATCATATAAAATACCGAGTATTACTTACATTCCTTCACTGTAAACTGTCAATATACCGCCATAGTAATTTCAACGGAATCAAATATAATGCCACGGGAGCACTGGCGCATCCTGGGCTCAACATCCAAAATAAACCAAAATACAACTGCAGCCTAGATCCTACAGCCACTCTGCTTCCTCGATCCTCATCCTGCAGTAAAAATATGGAGCCCCCGAGGGGGTCAGCAACCCTTGGCTGGTATGGTTAACGCGCAGCCCATCGGCTACCGGGATACGCGCAACTAATTGTCATGATAACATGGCATTCATTTTATACATAACATAACATAACATAATATGTGGCATAGCATCAACAGTGCATAGCACAACATCACACACACAGTGGATCTTCGCTCCACAATAACAAACCAAGAAGATTAAATAACATAAGAGCCTAGAGAATGATTCACCCTCATGTTAAGCTCGTTACACACACTCATTACCGTTCTGTTATTCGAACGAGTAACTTAAGTCACAGATGGTTCGGATATAGTGACCCGAACACACCACACAAACACATGTTCCCACTAAACCGATCATAAGTCAGAATAGGTAAGCTTTGGAGGAAGCTAGCGGGAGATCGAACGCCAAATTAAGGAGAACAATCTTAACAACATAAGAGTCGAATCTGATTCAGATATCTACTCTTAACTTACATGCATGACCGGACAACAGGATTCCTCACTTCCCAGTTAACACTTGTTAGAAGTTCATGGTGGAACTTAACAACCAATACATAACGGGTGGTAAGTCATGTTAGACACACACAAGGGAAATGAGTCACATCATAACATCACAATAATATGAACAACTGTAAACTCATTACATGTTTAGATCTTATAACGTCATAAACACACAGAAAAACATAAAACACACAGGCCGGTGTAAACCGGTAGACAACAGACTGCAAGAAAACCATACCTTGGTCCTTGCCTCGATTTGTTTCCACCGTAGGTCACTCCTATACATGATTCAAGAATGTCGGTTAATTAACTTACTTAACTTCCAAATTGACTAAGTGTTTAACATGATTATTTGACATGTTTAAATGTCTAACTTACCCTAGGTTACCTTCATTATACCCCCTAGGGTTAACTACATAAGTCACATTCTTTTCTGTTTTTTGATGTTTCTTTTTTTACAAATTTTGGTCCGACCGACCTTACCGACCGACCATGCACAAGGTCGGTCCATTCCAGAACATATTTCCGTCAAAATTTTCTACTCTGACCGACCTTGTAAGTTCGGTCGCATGGTCGGTCCATTCCCGAGAGCTTCTTCCCTTTGAAAATTCAGCCCGACCGAACTTGCCAAGTCTGGTCCCATGTTCGGTCAATTCCAGAAACTTAATCCGTACACAAAATACAAGCCCGACCGACCTTGCAAGTCCGGTCCCCAAGGTCGGTCCATTCCAGAAGCCAATTCTCGCAGGGTAAACTGGGCTCGACCGACCTTGCAAGTTCGGTTGCAAGTTCGGTCTGGCCCAGACCCTTGTTTTCCATTTCTCATTTAACTCCAAACTTCACCCCATATATCCTAGTACACCCTAACCACATTTGGGCACTTCAAACACACCTTAAGACATCCTTAAACACTCATAAAACTCGTTTTCTAATTCCTTAAACCTTTACTCATTTCTTCCCAAAATTCTTAACACTTACAATGTTTCTCCTAGTCTTCAAGTGGTGTTTCATACCTAAGATGATCACTCATGACAAAATACTTCCTCATCACAACAACATCATCTCTCAAGCACCTATTCTCACAACTAACTCCTTATGTCATCCTTGAAATCCTTTTTCAAGTTTACACTTTCTCCTTGTTCACCAAAGTTTGCCTAAATCCTAACACAAGTCCAAATGACTTTGGTGTATCCCAAACATTCTTTTGCATTATAAAATCCTCTAGAACATTTCCTAAGCCCTTCTCACACCTTAAAACACCTTAATGCATGTTCCTCCCACTAGTTAAACACTTAACCATTCTAAACACCTCTTAACTTGCCAAACTCATTTTAAACTCTTAGAACTTCTTGTTTATTACCTAAATTTTGACATAGGTTCTCCTAGAACATTACTAAACCAAAACATATTGTTTTCACCAACAAACAACCAAGAACACTAAAAATACATCAAGCACTTTCTTATACACAATTCACTCATATAGCACTACATCACAATATAGTGCATAATTTAAATTGCATGGCACTTAGGCCCTTAAATAACATGGCTCTTAGGCCCTTAAGATGCATAAATCATAAACACTGAATTTCCACAATATATTTGCCTTTGACCTGCAAATACACTCAACATCACATATGCCTTTTACTAAGCTCTTGAGAGCATTCTTCTAAGTCACTTCTCATTGGCTCCTTAGATCATTTTCATAAGAAATACAAGCTCATTTCTCCTAAAGCATTAAACCACATTAGGTTAGTATATTTACCTCTTTTCCACACCAACTTCTTTCTTGTTTCCTTATAAAACCGGTAAGGTATTTGATTCGTTGTCAACTACTTAACATTATACAAATAACATAATGAGTATTCAAGCTTTAAGCTTCATCTCATTGTAAACCCTAGGTTTACATTATTTCAAAAACATTAATGTAGTTGTTTTACCATGGTCTTTGAAGAGAGTTTGAATATATATCAAGAGAGGACTCCACCTAGTCCATGAAAGGTTGGAATGAAGCTAGAACAAAGTCACACAAAGAGCACCATTAATGGGCATTTTTGGTCAAAGTAAAACATGGAGGAAACATGATTTTTCTTTGAGATTCCTTACCTTGAAGCAAAGGAGAGTAATAATATGTAGAAATATAAGCTCAAGCTCCTTCAATGGTGGAACTCCATGGCA
Source organism: Limonium bicolor (assembly GCA_023374045.1). Taxonomy (NCBI): domain Eukaryota; kingdom Viridiplantae; phylum Streptophyta; class Magnoliopsida; order Caryophyllales; family Plumbaginaceae; genus Limonium; species Limonium bicolor. The sequence continues at coordinate 87,729,832 of CM041781.1, read as the reverse complement.
CCGAAATGGGGCTCTTGAAGTTTTGAGAAGATAGGAATGAAGAGCTTGATGAGAGGAAGAGAATGGTGGTGTTTGTTTTTGATTTGGTTAAGTGAGCTAGATTTTACAAGAGATCAAAGAAGAGGTTTTAATGGTGGTGGTGTGATATTACCGTGGAAGAGAATGAAGAAGAGAGGTTGAAGAGAGCATGGGACCGTGTGAATACAAGGAAGAAGGAGAAATGAAGGTAGACTTACTTTTTGAAGATATTTGTAGTAATAAAGTAAAAAGCACTTTATTTAGTTATCATTATTTACTTAATATGTTAACAAGAGAGTGGTGAGTCACCACACTTAAGAAAACCGGCCCCATTAGTACTTAGGGGTAATATAGTCTTTATTTGTCAATTTAATTACTTATACAAACATATGTTACAAAATAGCTTATTAAAATCACTATTCATAAAAACAAGGCACATAGAAGTGAAATTTTTGATTTCCCATTGATATAGACTTCCAAATGTGATACTATATAGTACACATGTTAATTAAAGAGTAATGATGGACATTTAGCCATTCAAAACTCATTTACAAGAAAATTTTTCGAAAATGTGCTTTAAGACTCCTTAAAGCACATTTTGTTTTAACTTGTTTTCAAGCTTGGTTTTCTTTGGTAATTGGTTTAATATGTTCATTAGTATATAAATAAGGTCTTGGTAAGTTCATTAGGTCTTAACCAAGCTTATCCCAAGCTTAGAGCACATTTTGGCCTTTATTGACCTTAAAGCACATTTTGTGTTTTCTTTTTTTGTTTAAATTTGTTTACTAATGTTTCTAAGACTCTTTTTAGTCTTAATATACCATATTTAGGTGTTTAAACAATATACTAAGGTTTGGGGTATTTCAATCTACCCCCCTTAAAAGAACTTTGTCCTTAAAGTTCACACTTCCACATATCCTAAATGTTAGAACACGGGAATACTTATAAACAATACTTCCATACATCATTAACACCACACTTACATAACATTGGACACAAGGTCCATACAACATAACATCGGGTACATAACATTGGACACAAGTTCTGTACAACATCATCCACATCATTCAGACACAACGGTCTGTAACATAACAACATAACATAGACGATGTATCGAAATACACGTCGTATACACATAACCGAAACGGCTCTACCCCCCTTAAAAAGGGGTACGCCCCGTACCCTATACACATAAGCACTAAGAAGTAAACAATGACGGGTACTTCGCCTTCATCTTGTCTTTCAGCTCCCAAGTGGCCTCTCCAACATCCTGGTTAGACCAAAGAACTTTCACCAGTCTCACAGACTTATGGCGAGTGTCTCGAGTCTTAGTATCCAGAATCCGTACCGGAGTCTCCACTGATCGCATGGTCGGCTCTAAGGTTAGCCTTTCAGGCTGAAGCACATGAGACGGATGAGACATATACTTCTTCAACTGGGACACATGAAATACATCATGTACCTTGCCCAGCTCGGCGGGTAGATCAAGTCTGTAAGCTACCGGGCCGATCCGCTCCGCCACAACATAAGGCCCCACATATTTTGGGCTCAACTTGCCTTTCTGGCCAAAACGAAATACTCCCTTCATGGGGGATACTCTCAAAAATACCTAATCGCCTACGGCGAACTCCAGGTCATGTCTGCGCACATCTGCGTACGACTTTTGTCTATCCTGAGCTACCTTCATGTTAGCCCGGATCTGGCGAACTTCTGCCTGAACTTGTTCAAGATACTCTGGTCCTATAATGACCGTCTCACTCAACTCATCCCAGCATAATGGCGTGCGGCATGGTCTACCGTAAAAGGCCTGAAAGGGAGACATCTTGATCGATGCATGATAACTGTTGTTGTAACTAAACTCGATCAGATGTAACTTATCAATCCAGCTGGTCTGAAAGTCAAGTGCACATGCACGTAGCATATCCTCAAGTGTCTGGATGGTGCGCTCACTCTGACCATCTGTTTGTGGGTGAAACGCTGTACTCAATTTCAGTTCGGTACCCAATGCTTCTCGCGTAGACTTCCAATACCTCGACAAGAATCTGGTATCTCTGTCAAATACAATTGTTTTCGGTACACCATGATGTCTTACAATTTCTCTATCAAAGAGTTCTGCCAGTTTTGCCACTTTCCAGGTGTCCTTCATCGGAATGAATCGGGCCACCTTGGTCAGTCGGTCAACAACAACCCATATCATATTCAGACCTCCCCTTGTAGGCGGAAGCCCTACTACGAAGTCCATGGAAATATCATGGAACTTCCACTCAGGCACTGGCATTGGCTGTACCATACCATCAGGCCGTCGGTGCTCGAACTTGACCTTCTGGCAAGTGAGACACCTCAACACATAATCACTTACATCTTTTTTCATTCCAGTCCACCAAAAATATCTTTTCATACCCTTATACATCTTTGAAGCTCCGGGTGAATCGAAGTAGTAGAACAATGGGATTCACTCAATATGCGCTCCTTCAACTCAGCGCTACTCCGAGGTATACACAATCGGCCATTAAGCCTAATCAGGTCGTCATCGTGGAGTCTGAAGTCGTACTTCTGACCCTCGAATGTGCCATCAATAAGCTTTTGCCTGATCTCCATCATATACTGATCCGCCATTTGAGCACTCCGGACCTCTTCAACCAAGCCAGTATGAGAGACTAGCGAATGGAGAGAGTGTGCTCGGCGACTCAATGCGTCAGCTACCACATTTGCCTTACCCTCTTTATATTGCAGATTAATGTCGTAGTCATTCAGAAATTCAACCCACCTTCTTTGCCTCATGTTCAACTCCTTCTGAGTGAACAAGTACTTTAAGCTTTTATGGTCAGAATAGATCGTCACACTTACCCCATACAAATAATGTCGCCATATCTTCAATGCGAAGACAATGGCACCCAACTCTAGATCGTGGGTAGGGTAGTTCTCCTCATGCTTTTTCAGCTGTCGGGAGGCGTAAGCTACGACCTTCCCGTGTTGCATCAATACACAACCCATACCTCTACCTGATGCGTCGCAATAGACCTCAAAACCATCTGGACCGTCTGGTATAGTCGGGACTGGTGCAGATGTCAGAGCATCCTTGATACTCGTGAAAGAACTCTCACAGTAGACTGTCCACTCGAATGGTGCATCCTTCTTCATTAAGGAAGTCATCGGCTTCGAGACACTGGAGAAGTCCTTTACAAACCTCCTATAATACCCTGCCAGACCGAGGAAGCTCCTGATATCGGTAACTGTCTTCGGCCTTGGCCAGGTGCGCACAGCATCAATCTTTGCCGGATCAACAACGATCCCGGCCTCAGAAATCACATGTCCAAGAAAGGATACTTGGTTCAACCAAAATTCACATTTCGAAAACTTAGCATACAACTGATTCCTCCTCAATGTTTGTAACACATTTCTCAAGTGGCTTTCGTGCTCACCTCTCGATTTCGAGTACACAAGAATATCATCGATGAAGACTACCACAAACTTGTCCAACTGATCTTGAAACAAGCGCTTCATTAAGTCCATGAACTTAGCTGGTGCATTTGATAATCCAAACGGCATAACTGTGAACTCATAATGCCCATACCTAGTTCTGAATGCTGTCTTTTCGATATCACTGTCACGGATGGCAATCTGATGGTATCCGGAACGTAAATCTATCTTGGAGAATACTGATGCTCCCCTCAACTGATCAAACAGATCGTCGATGCGTGGTAAAGGGTAACGGTTCTTCACCGTAACTGCATTCAGTTCTCGATAGTCAAAACACAGGCGGAGACTACCGTCCTTCTTCTTTACGAAGAGGACCGGCGCTCCCCATGGTGAAATGCTAGGGCGGATGAACCCCTTGTCGAGTAGGTCTCTCAGCAGCTCCTTGAGCTCTGTCATATCTGCTGGAGCCATACGATAGGGCGCCTTCGCAATTGGTCCGGTACCCGGAACCAAATCAATCTCAAACTCCACTTCCCGTGCTGACGGCATGCCCGGCAGTTCCTTAGGAAATAGATCAGGAAACTCCGACACTACCGGCACATCTGGGCTAAACTCTGGATCTCTCTCTATGTCCTGGACATAGCAGAGGTATACATCACTCCCTCGTCGTAGTTCACGACATATAGCCATGGCGGTGATGATCTGAGTCGAAGGCTCCCTGGGCCTCTGGCGGTAAGATATAGTAACCCCAGAGGGACTCCGAAGAAGCAGTCGATGCTCGGCACATAGGATTCTGCCCTTGTACCACTCCAACCAGTTCATCCCGACAATCACATCAAAGCCAAGTCCGTCGAACTCTATCAAGTCATCGGAAACTCTTCACCTCTGATTCTTACAGCATCTCGGTGGTAGCGGGTACACCTGATCCGCTCTTTCGACGGGAGTGACTAGGAAGTCTGGCATCTCATCACCGTCTAACCCCAGCCCTTCTTCGCAAAGGATAGCGAAATAAATGTATGTGAGGCTCCGGAGTCGAACAAGATCGAAGCGTCCACGCCATTGACTGGAAAGGTACCGGTGAGGATTGTGCCGCTCTTGCCGGCTTCTGCCTCATTGCAGACACTCAGTGTACCTCCCGTTCCGAGTGCATAGCCTAATTCATTGGCAAACTAATAAGTATTGGGTAACAACACGGTTGATATACTTCAATAACTCTGCTTTATTCATTAACACATTCTCCTTACAACATTGTTGGTGCACACTGTTGACATAACTTAACACATATATAATATCCCTAACATACACTGGCTTAACACATTACATAATTATACAAGGCTTTAAAACTGTCTGAAGGTCAAATTCAAACGTCCGGGTTTCATGTGTGTAGCATTGATCACTACCGACGGTGCGGTATTCAGTTTGATCTTTCTGATGCCATGATATAGCATCCTTGACTGCCCACCCATGATTAACACATCTCCTGACTTTAGTATTAACTTCCTTGCGAGATCAGCACACTTCTGCTCGCCATACACAAACACTGCGGTATCACCAATGGACCAAGACACCACGGGTACTCCCTTACTTAGAGACTCGGGTGACTCGTCCTTATCTTGGTGTAAACCTAATTGTCCACCTTTCTGGTAGAAGTTCACAATACACAAATCTGCTTTCACATTTGGAATCGAATCCGTTTCAACTTGTTGAGCAATTCCCACGGCGTGATTAACGACCGCATGGAACTCCTCGGGTATACTTGGTACTGTTGCTCCATCTTCAGCTCGCACTTCTTGATATGTCTTGGTGTAAGGGTTCCAGTCCTTACTCATGCACATCATCTTCAACTACATTCTTGATCCGTTCGGGTATTCGGGTGTGTAGAAACCTCCAGGTTTTGCTCCTAGTTCATCGCATCGTCTGATGATATGGATTTGTGCTTCCGGTGTCAGGTATCCATTTAAGAGTACCATTCCTGGTTGGATGACCTGACATTTCTCTATTGGAAAGTCGGTGATGTTGATGGTGGTTTCTTTAGGGTTTGGTGTGGGTGGGATTGGATAACATATATTGAAGGTTCCTTTAAGTTTAGAATTATCTAATTAGGTGACTTTCACACTATACTTTAACTCTTTACTCACATGATAACACATTTGGACTCACTAGTACACACATGCATGAAATGCGGTATACAATCACTTATTAAATTCAACAGTTTAGGCGGTACCTGGTCTAGAGAGGGCCCTGGCGCCTCAGACCGGTCCACCACATTCAGGGCGGCCTTGCTAGGTCCCGACCCCTTCCCCTTCTGGGAATCAGTGTGCCTCTGATCTGTGGGTGGCTGGCTAGCCGTCTTCGGGCCATCAATAGCTGTTGTGGCCTTACCCTTCCACTGCCCCTTGGGCTTGTTGATTCTGCTGTTGGGGTTCCGGTAACACTCGTAGTCACGGTGACCCCACTTCTCGCAGTAACGACACTGAACGTCGTTTCCCTTGCAGTCCTTGCCGGGGTGGTCTCCGTTACACCACTTACAGTAATAGTGCCGCTCCGGTACAGAACCCGTGCTAGCTGCTATCACATTACGCAATCAATACTTGTTTCACAACTTATCAACATACACTTCAACTTATCACACAGGATTAGATAATTACCCTTAGGTGGGTAAGAGCGTAAGGGTTTTGCCGCATAAGCATATGTGAGCTTCAGTGGCTCCTCAGCTGTGGTGGTTTGGGCTTGGCCCTTGTCACCCTGGTGCTGACTCTTCTGGGGCTGGGGATAAGGTTTCTTCTTCTTCTTTCCTCCCCCGTACCCCTGCGGACTCTGGCCCTCGCTCGTGGTCTTGCGCTTGTGCGCATTCTCCTCGTCCCTCAGACGGACGGTGATCTCCACCTTAGCAGCGGCATGATAGCACTCCTGAATTTAGGATGTCAGTCATGCCCCGCAATACATACTCACAAACTCACATTAATACTCACTTATGGATTACACTTACTCACATCACACTTCATTTAAATTACCTGCAAGGTAGTATACTCAGCTGGCCCCATCCCATAGCGAAGACGGTGGCTGAGACCGTTGTAGAAACGGTTTACCAGTACCCGGTTCGAGTATCCCAGGTCCGGTAACAGGCGGATAAGGTCGGTGAATGTAGTGTAGTACTCATCAACCGACACCTTGTCCCCCTGCCTCAGGCTATCCAGCTTCAGGTGCTTGGCCTCTTGAACATGCACCGGGTAGTATTTGGCTCGTAGTAGAGCCGTTACTCCCTCCATCCAAACTGAGGATCCGCCATCCGGTCCTCTCTCACAAGCTTCCACCAACTCTGTGCCGAACCCTTCAGGTAGTAAGCGGCAAGACGGACCTTAGCCTCTGCAGGTACAACCAAGGTCTCGTAGGCGGTCTCCAACTCGGAGATGTACGCCCCAGCTTACGTGGGTCGGTCTCCCCATGAAATGAAGGGGGTCTCAAGTCTGCCAATTCCTTGACCAGTTGGTCTCTCTGGCGGTGGTGGTTGAACTCGGGGTGTTGCCCCTGCTGAATTGCCGCTACTAGTTGTGGAACCATTTGGGCTACGGCGGCCGCTACAGCTTCGGCCATGACCTGGGCGTAGTATTCTCGCCCTGGCCATCCGTCTCCGGTACCGCGTTCCCGGCCCCTACCTCGCGGTCTACCTGACATCTGAATTCACATGAACATTATTAGCATTATGCTTACACACTTATCGGTTCCAACGGTTGAAACGTTTCCCGACAACAAGGTATCTCCACACTTGGTTAGTGGTTAACCTTTCCAACGGTCACTTAGGTAACTGTTAGGTTTCCTAACTCGGTAATTCCTAAGCTCGGTATTCTAGTCATCAGAGCGATACTTCGCTCTGATACCACTTTTGTAAACACCCTACATCGCACTTCACAATTAAATGAAATCGCAGCGGAAATAAATAACCAAACAATAATAACGCTTCGGTGCTACAACGCCGTCAACCACCCACGTGGTTGACAAGGCAGAAAACATACAAGTGTACGGTATGATCATGACTCCCGAGCATAAAACTAAACCATAAATACATCATATACAATACTGAGTATTACTTACATTCCTTCACTGTAAACTGTCAATATACCGCCATAGTAATTTCAACAGAATCAAATATAATGCCACGGGAGCACAGGCGCATCCCGGGCTCAACATCCAAAATAAACCAAAATACAACTGCAGCCTAGATCCTACAGCCACCCTGCTTCCTCGATCCTCATCCTGCAGTAAAAATATGGAGCCCCCGAGGGGGTCAGCAACCATTGGCTGGTATGGTTAACGCGCAGCCCATCGGCTACCGGGATACACGCAACTAATTGTCATGATAACATGGCATTCATTTTATACATAACATAACATAACATAATATGTGGCATAGCATCAACAGTGCATAGCACAACATCACACACACAGTGGATCTTCGCTCCACAATAACAAACCAAGAAGATTAAATAACATAAGAGCCTAGAGAATGATTCACCCTCATGTTAAGCTCGTTACACACACTCATTACCGTTCTGTTATTTGAACGAGTAACTTAAGTCACAGATGGTTCGGATATAGTGACCCGAACACACCACACAAACACATGTTCCCACTAAACCGATCATAAGTCAGAATAGGTAAACTTTGGAGGAAGCTAGCGGGAGATCGAACGCCAAATTAAGGAGAACAATCTTAACAACATAAGAGTCGAATCTGATTCAGATATCTACTCTTAACTTACATGCATGACCGGACAACCGGATTCCTCACTTCCCAGTTAACACTTGTTAGAAGTTCATGGTGGAACTTAACAACCAATACATAACGGGTGGTAAGTCATGTTAGACACACACAAGGGAAATGAGTCACATCATAACATCACAATAATATGAACAACTGTAAACTCATTACATGTTTAGATCTTATAACGTCATAAACACGCAGAAAAACATACAACACACAAGCCGGTGTAAACCGGTAGACAACAGACTGCAAGAAAACCATACCTTGGTCCTTGCCTCGATTTGTTTCCACCGTAGGTCACTCCTATACATGATTCAAGAATGTCGGTTAATTAACTTACTTAACTTCCAAATTTACTAAGTGTTTAACATGATTATTTGACATGTTTAAATGTCTAACTTACCCTAGGTTACCTTCATTATACCCCCTAGGGTTAACTACATAAGTCACATTCTTTTCTGTTTTTTGTTGTTTTTTTTTTTACAAATTTTGGTCCGACCGACCTTACCGACCGACCTTGCACAAGGTCGGTCCATTCCAGAACATATTTCCGTCAAAATTTTCTACTCCGACCGACCTTGTAAGTTTGGTCGCATGGTCGGTCCATTCCCGAGAGTTTCTTCCCTTTGAAAATTTAGCCCGACCGAACTTGCCAAGTCCGGTCCCATGTTCGGTCGATTCCAGAAACTTAATCCGTCCACAAAATACAAGCCCGACCGACCTTGCATGTCCGGTCCCCAAGGTCGGTCCATTCCAGAAGCCAATTCTAGCAGGGTAAACTGGGCTCGACCGACCTTGCAAGTTCGATCGCAAGTTCGGTCTGGCCCAGACCCTTGTTTTCCATTTCTCATTTAACTCCAAACTTCACCCCATATATCCTAGTACACCCTAACCTCATTTGGGCACTTCAAACACACCTTAAGACATCCTTAAACACTCATAAAACTCATTTTCTAATTCCTTAAACCTTTACTCATTTCTTCCCAAAATTCTTAACACTTACAATGTTTCTCCTAGTCTCCAAGTGGTGTTTCATACCTAAGTTGATCACTCATGACAAAATACTTCCTCATCACAACAACATCATCTCTCAAGCACCTATTCTCACAACTAACTCCTTATGTCATCCTTGAAATCCTTTTTCAAGTTTACACTTTCTCCTTGTTCACCAAAGTTTGCCTAAATCCTAACACAAGTCCAAATGACTTTGGTGTATCCCAAACATCTTTTGCATTATAAAATCCTCTAGAACATTTCCTAAGCCCTTCTCACACCTTAAAACACCTTAATGCATGTTCCTCCCACTAGTTAAACACTTAACCATTCTAAACACCTCTTAACTTGCCAAACTCATTTTAAACTCTTAGAACTTCTTGTTTATTACCTAAATTTTGACATAGGTTCTCCTAGAACATTACTAAACCAAAACATATTGTTTTCACCAACAAACAACCAAGAACACTAAAAATCCATCAAGCACTTTTATACACAAACTTCACTATAGCACTACATCACAATATAGTGCATAATTTAAATATGGCACTTAGGCCCTTAAATAACATGGCTCTTAGGCCCTTAAGATGCATAAATCATAAACACTGAATTTCCACAATATATTTGCCTTTGACCTGCAAATACACTCAACATCACATATGCCTTTTACTAAGCTCTTGAGAGCATTCTTCTAAGTCACTTCTCATTGGCTCCTTAGATCATTTTCATAAGAAATACAAGCTCATTTCTCCTAAAGCATTAAACCACATTAGGTTAGTATATTTACCTCATTTCCACACAACTTCTTTCTTGTTTCCTTATAAAACCGGTAAGGTATTTGATTCCTTGTCAACTACTAAACATTATACAAATAACATAATGAGTATTCAAGCTTTAAGCTTCATCTCATTGTAAACCCTAGGTTTACATTATTTCAAAAACATTAATGTAGTTGTTTTACCTTGGTCTTTGAAGAGAGTTTGAATATATATCAAGAGAGGACTCCACCTAGTCCATGAAAGGTTGGAATGAAGCTAGAACAAAGTCACACAAAGAGCACCATTAATGGGCATTTTCGGTCAAGGTAAAAACATGGAGGAGACATGATTTTTCTTTGAGATTCCTTACCTTGAACCAAAGGAGAGTAATAATATGTAGAAATATAAGCTCAAGCTCCTTCAATGGTGGAACTCCATGGCACCGAAATGGGGCTCTTGAAGTTTTGAGAAGATAGGAATGAAGAGCTTGATGAGAGGAAGAGAATGGTTGTGTTTGTTTTTGATTTGGTTAAGTGAGCTAGATTTTACAAGAGATCAAAGAAGAAGTTTTAATGGTGGTGGTGTGATATTACCGTGGAAGAGAATGAAGAAGAGAGGTTGAAGAGAGCATGGGACCGTGTGAATACAAGGAAGAAGGAGAAATGAAGGTAGACTTACTTTTTGAAGATATTTGTAGTAATAAAGTAAAAATCACTTTATTTAGTTATCATTATTTACTTAATATGTTAACAAGAGAGTGGTGAGTCACCACACTTAAGAAAACCGGCCCCCATTAGTACTTAGGGGTAATATAGTCTTTATTTGTCAATTTAATTACTTATACAAACATATGTTACAAAATAGCTTATTAAAATCACTATTCATAAAAACAAGGCACATAGAAGTGAAATTTTTTATTTCCCATTGATATAGACTTCCAAATGTGATACTATATAGTACACATGTTAATTAAAGAGTAATGATGGACATTTAGCCATTCAAAACTCATTTACAAGAAAATTTTTCGAAAATGTGCTTTAAGACTCCTTAAAGCACATTTTGTGTTTTAACTTGTTTTCAAGCTTGGTTTTCTTTGGTAATTGGTTTAATATGTTCATTAGTATATAAATAAGGTCTTGGTAAGTTCATTAGGTCTTAACCAAGCTTATCCCAAGCTTAGAGCACATTTTGGCCTTTATTGACCTTAAAGCACATTTTGTGTTTTCTTTTGTTTAAATTTGTTTACTAATGTTTCTAAGACTCTTTTTAGTCTTAATATACCATATTTAGGTGTTTAAAAAATATACTAAGGTTTGGGGTATTTCACTAGTATACAGTTGACAAGTTGTAAACACCTTCACGCCTTCTGTAGAAATGATAACACCGAGGCATAGGAATCGTTATAATGCCAACAATGGCCTGGTTCACACTTGGACACTACGAGAAACCAATGGAAGGTACCCCCTCGTTAACCGGAGACCACCAATGTGGTGAAGATGTGAACCCATAGGAAGGCTTGCATCTACTACAACAATTAAGCCTACACATATAGACATTGCCAAGAGGCGATGAAACAAGGAAAAGACATTCCAAACCACACAACCAGAGCCTATAACCAATGCTCAGCACTAGAAGACAGTTATTGTCAAAGACAATCAATGTGAGTGCACATTGCACACCATGAATGACCAACGCTCAAGAGAGCTTGTAACCCGATAAATTACTTCATCCATTATCAACCAAGCTACTTGGTAAATTGTATCACAAATGATGATAGAATGTGAGGTAAGCTAACCTACACATAAAACCTAAGTTGAATAAGACATCTCCACATTGAGAAGATAATAGGATTGCGGTATGCCACGACGACCGACATACACGCGAACAGAGGAAACCCTCAGTGTCCATGCCATAAGGAAATGGTGCCAATAACAATGGCAATAAGTGAAGAGGAATTACCACAGTAACAGGAACAGTAAAAACAATGTTGTACAATGAGTAAGAATACGGTCCGCAATAAGCGACCGCTATGAGGAAGTAGCAGATAATGACACGGAGTATAAGTATGAGATGACAGTCATAAATATTCTTTCCTATCACATAAGTGACTTACTGTCAAGCGTTTACGCCTCTGCACTCTGTATGACTGAGTGTTTTGGTATTGCACGTGTGCAGCTAATGATCTAATGGGATGGCTAGGGATATGAAAAATGTAAACCGTAGTAAACCCTTCTTTTCACCAACAAACACGGCATAAGCCAGCTAAGGAAGCTTAGCAACAGACCGTGCGGCCTGAGGCCAAAGAAGCACGAAGAGTGTAAAGCACACTAACAATCACAAGATGTGAATTCCATTGGAATAAAAGGTGAAAGGAGACATAATAAAGTCACTAGGACTGACATATGGAAATGCAAGGTCATACAAGTAATGAACACTTGTACTGAACCAGAAGAACTGGTATGTTTCAAAAACTATTGACACCAGAGGAAGCACTACAACTAAGTAGTGACTTAACCTCGCCCGACAATAAGTCAGAGGAACTTAGTGAACAATCGTGGAAGCCCGAATAGCATGTGCAGTAGATTACCGGAGAGCTGGCTACAATCTAAAACTAATTATAGTTCAAACACGGTAAAGGAATACCGCAATTGTTTAGTGAACCTTATTCCCATAATAGACGGATAAAAAGGTGTTGTATAGCACATTAAGGATAACAAGAAGGGTGAATAACCCAAGTTATCAGGGTCGCGCAGCAGAAGCTAGTGGAATATACCTAGTAAGTATAGTAGAATAGCTATTAATGCCTTGAGGCTTAATAGGCTGGAAACGAATTTATTATGAATTAAATAAACTCATATAGGAATCCTTGGTGCAAAGACTAAACCATTGTTATGATTAGGACCCTTTGACAAGGGTATATTATGTAACAAACCGTAAAGAAGCTAAAACGCTTCAGATTGCCAAATTGAGTAAACCAGTGTTTAACAATAATAACATATGGTAGATTACGTGGGCGTAATCCCTTTTAAGGGGGGGTAGAGCGAAAACCGCATAATGTGAATTTTATGAATAAAACACATAAACTATAATGTGCATAGCACAAATGAGAATTGATTGGATGATTGGTACTATGTTAAATAAACATAAGTATTCATTCATATTGAAATTGTGGTAATTAGGCATGAGAGATGCAAATACCATAGGATGGATATACCTACCTTGTAACACCATGTAAGAATATTAGTAAAAGAAAAGTAACGAGTAGTGGACGGAGCTCCACAAGTATTGTAGCCTTTGAAGAAGTAGTACGAAATGAATGAGAGTAGTTGAGGAATGAATTCTAAGAGTAGTGTACTCGTAAGTGAGTTACTGGAAGTAAATTGAGAACAACTAAATTCTACAAGTATGGTAACCCCTAGTTAGAATATTTGAAACGATGGAGAGTAATGGATGGAAGCAGTGAAGATTGATTAAATGAACACCTAGGTATTGAACCTCGAAGTAAAGCATTTGGGAAGTAGATTGAGAATGACTGATGGACCGAATTCCATCCTTTGGAGATGTATGAATGACTGGGAAGAGTAAAAAGATAAAACATGAAAATAATTGAATTAATTGCTTGTTTGAAACTGATGTGGGAAGTCGAACTTGATCCTGATCAGATTAAGGGAAACCGAACACAAATTGGGGTGGAAAGATAGTTCAACACTGATGCTGATCACATCAGGGTCGAATGATTCTCGAAGCCCCTCTCCACACATAGGATAGAAGTAATGAATATAAATTGGAACTTGGAGTTGGATTCTTTAGAAAGATTTCTAATTAGCTATTGGGATGGATTTTTCCTTAGACTGAGAATAAGGATTTGGCTAGAAGCTTATACCGGAGAAGATAGTAGTGTAGCATATTGTATTATTCCAAGGGCAGCGGGACATAGAGGAGTCCTGTGTCCAGTTGACCTGAGTGCCTGCGGGACTGTATGTGTATTGCATTGCTTTGGGGATAGCTTTGCATTGTATATATGTGAAAACCTGGTAATGTGGAACCAATGGTTGGTAGTAATGTGGATTGGAGTAATTATAGTACATTTGGATGGTATGGTATGTAGAAACCTTGAGTAATGGATTTGGGAATTAGAAAGGAGGAAGAATGTATGACCGTGGTATTAGACATGTAAGAATGAGTAAGCATTGTAAACTTATAACCTCAAACAACTTTGAGGACAAAGTACTTAAGGGGGGTAGATTGAAATACCCCGACCTTAAATATGGCGATTAAATTATCCTAATAGGTATTTAGGAGCCTAATAATGATTAAGAAATATTGGTAAGTGAAGAGGGCAAAATATGACGAGACAGAAGAACCAAGGTGGCCCAGACCCCAGACCCCGGCTCGGACCCCAGGCTCCTTCAAGACCTTGTTCAGGCTCCAGTTTGGGTGCCAGGCATCAGATCCGGGCCCTGCCCAACCCTTGCTTTGGAAGCTGGATCTCACAACCGGGCGCTGCATCCCGCACCTCACGCTTTGTGACCGGGCATTCAGTGACCGGGCGCTGATGAGGGGAAAACATGGTCAAGTACCAAAAGGTGTGAAGAGGTTGAGGTAGCACCGAAAGTCCACACCAAGAAGAGGGAATAAAGAAAGAGCATGTAGTGACCGGTCAGCCACGACTGGTCGCCTGTGACCGGTCACCGAAACTATGAAGTGAGCCCAGATAGTGACCGGTCGTAGACGACCGGTCAAGTAACTAAGAAAATAAAGTAGATAGCGACCGGGCGCCTGTGCCCAGTCAAATGGCTAGGGACGGAAGATGTAGAAATCAGGATGAGATATTTCTAGTGACAACCTGGTAAGATATGACAGGTTGGCAAGCTAGGAACCCTAGAAAAAGTCTATAAATAGAGATAAGGAGCTCATTTGAGGGGGGACACAACATCAGAAGAGAGAGAAACCTCTAGAAAAGCTCTATAGTATTGTAACGCTAAAGATATGAATAAAGAAATTGTCTAAAAGTGGATGTAGGCCGGATTATTGGCTGAACCACTATAATCGTTGGTGTTCTATTCATTCGTGAGATGTGAGAGACAAATTATACCTTTTCATTTGGCGCCGTCTGTGGGAATCGAACAACAACCACGATTTACAGTCCACGGTTCCACAGAAATCTGTTGAGTTAGTTTAGGTCGTGCGATTTATCAAGAACAGATTACGAAGTTAAAACTGTGATAGGCAACCACGATCTAATTGCGCTTCGCGATTCACTAGTAGAAATTCCTGTTGATCCTCGATCTACGGTTCGTGATTCGTTCCCAGGCGATTCGAAAAAGTCGAGCTATCTGGGCAAGCGCATGAGTGTTGGAGGTTCACCGCGGCGAAATCTTCAGAACCAAGCAGGATCGAAAATCTTCGCAAAGAAGAAGCTGACGAAATCTACTGCAGCGTAGCCGAGATTTTCATCAAGAGCTCATCGAGAGAGGGAGCCACATAAGTCCCATTAAGTATGAAGTTCTCATCGACCGTAGTCGCTCGATTAGCAACAGGCGACCCACGGGTTCAAAAAGAGTAAGCGAATTAGCACTGATTTTTGGTTGTTGAGGAAGCGACGAAGTGCAATCCTGAGCAAACGTTTACGGTTCTGATGGAGGAGAATGCAAATGATTCCATCCCAAAATAAGATGGAAGAATCGATGCGGAGAATCAAAGGGACGATTGGAAGGATCCAACGCAGTCAAGAAAGAAGGCTTGAATTCTGGCCATGCGTGTAGTCGACATCGACATTCGAATCTCAAAATACCAAATCCATCCGAAGGCGAATCACTCTCAGATCTTTGAAAGGACATCTTCAATCGAGTGACAAAGAGTTTTGAGCTTCCTCCAGCTGAAAGATCCAACTCAAAAAATGAATTCGGAACAGGAGACAAACACTCTCGCCCCCTTTCTCGCTATTCACAATTCGTTGGATTTTACAATTGGCAATAATATTCAACTACATTTATGATCTTTACATCGTTGTTTCTTGGTAGCGGTCCGAAGATCTTCAATCCGGCCACGCAGGGAAAAAGAGAAATCGTGAAGCCGATTGAAGGCTCCAGAATCGGTGTCGTCTAGAAGCCGACCGTGAGGATCGCGTCAAAAGAACTCAAAGAGCCGACAAATCAGAAACTCTGGATTTGAATCTTAGCAAGGAAGAAGGAAAGAAAGAGTGAAATATATTCCCGGCCAAAGATACGTGCCAGGAATTGCGAGGATTTCGTTAAAATCCAAGTCACCCAGTATGGAGCAAGATCACGCCTCCAAGAACGTCGTTGGAAAGATCGAAACTCCTGGGCGGTATCCCGTTTTAGGTGCAGTAACCATATGCACGAAAGAAAGTCCGAGCAACTCTATACTTAAATTCCGAGCGACATCATCGAAAAACCAGGCGTTCTCTTGATTACATGATGAACTTGAAGCTGCCGGGCGGTGACCTCGGAGTAGCCAGACAAGTGCTTCTCTTCAACGACTGGTGGGCATTCCCCTTCATCTCCTAAGCGGCCGGGAGGAGTCATACGTGACCGGGAGGTACGACCGAGAACGACCGGGAGATGTTTTTTCTACAATGACCGGGAGATGTTTCTTCTACAATGTCTGGGAGATGTTTCTTCTACAACGACTGGGAGATATTTCTTCTACAATGACCGGGCGGCATTCACCGGGGGTTCCCCTCTTGACCAGGCGCGACATCAATCGACCGGGCGTTCCTCCCTTGCCAGGCGCAGCCTCGACCGGGCATATCTTCTCTTATCCAGGCGCAGCCTTGACCGGGAGTTCCTCTCTTGACCAGGGGCGGCATCAATCAACCGGGCGTCTCTTCCCTTGGCCAGGCACAGCCTTCGAGCAACCGGGCGATGACTTTCAAAACGACCGGGCGGCAGCCTTCAAGCGGTCGGGCGATGACTTGGAAAGGCACACAGTTCAACCCCTGGTGTCACTCTCAATTCAAGGAAAGCAACTGAAAGCCTACCACGATCGAGGTCTAAGTATCAACGACCAAGGCGGCATCCCATTCGATTCGTCAAATTGACTCAAATCCTTGAAGAGTATTCAACGAGACAAAGGCCACTTCTCTGTAGACGCAAGTCACCGAAATTATCACCCCACTGGGAAAACATCTACGCTCATCCTAAAGGCTTGAAGTTAATACAAAACTCAGACAGTAAGCTCAAAGCAGGGAGCAAGACAAATCACTCTTTGAAGACTTCGACTCCAATTCCCTGGCGGAGTCCTATTTCAGGACCGGCGACCATTTGCACAAAGTTCCAAAGGTCAAATTGATTACAATCCAGATGTGTCTTCGATGCAAGACAAGGTTCCGAACAACCGGGTGCAGCATTTCGGGTCCAGGCTCCGTTACGACCGGGCGCGATATTCTTGATCCACGACCGGGCGTGGTTTAGCTTGTGAGCGGGGCAGCCTCCTCTCGAGACCAGATGACCGGGCGTAGCCCCTGTTTATCTCAAGACCAGACGACCGGAGCTCCTCTTTGACTCAAGACCGGGCGTGGAGTTGGCATCACCTTTCAAACTCTGGCGTCTTAAAACAGAGAGCGTAATCAGACGAACGATGGCAACTAAAAGAGGAAGCATCACTAAGATAAGTTCATCAATCCTAAAAACTAAATTCTTCAAACTTATAAGAAGTCCTTTCGACCTTTGGAGTCGAGTCTTCTTCTTACGTCTTATGTTACTGCTATGTGAACACTTCTGATTATGATTTGATCTGGCTGTGATCTCCTGTTTATACGACAACATATGTGCATAATATAAATCTGATTCTGGTCGGTTTGATAAAATCTGTGAAACTTTGTTTACTACTGTCGTGGATTGACGAGTATAGTGCAGAGAAAATGTTCGAACGACTTCTATATTTGCTTCTGAAAATCACTGGGTCTCTGATAACATTTCCAGTTTTAGCTACGGATTACAGGAAGTATGTTTATATATTACTTTTGCTGCAATTTACCTACCTATCTTCGACTTTCTGCTCAATCAAGATCAGGTGGGAATATGCAAACAGCTTGATTCTAATTTTCTTTCTTTCGAGCTCTGCCGTACAACGTTTTTGCTTGTTATCAGTGAATTGGCTCACCTAAGTCTTAAAAGAAATTAAGAATTTAACAGAGACTGATTATGAATATCTAGTTCTATTTCAATTTAAATATGCTTCCATATACTCCTTGCCGAGAAAGCATTTTCTAGTAAATATTGACACATCGGTTGTTATGCAACAACTATAAGAACTGCTATACTGCTTCTATTTCTAGTTTAATAAGCAACAGGGTGAAGATCTGTTGGCTGCCTTCCATTCTAAATTAGTAAGGCACAATTATGATTTCTATTTCAGAACTAAGAAATGGATCTGAGGTTAAGAGCTAGGATGCTTGTGGCAGTTGCTTAAACTTCCTATTATCCTTAGAAGCTTTGCTTGCATCTCCCTGTGATACAAAGCCAGCCGTTAAACTATTTTTGATTTACGCTACCATTTCATTGCTGTTGCTACCTACAGGTCTATTGCAAAAGGTTTTATAGCTAAGAAATGCTCGCTGAAATTCAGAAGTCTTTGCCTCATTTCTACTCTTTAGTTATCTGTTTCTAAAGTTTTACTAGCTTATATAGGGCAGAGAGTTATAGCACAAAACAGTCTTTAGTTGCTTTCATTACACTTCTAGAAAGGAGCAAATCAAAATGCTAAAAAAGTATTTCATTCTCTATCCAGTTACACTGCTGCAGTGGTCTACCTTAAAACTGAAACCGTGCTCATTTATTAAGCTACAAATTCTTGCTGATTAAAACTCCTTTGTTGCTGCTAAATTTTTGCTCAAAGTTTTTACCCGATTCAGCTGATAATCTTTCTTTCATCTTCTCAAATGCTAAATGTTGTTTGTTAGGTGATACTCATTTCTGACATGGTCGATCAATTTAATCTGCGTAGCGGCAGAAGTATGAAGCTATTTATTAATTACTAAAGTAGTAATCAAATCATTAAAACTATGCATTTCACGAACCTGTACAGACTACAATAAGTATTTTCACGATGCTATTTGTATTACTGAATAAGTTGAGCATGCCGTGTTGTGTTTGTTCATCCAGATATGTTTCCCTATTGAAAATTTATTACCAGCTATGCTGCCTTTGACCCTGCCTTTGTAATTAGATTCAGAAGCATGTTATTCCTATTTTATAAGGATCTTTTAGGCCAAGTTGCAGCATGCTTAAAATGTTTTTGATACCATATGTTACCAATTTTTCTGCTAAAAATAGAGTGCACAGATTCCAGAATTTGTTATGACGTGGTCTTGTTCAAATTTAGTAATGCCGAGCTTCTGATCTAAATCATGTTAAGCTGTTAAGCGCTAGGTTCCTGCTAGTAAACTCTTGAAAGTATAAACAAACGTAATGCTGTTACAAAATGATTTCAATCATAAAGTACTTGCCAAAATTTTGTGCGGCCTTTTGATCTGACAAGATCTCTTGGAAATGGTGAATGTTTCATGCTACGGTTTTTTCGTTGTTGTTAGCAGCATCTTTTCCAGCCAAGAGAGCCATGAGTGATTCTCTTCTACACGTTGTTGTATAGCAATTCTTGCTATTTAAATTTAAGTAGTTTCTGTAAAACTTCTTCTTTGAGCTGTGTTGTTTGATTCTGATTTTTTGATCTTGTACAAAATTTACTTCAGTTTCCATTTATGACATCATCTCAAAAATTGTTCAGTATTTTCAAAGCTGCAATCTGTTTCACGGCTCACATAGCCAAAAGTTCAAACATGCGATGGATTGTTTTCTCAAGACGAAATCCTTGGTTGGATTTAGGATAAAAGCCACTCAGATTCTGGATATTTCAACATGTTTTTACATAGAAAATGCACACCATTCTAGTGCGATTCGTGTTATTGCGTTCATTAGTTACATTCTACGATTGAAAGATCTGTACTAAACCTTTTTAGCTATTATCTTTGCATCTCCTGCTCAGGAATTTTCTCTACTAAGAAATAAAGGTCCATTTCAGGCTACGCTTTCCCTATATTATTGCTAATTTCTTTTGCCAAAAATCCGCTCAACTGCTTATCTACATCTAAAACATTATTGCTGCTACTTTATCAGGCTTCGGCTTCTGATCTGAGCATTGTCGCTGCTAAAAGCTGCTTGCTGTTTTGCTTATCTCTTTTTAGTAGCATTATAAAACTCTCTGAGTTGTCCTCTGTTGGGATGTTCGAAGTTGCTTAAATAAAGTGTGCTGCACTGTTTAGGTGATCTATTAATGACCGGCCGCTGCATGATATGGTTTTTAAACTAATTTTGATACCTCTTCCTCTATCAGTATTCGACGATAGATACATTATGAGATTGTGATCTATAGATATTGCACATTACTTCAAAATTATGTACAGATTGTAGCTACTAATGCATTATACTGCTGTCAGCTCAATTAAACTATTGAAACTGCTTGTTTAAAGATTGTTGATATCGCAGATTGATTTTGGTTCCTTTGCTGCTTCATTTCTAGTTATAAAAAATGTTTCCTTACTTGGAATTAACTGGCCTGTAGGACATTGGTGCCATGCTCCTGCATTTAGAAATTATAGCGGCCACTTCATAATATTTTGACAGTTCTTCTGCAATAGCCTCTCCACTTGTGTGCTGTTACATAAATGCTTCCGTATCTGTCTCTGATTAAATTAACTCTGCTCTATTTTATCTTTGCCAAAAGTTGTACACCAGACATGAATATATATTATCAAGCAGCAAAACACTACTTATGTTTGGCTCTAATAGAATTCAAGCTGTGTTTAATTCTAGTAAAATTGATCCGGGCTAAGAAAATAGTGTCATACTGAGACATAAATTGCGTGCTAATGCTCCCTGCTCTAGCCTGCAGTGAGCTTGCATTTAAATAGAATAGGAGATGTGCTGGTTTAAAGTATTTGTTGCTTTCTGCACTTATGAATAATCGTACTGATGTAGTGTAATAAAATTTTTAAATAATAACAACTCGTTTGTTCAATATTGACTAGTTGAATTCTCTTGGATATTAACCCGTAGTTATTAACATGTTGTACCTGATTTTGATGGGATTTGAAGTTAACCTTGTGCAAACTTTCTGATGGACATACAGAATCGACATAATGCACATCTCTGCCACTATTACCAGCGAAAGAAGCACAGATTACGTCAATCAAAACCAGGCGTTACAAAGAAAGAGAAGCAGTCACGCTCCAGGTCTGAGCATTATGGACAGCAAGGAAACATGTTTGACATTAGTGAAGGGATAACAACCGCCTAAAGATTACGGACGAATCAAGGTTTTAGAAAACAAGCAATTCTTTGAGGCCATTACAGTTGTCGGAAGAAAGGTGGAAATTCAGTAGTATCTACCACAAAGCCACGGTCAATTCATTACAGATCAGGCAGGAGAACAAATTCTCCACTTGGATATCAGGAGGAGGGGAAAGTTCACATGGTCGTTCATCAGGAACCAATTAAAGTCCACCCTTGAGGGAATTTCCAGACGAAACTTAACAAACCACACCGAGCCTGCAGAGCTTAAATCACGATGGCTCGCACATACTGAGAGAAGGAGAGGGTGAGATCACCGTGTGTTACAAGTTAATGCACCTCTGCATCTCAAAACCCTATGTTGCCAGAAAAGTGTCCGAGCACCACCAGAAAACAGTTGCAACTGATAAGGCGCTTGGTTGGCAGGTATACTCTTGTCGGGCCCATGGCAACTAAGTTTCTGTTCAAGTCCGATTAAAAGAAAGCCGCCACCCAGAAATAAGGAAGGAAAGTAGCACAAGCGTCAGGGGAATTTTGCTCTGACAAGACAGGAGTCCAGGCGCCATTCGATGGAGGCTGGAGCAGGACCCAGACGTTGAAGGGAGAGAATGCTATTAAAAATATATACGAGCTCACATTTGTATCTACCGGGTGCTATCATGAAACGTCATTTCCAAAGCAGCTGCTTAAAGATATTCCACTCATTTTTGGATGCCTCCAAGGATGAGAATAAAAGTATCATCAAAATCCATGGCGCTCTCATAGGCCCTCTGGTCGTCTCATAGAAGACGAAAATCCATGGCGCTCTCATAGGCCCTCTGGTCGTCTCATCAGAGACGAAAATCCATGGCGCTTTCACAGGTCCTCTGGTCCATGGCGCTTCCATAGGCCCTCTGGAAAAAAGTAACACCTTGGGTTGAAATGAAACCCGGCCAAAAAGTAACACATTGGGTTGAAATGAAACCCGGCCAAAAAGTAACACCTTGGGTTGAAATGAAACCCGGCCAAAAAGTAACACATTGGGTTGAAATGAAACCCGGCCAAAAAGTAACACCTTGGGTTGAAATGAAACCCGGCCATAGAGCCACCTTGGGTTGAAATGAAACCCGGCCATAGAGCCACCAAGAAAACCCATCTCTGGATCCATCAGGAGCTCTGGTCGCCTGTAATGGGTGAATTATTAGGTGTGGGACGCCACACCGTACCTCGATCCAATACCTTCTAACAGAAACACTTTAGAAGGGTATGATCATAAGTACCATCCTTTGGCTACCACAAGCAAAGTTGGGAAATATATATTAAAAGGAAGTACCATTCTTTGGCTAACATAAGCAAAGATGGGAAAATATATTATCTCTCTTCTCCCTTTGAGGAAATTATCATCTTCTGGCTAGTATGAGCAAGGATTGGATCATTGTATTATCTTACCCTTCAAAAGGGGAATGGTTGGTCTTCTGCATGAAGATCTTATTATGGACTTCCGGACTTCTGGCATTCTTACATATGGTATATCAGAACATCAGGGGACTCATCCATCAAGATATTGAGGGATTCATCCATCAAGATATATTATCTTGAAGACTCATGTCCCAGAATTTCCAATTTGTCAGATTCAGCAGAAAAGGCACTTGTGGGACTTTTGATTGTACCAAATTGTACCGACTTTTTGTAAGTTCATTTTCCTTTGTAAAAGCTAAAGAAAAAAGAACTTGTGGGACTAGGAGATGGGAGAAGGGAAAGGTAGAAGGCACACAATTTTTTATCTTCTTTTTGTAAGTTCCACTTTTTTAAGTGCCAAAAAGTAGAACTTGTGGGACTGATGAAGAGGGCAAAATATGACGAGACAGAAGAACCAAGGTGGCCCAGACCCCAGACCCCGGCTCGGACCCCAGGCTCCTTCAAGACCTTGTTCAGGCTCCAGTTTGGGTGCCAGGCATCAGATCCGGGCCCTGCCCAACCCTTGCTTTGGAAGCTGGATCTCACAACCGGGCGCTGCATCCCGCACCTCACGCTTTGTGACCGGGCATTCAGTGACCGGGCGCTGATGAGGGGAAAACATGGTCAAGTACCAAAAGGTGTGAAGAGGTTGAGGTAGCACCGAAAGTCCACACCAAGGGGGAATAAAGAAAGAGCATGTAGTGACCGGTCAGCCACGACTGGTCGCCTGTGACCGGTCACCGAAACTATGAAGTGAGCCCAGATAGTGACCGGTCGTAGACGACCGGTCAAGTAACTAAGAAAATAAAGTAGATAGCGACCGGGCGCCTGTGCCCAGTCAAATGGCTAGGGACGGAAGATGTAGAAATCAGGATGAGATATTTCTAGTGACAACCTGGTAAGATATGACAGGTTGGCAAGCTAGGAACCCTAGAAAAAGTCTATAAATAGAGATAAGGAGCTCATTTGAGGGGGGACACAACATCAGAAGAGAGAGAAACCTCTAGAAAAGCTCTCTAGTATTGTAACGCTAAAGATATGAATAAAGAAATTGTCTAAAAGTGGATGTAGGCCGGATTATTGGCTGAACCACTATAATCGTTGGTGTTCTATTCATTCGTGAGATGTGAGAGACAAATTATACCTTTTCAGTAAGGGAAAATAAATCCAAAAGAAAGAAAGAAACGCTTAAAAAGCGAAAAATGCTAAATAAGCGTTAACTAACCATAGGAGGTAGGAGACCTCGGTTAGTGTATTATAAGGATTCTAAAGGCTTAATTAAGTCTAAATAAATATTAGGGAACAAATCCCCAAGAAAATGGATCCTTAAAATGGATTAAAAACACTAATGAACATTAAAGCGCATTTTTCGAGGTAACCCAAAAAATGTGACTTTAAGCGGGTCAAATAGACTCGTAACAATTTTGGCCAACTAAATAATCATTAATAAATATTAATGATGCTTTAGAACCAATAAAATCAATAAAACGAGAAAATAGTAAAAACTGTCAAAAACGGGAAGTTGTGGGGTAGAAACATGAATAACCCAAACTTATGTGTCCCATTTGCAAATAAAAATTAAAAATCTGAATGAGAGTGGTATCGGTCTCGATTTGTCCCCTCTCTCTCTCTCACTTATATTAATTGTCTATTACACTACAAGACAAACAAATAAGTAATAAAGTAACAAAAAGTAAAAAGTAGCCCTCTCTCCCCTCATTTCCTTCTCTCTCTCCTATTCTTTCCTTCCCCCATCGTGAGACTCCTCTTCTAACCCCCCTTGCAGCGATTTTTGAAGCTCTCTCATGGCTCCCATGGCAGACTCCTTTCTTCCTCATGCTATAGCTCCATTTGAGCTCCAAATGTAAAATAAAATACATATTTGAACTCCCCTCTTCAAGCTCTACATTTCTATCTTTTCAAAATTCGAAAATAAGCAACTTCATCTCCATGGGTTTTGAGCATTTGAAGAATGAATGACACCATTTCGAAGCATGGAGTCTCCTCTTCCTCCTAAGGTAAAAAGTTTCAAGAAAAATCTGTTTTTTTTTTCACTCTCTATAGTGGCCGATTTTTGCCCCTTTGTAATGCCTTGTCTTCTTCTTGATTTGAGCTTGGTTCAACTCTCCAATGGTGGAGGCACTCTCCTTTGCATTCAAGGCTTAAAAACCTCTCTTAAAAACTCCAAGGTAAAACCCTAGCTATTGGCATTTAAGCCCTTTCATTGAATTAGAGTTATCCAATGGGTTAAGGAGTTTAATTGTATCTACTTTGTGTTCTTGAATGTTGGCTTGGGGTTTGGTAACCCCATTGCTCAACTTGACCGAGAATGAAGAAGAGGAGAGGTGGAGAACTTAAAAGAGTACTTGTGATCTCAAGGTAAGAAAACCTATCTTAATGCACTACCTATATGTATTAGGATAATGGGATGGGTAAATGAATCAATGAACCCAAAACATGTGAGAAAAATCTGCTTGCTTGGTATTTGAGGAAGTTGTGAAATAGAATTGCAAGTAAGAGCCAAAGTGCCATGTATTTATGTTAATGCATTGTATTGAGCTTGGAGAATTGTGTATATGCCTTGGAGGAATTTTGTATGAACCTTGTGTGCTGGTAGGACCCTTGTTGGGTGTGGCTAGCTTTTGGTTGAATTTGATGAGAGAATGTGTATTTGAGGATGTAAGAATTATAGGCGAACTATGGCGAAATTTTGGTAGGAATTGTACATTTATGAATGACTTGGTGAATGGGAGAACCAAGGTGTGTATTGGAGTTAGTAGAGATGTTTAGTAGTGATGAAGTGGTAGTTGTAGTATGAGAAATAAGAAGTGTGAAATCTGTAGCAAAGTGTATAAAAATGCATTGGAGAAGTTAGGAAAAATTAGTGTGTAAGAATTGGTAAAAAGAGTGTTAGACTTGGGTATAGATATTGTAGTTGCTTGGAAATGAATTGGAATGGTAAGATGGCATTAGAACAAAATGAAAAATGCAAAGAGGGGTGTTGGAATGCACAAGTGTGCAAAGTATGAAAATGTGAATGGAAATTTGTAGAATTCGAACAAGAAGTTGAGTAAGTATTGGACCATGGATTTAAGGAGTTTTAGTGAGTGTTTAAGTGTGTTTAATTATGTACAAAACATGTGGAAAGATTATGGAATGATTGGAGGTGGATTAAGCGTTGATTTGGGGTTTAAAAATCATCCTAGTAGTAGTTTTTAGCAGGGTCCGGGACCTAGGATATGTACCAAGTCCCGGACCGCACTTAAAATCAATTCGAGACTCAACATAGGTATTGGTCCGGGACCTTAGTCCAGGACCAAGTCCCAGACCAGGGTGCTTGAAATACCCCAAACCTTGATATGTGGTTTAAATAGCAAACTATGTTATATAAAGGCTAAAAAGTGCCTTAGAAACATCAGTGGACAATTTAAAACACAGTAAAGTGCAATAAAGCACTAAGACACAGTTTGAGCAAAAACATGCTCTAAGCAATGAGTGAACTTGGTTAGGACCCAAAGAGCCTACCAAGACTAAATAATATTCAATTATGATTTAATAAGGCTAAATAAGTCCTTAGGAAGCTTTGGAAGACAAAGGAAACCAAACAAAACACAAATAAATACCTTAAAGTCAATATGAGCGAAAATGTGCTCTAAGCTTGGGATAAATGTGTATAAGACCTAATGGTCATACCTATACCTTATAAAATGTTAATGAACATATTAAATCAATTACTAAAGAAAACCAAGCTTGAAAACAAGTTAAAACACAAAATGTGCTTTAAGAAGTCTTAAAGCACGTTTTTGAAAAATTGTCTTGTAAATGAGTTTTGAATGGCTAAATGTCCATCATTACTCTTTAACTAACATGTGTACTATATAGTATCACATTTGGGTGGCTATATTAATGGGAAATCAAAAATTTCAATTCTAAGTGCCTTGTATAGGTGAATAGTGATTTTTATAAGCTAGTTTGTAACATATGATGTTATAAGTAATTAAATGAGTCAATAAAGACTATATTACCCTTCTAATTAAATGGTGGCCGGTTTTTGTAGTAGTGAGTCACCAAGTTGTAAAATAAATCAAATAAGTAAAGTAAAACTTTAAGTAAAGTACTATTGCTTTATAAGTTACAAATATCTTCTTAAAAAACTTATCTCATTCTCTCTTGTCCTTCCTCCATTTCACACGGTTCCAACTTCTTCTTCCTCTCTCTTCTTGTTCTCTCTCGGTAATATATCACACCACCATGGAAGTCCACCTTTGAACTCTTGTAAAATCTAGCTCACTTATCCAAATTTAATTTCAAGACCACCATTCTTCTAGTTGGAGCAAGCTCTACACTTCTATCTTTTCAAATCTTCAAAAGCCTCATTTCGGTGCCAAGGAGATTCACCATTGATGAAGCTTGAGCTCACCTTTTCACATATTATTGTTCTCCTTTGCTTCAAGGTAAGGAAACTCAAAGAAAATCCATGTTTCCTCCATGTTTTCATGTTGACCGAAAATTCACCTCACCATGGTGTATTTATCTTGCTTGTTTTAGCTTCATTTGAATCTTCCAAGGGCTAGGAGGAGTCCTCTCTTGATACTTGTTCAAGTCCTCTTCCAATTCCAAGGTAAAACAATTACCTTAATGTGTTAAAACAATATGTGTAACTAGGGTTTACAATGAGATGAAGCTTAAAGCTTGAATACTCATTATGTTGTTTGTACAATGTTTAGTAGTTGGCAAGGAACCAAATGCCTTACCGGTTTTGTAAAGAAACAAGAAAGAAATTTGGGAGGAAAAGAGGTAAATATGCTATCTTAATGTGGTTTAAATACCTTAGGAGAAATAAGTTATAATGCTTGTTAAAACTACCTAAAAGAGCAAATGGTGAATGACCTAGTAAAATGCTCTCAAGGAGTTTATTAAGGGCATATGTATTGTTGGGTGTATTTGCAGGTCAAAGGCATTACTTATGTGGGAAATTCAGTGTTTAAGGTTTATGCAATTTAAGGGCCTAAGAGCCATGTTATTTAAGGGCCTAAGTGCCAAGCAATTTAAGTTATGCACTATATTGTGATGTAGTGCTTGATGTGTGAAGTTTGTGTGTAAAAATGTTCTTGATGGATTTTAGGAGTTCTTGAATGAGATAAGGTAAAAACCTAAGTGTTTGGATGTGAGTAAATACAAGAGAAGCTATGGCCAAATTTGGGAAATGTGTGAGAAGTTCTAAGTGTTTTAAGAAAGTTTTGGTGAACTAGGAAGTATTAAAGGTGAACAAATGTTTCACTAAGGAAGGAAACGTGCATTAAGGTGTTGCAAGAATTTAGGTGTTATCTTGGAAGTTCTAGGAATTCACTGTGTGTTTTGAGGATGTATTTAAGTCTTGGATGAGTTTGTTTAAGGTTTAGGTAATGTTGATATCCAAGGAATAAGTGATGATTAGGTAAGATGTGAAAAAGGAGGTTTAGTTAGTAAGAAAAGAAGTTGAGAGAAGATGTTAAGGTGTAGAGGAAACACCTTGGTATAGTGGTCATTATTGGTGAACTACCACCTAGAAATCTTAAGGAGAAAACATTCCAAGTGCTAGGAATTTTGTAAGGAGTTTGTGAATGATAAGATGGTTTTGGTGAGTGATTTAAAGAGTTTAGCACATGGATAAAGGTGTGTTTGAAGTGCCTAAATGAGGTTAGGGTATACTAGGATATATGGGGTGAAGTTTGGAGTTGAATGTGAAAAGGAAAACAAAGGTCTGGGGCAGACCGAACTTGCGAGAACTTGCAAGTTCGGTCGAGCCCAGTTTACCCTGCGAGAATTGGCTTCTGGAAAAGACCGACCTTGGGGACCGGACTTGCAAGGTTGGTCGGGCCTGTATTTTGAGTACGGATTGAGTTACTGGAAAAGACCGAACATAGGACCGGACTTGGTAAGTTCGGTCGGGCTAAATTTACAAAGGGGAGAAACTCTCGGGAAAAGACCGAACATAGGACCGGACTTGGTAAGTTCGGTCGGAGTAGGAAATTTGACGGAAATGTGTTCTGGAATCGACCGAACTTGGACAAGTTCGGTCGGTAAGGTCGGTCGGACCAAAAACATGGTTTAAGGTTATGAAATGATATGTAATGATGGGGATTGATAGGTAATGATGTTATAAGGTTGTTATGGACATGTTAGGTGAGTTTAAATGGCAATTAAGTGGGTGAAAAGTTGTATCAAAATGTAAAAGTAAAACAAGTTAAAATGTAAAGTTATGTAACTAAGTTAACGGGGAAAGTTAAGCATTAGACATTAAATAATCAAGCAAACCCCGATGTTAATAAAAACACATGTGATGTTAACAGTTGTTCGAGAATTGCTCGAGGAACATAAGTGGACATGATAAAGTGGACTCCGGTGACAGGTATGGTTTTCTTGCAACCTGTGTCCTACCGGATTACACCGGTTGTATGCCAATGTGTTTTTCTGTATGTTTGCCACGTTATGAGATAAATCATGAAACGAGTTTACAGTCGTTATTGTTATTGTATGTTTTCGTGCCGATACCGGTAACCTCGAATGCGCTTGAAGGACTAGCTAACCACTATTAGGTAAACGTAGGAGAACGGTATCCGGTAACAACGTTTCCGACTTAAGGAACGTTCTAACCACGGCTATGCGTGAGTTGGTTATGTGATGTTTGTGTGTGATGTTTGTATGTGAATGTATGACTCTCTCTTCCCTTGTGTATGTCTAACAAGACTTAACCCAATGTTTGTGATTGTTTAATAAAGTTCAAAGTTGAACTTCTAACAAGTGCTAACGGGGGAGTGAGGAGGAGTGTCTGTTCCGGCCACGCGTGTGAGTATGGGGGTCGTTGTCATAGCAGGTTCGATCCTCTCTGTATGTTATGGTTGTTTTCCAATTTGGTTCCCAACCTTCCCTTTAGCTTAACCAAGGCTATTACTGACTCACGTCGGGCCACAGGGGCATACTATTGTTATGTTTGTTTCGGTGTGCTTGGATCACTATATCCGAGACACCTTGTGTTAAGTTAACCGTTCATTTAACGAGACGGTAACGAGTTATGTAACGAGCTTATCATGAGACTGGCAACATTCTCTAGGCTCACCAGTGTATTAGCAATGTTTTGGTCGGTTCCTAAGAGGACCATTCCCGTTATGTTATGTATCTTTGTTGTGATGCAATGTCTATTGCGGTATTATGTTGTGCACGTGGAAACGTGCAAAGTGTTGTTAAGTGTTGTTATGTAGTGTATGTTATATGTTGTAAAATGTGGAGTATGTGGATCTGGGTTATGATTCCCAGTTTGTGATAAGAGGCGTTTAAGGATAACCCGATTTAAGGGTAAGTGTCGTCTGTTAAGGAAGTAGCTCCATTAGAGGAGGGACACTCTAGGGATATTGAATACCTTGAGTGACTTATTAAGTAAGGATATATTATCCGTTTGTTGAGCCCGTTGAGGCGAAATGATTATGTGTTGTGTGTTTACAGTTGCATGTATGATTTGAAAATAATCAACCGCATGCTAAGATGACAATTAGTTGTGCGTGGCCCGGTAGCATGTGGGCTGCGGGATTACCATACCAGCAAAGGTGCTGAGCCCCTTGGGGGCCACCCTTTCTCTTCTTTTCTTATTTCAGGTACGAAGTGCCGGAAGCCGTTAGAGAGTAGGTCGGGTAGTCTTTGTACATGGGTAATCATTTAAGTGTATATATACAGTAGGCGTAGTAAGACCGAAACTGTAATCGGCATCAGTTTGTGAATACTCGGTATAGTTGAAAGGTGTATGTTGTTGTTGCAGTTAATGGAAAGGGATAGTAATGTGTAGTCGCTCGGGAATTTAGCCCATCAGACCGGTACAATGTGTATGTATTAGCCTTGTTAGCCACGTGGGTGGCTAACGGCGTGTAACACCAACGAGTTGAGTAATGTGACGAGGTTGTTATTCCGCTGCAGTTTATTGTAAGTGTGTTAATGTTGGATGGGGTGTTACAGTGCTAAAACGGCCGAGAGTAATGTTCTGGTATGGTCCGGGACCTTGGGTGCGGACCAAGTCCCGGACCACCCCCAAAATTGTGCAGAAAGTGGTTTTTAGGCTTTTAAACATGGGGGGTTGATTGGTAATGGTTTTATAAGTTGTTAAGGCCTTGTTTGGTGACCTATAAAGGCCCTAAGAAGTGTAAACAAGTATGAGAAGTAATTAAGGAAGTTGTAAGTATATGAACATTAAGTTAAATCGAAACAACGGGATAACAGGGTAAGTATGGGAGTAGTAATTATCTATGTATTGTAATACTTAGTATTGATTGAACCATTTGGCATGTAGTCATTGGTTCGAGACTAGGACTCGAGGAACAAGTAAGGACTAAGGAACAAGGAGACACCCGGAAAAGTAAATTTCAGTAAAAGGTATGATTTCTTCATGCCCTGTATCCTAATCTGGTTACCCTGATTTGTGTGCTTATTTGATCACCTAAATAAGATAAATTCATGAATTGGACTATATTGCACCTACTTGTGCTTGATTTATGTGTTCTTGATATTTATTGTCTTGAACACTAGTTTGTATAATTCATGTAATATATGAATGATGATGAAGTGTATTTGTACCCTGTATTGCATTTGTGTATTGTATTGTATTTCGTATGGATGTATAAATGAACAATGTATTGTATTATTGTGGCTTGGATGTGTGACTTCTACTAATTCCTAACTACCTAACTTCTAACGTAAGTAAATTGGAATGAGTAGAAGAGTATATAGTTTCGGCCACGCGTGAGGATGCGGAGACACAAGAGGTTGGATCCAAGTCCTGACTCTTAAACTGGTCCGCGGCCCAAACCCCTTAAATGGGTAGCATCCCGGATTGGTGAGTCAAGTAAATCCCGGTGGTGGGACAGAGCAGTCCCCGGGCCGGAGGTCCCGACGACTTAACATGAGTAAGAGTAAGTAAGTAAGTAAAGTATGAGTATGTATGCGTAAGTATGGTGTAACGAGTAAAAGAGTAATCTCCACCCGATTAACCCGAGTGGACAAAAAGGAGCTAACAAGTATTGTGTATGTATGGAATATGTATGGTGTATGTATTGAGTATGTATTGTGTATGCGCATTTCAGGGAAGGCAAGTAAGTACCAATTGGCTTGTATGAACTACTTGTATGTATTGAAATGTATGTATGTATTCCTTGCGTAACGTAACGTAATATTATGTATGAAAGCATGTATGTATGTATGTATTGTAAAATGAATTGCATGTATTCGACCAAGTGGTCGGCGTACCCTCACTAGTACGCGGGGTATGCGGTTATCATATGCAGCGAAAGCTGACCCCTTAGGGGGAACATTTTTAGTGTGCAGGTACCCGAAGCGGATATGGTCAAGGTAAGAGACCGGTGGCTACACTCGGATAGTAGATGTAGAATGTAGAGGTGTACTAAGTGGTACACCCTTGTACTTAGAAAGTAAGTAGTTTGTAAGGAATGGGTAGTGGATAGACTCGTGATGAGTATGTATGAAATAGAAGGAAGCATTGTATTTGCATTTGGAACCTAGTAAACTCGGTTATGTATATTATATTGAATGTTATTGGAAAGGAGCAAAGTGTTGTATGGAGCAATGTAGTATTTAGTTGGTAAATGGAGTATGTAATGTAAATGTGTAGTACTCGGGATTCTGATCCATCAGACCGATGCTGTATGTAGTAGTAGCAGCTTTGTTAATCACGTGGGTGACTAACGGCATTGTATCACCCACCGTATGTAAGTATGTACCGCTGCGTGAATCTGGAAGTACAAGGAGATTGGACGGTAATGACAGTATTAACGGTAGGGGTGTTACAAAAAGTGGTATCAGAGCGAAGTATCGTTGTGATGACTGGAAGTACCGTGCTTAGGAAATACCGAGTTAGAATTTAGAAGCTTAGGGCTAAGGGCTGAGTGTTAGCATTAGAGATATGCTAGATAGGAACTCCCGGTGAGTACCGGATACCTACAATACCAGTCCCGCCCACCGCATCCCCATTGTATAACTTGGGAAAGGATGCCAGAGAGAGGAAAAGCCCTCACATACTCGGGAAAACCCGATCTGGTAGTAATGAGATATTCCTACAAGAGGAAAGAACCTGAAATATAGTAGATTCCAAGAAATGGAAGACCCGGAGATGGATCCCGGTTGAATGACAATAACTGCACTTAGTGGCGGTAGAATGAGAACTCCAACCATAAGGAAACTACAACATTCAACAACATGGGGCGACATGCTTCGCAGTCGCGAACCTAGCTGACCAATCAGCAGCAGGAAAAGAAGCACTAACCGTGCAACGAAATAGAAAAGGAGTAGTAATGGAACCCGAGACACAAGTCTGCGGGACAATAGTAATAGCCAAGCAACACCACCAACGGTATGCTAGATGGCTAAGGACTCAGTCGGGAGTGATTGACTCCAAAACTACAACGCCAAAAGGGTTACAAACCTGGCCAACATAGCTCAGACAGCTACAAGAACATTCACAAGATATGATCTGATGCAACTACAACCGTAGTGCCTAAACCAACTCAGGCTCAGTAACCACAACAAACGTGTGGGAACAAGCAACAAGGAAAGACACAACCAAATCAAAGGGGGAACCTCCAAGGATTGGAGAGGTACCCTGATCAACGACAGCCATGTCAAATTTACTGAGAAGTCACTCAGAAGACTAATTAGCCTAAGTAAATGATCGATAAGATCAAAGGAAGGGTCAACAAGACTATCAAGTACCAGTGAAAACCATACCGTGACCGATATCGGTTTACCCAAAAACCACAAGTACCACGTACTTGCCACGGCAAGTGCAGTAATAACACCATGACAGCGATGAAGCGACTACAGGAATAAACATCCTAAACCTGGAGGAATGAAACCATGGAAAGGCCTGACGGCCTGACCACTACATTTAGAACACACCAGTCAGCGGGAAGCTGGACTTGGTCAAGATTTTGAACATGGCCATGCCATGAAGAACTTCTTTTAACACCGTACCATGATTTTAAAACCAAATTTTTCTTTCAAAACCACAAACCTTATTTTAAACATTGGATTTTAAAACCAAACCAACAGAACTACGGTGAGTATCATACCATGATACAAGAGGAGTTGATGACAGAATACTTCACCTAGGCGTGTGGCGAACACTACGGGTGTACCCAATTACGGGATGTGGGACGACCGCACTCCGAAGGACCTTGTGGGCCTGACAAGTAGTCGGGTAAGTGGTAACGTATCAACAAGGTACCCCACGTATGTATACATGTAGTGTACGATACACGGGAAGTAGTCAACTCTGTTCTACGGACCATGAGTAAATTTTAACCAGAACAACTGGACACCTCTGACAATCAAGGAGAAGGAAACTCAGTTAAGGAACAAGTATAAGGAACTCAGAGAATCCATCCGAAGATAAGGAATGAGGATTGGGAAGTGCACAAAGCACAGACTAGTAAGTATAGACATCAGATATGTCTCCAATAATTCAAGCAATTACTTGACAGCTGGATAGGATACCCATCCTAAACACAGTAAGGCAAATGCCTAACGTGAACTTATCAACAAACGGGGCGGAGTTCCCAAGAGCGATCACAAGATTACCACAAGGTATAATCTATCATTGAAGAGGATATTAAACCCAGTCTTAAGCACTAGGAACAAGTATAAATAGTCTACCCAAGAATGGGAGACGTTATAACCCAAAAAGGGATAACTCAAATCTAATACCACAAGGCGGTATAGTAGGCACAGCATACCATAAACACTAGCCGGATGTAACGGCATAACCTAACAACAACCAGGAGCAATCCTTGAAGGGCGTCTGAGTTGACAACAGTCTAACGAGTGTCAGGATAAGAGCACGGGAGCTAGAACGAACACTCGGTTAAGACACCGAAGGGATTCACTTAACAGGAAATACCCTAAATTACTAGAAGGCACGGATTAGCACCAAATTGCCTAAAGGACCTCCTGTGAACGGAAGCGTGATGGCACGACTTGCCATGGAGCCCAGTAATACCTCCAACTTATGAGGTATATAAGGAGTGGAAACATGCATAAGCAGCTTGCAAAGAGCATAGCTTGCAGCAATAAGGCTCAGAAGCCATAAACTAACTACGTCATGTAGACTTAAACGGTTGCAAAACCCACACCATTTAATAACCAGACTCACAAGATTTTTACTTCATAACTCAGCATAATGAGCGACTTGGAGTAAAGGGCTACCTCAATGTCACTGTCACTAGAACGCCAGTCTAGTATAGAGTTGACAAGTTGTAAACACCTTCACGCCTTCTGTAGAAATGATAACACCGAGGCATAGGAATCGTTATAATGCCAACAATGGCCTGGTCCACACTCGGACACTACGAGAAACCAAAGGAAGGTACCCCTCGTTAACCGGAGACCACCAATGTGGTGAAGATATGAACCCATAGGAAGGCTTCCATCGACTACAACAATTAAGCCTACACATATAGACATTGCCAAGAGGCGATGAAACAAGGAAAAGACATTCCAAACCACACAGCCAGAGCCTATAACCAATGCTCAGCACTGGAAGACAGTTATTGTCAAAGACAATCAATGTGAGTGCACATTACACACCATGAATGACCAACGCTCAAGAGAGCTTGTAACCCGATAAATTACTTCATCCATTATCAACCAAGCTACTTGGTAAATTGTATCACAAATGATGATAGAATGTGAGGTAAGCTAACCTACACATAAAACCTAAGTTGAATAAGACATCTCCACATTGAGAAGATAATAGGATTGCGGTATGCCACGACAACCGACATACACGCGAACAGAGGAAACCCTCGGTGTCCATGCCATAAGGAAATGGTGCCAATAACAATGGCAATAAGTGAAGAGGAATTACCACAGTAACAGGAACAGTAAAAACAATGTTGTACAATGAGTAAGAATACGGTCCGCAATAAGCGACCGCTATGAGGAAGTAGCAGATAATGACACGGAGTATAAGTGTGAGATGACAGGCAGAAATATTCTTTCCTATCACATAAGTGACTTACTGTCAAGCGTTTACGCCTCTGCACTCTGTATGACTGAGTGTTTTGGTATTACACGTGTGCAGCTAATGATCTAATGGGATGGCTAGGGATATGAAAAATGTAAACCGTAGTAAACCCTTCTTTTCACCAACAAACATGGCATAAGCCAGCTAAGGAAGCTTAGCAACAGACCGTGCGGCCTCAGGCCAAAGAAGCACGAAGAGTGTAAAGCACAATAACAATCACAAGATGTGAATTCCATTGGAATAAAAGGTGAAAGGAGACGTAACAAAGTCACTAGGACCGACACATAGAAATGCAAGGTCATACAAGTAAAGAACACTTGTACTGAACCAGAAGAACTGGTATGTTTCAAAAACTATTGACACCAAAGGAAGCACTACAGCTAAGTAGTGACTTAACCTCGCCCGACAATAAGTCGGAGGAACTTAGTGAACAATCGTGGAAGCACGAATAGCATGTGCAGTAGATTACCAGAGAGCTGGCTACAATCTAAAACTAATTATAGTTCAAACACGGTAAAGGAATACCGCAATTGTTTAGTGAACCTTATTCCCATAATAGACGGATAAAAAGGGATGTATAGCACATTAAGGATAACGAGAAGGGTGAATAACCCAAGTTATCAGGGTCACACAACAGAAGCTAGTGGAATATACCTAGTAAGTATAGTAGAATAGCTATTAATGCCTTGAGGCTTAATAGGCTGGAACCGAATTAATTATGAGTTAAATAAACTCATAGGAATCCTTGGTGCAAAGACTAAACCATTGTTATGATTAGGACCCTTTGACAAGGGTATATTATGTAACAAACCGTAAAGAAGCTAAAACGCTTCAGATTGCCAAATTGAGTAAACCAGTGTTGTTTAACAATTAAATAAAAACATATGGTAGATTACGTGGGCGAAGTAACTAATTTAAGCGGGGGGGGGGGGGGGGGGCTTTTTTAAGGGGGGGGGGGGGGGGTATGAATAAAAACACATAAACTATAATGTGCATAGCAAAAATGAGAATTGATTGGATGATTGGTACTATGTTAAATAAACATAAGTATTCATTCATGTTGAAATTGTGGTAATAAGGCTTGAGAGATGCAAATACCATAGGATGGATATACCTACCTTGTAACACCATGTAAGAATATTAGTAAAAGAAAAGTAACGAGTAGTGGACTGAGCTCCACAAGTATTGTAGCCTTTGAAGAAGTAGTACGAAATGAATGAGAGTAGTTGAGGAATGAATTCTAAGAGTAGTGTATTCGTAAGTGAGTTACTGGAAGTAAATTGAGAACAACTAAATTCTACAAGTATGGTAACCCCTAGTTAGAATATTTGAAACGATGGAGAGTAATGGATGGAAGCAGTGAAGATTGATGAAATGAACACCTACGTATTGAACCTCGAAGTAAAGCATTTGGGAAGTAGATTGAGAATGACTGATGGACCGAATTCCATCCTTTGGAGATGTATGAATGAGTGGGAATAGTAAAAAGATAAAACATGAAAATAATTGAATTAATTTCTTGTTTGAAACTGATGTGGGAAGTCGAATTTGATCCTGATCAGATCAAGGGAAACCAAACACAAATTGGGGTTGAAAGATAGTTCAACACTGATGCTGATCACATCAGGGTCGAATGATTCTCGAAGCTCCCCTCAAGTGGTCACAAGAATCACACATAGGATAGAAGTAATGAATATAAATTGGAACTTGGAGTTGGATGCTTTAGAAAGATTTCTAATTAGCTGTTGGGAAGGATTTTTCCTTAGACTGAGAATAAGGATTTGGCTAGAAGCTTATACCAGAGAAGATAGTAGTGTAGCATATTGTATTATTCTAAGGGCAGCGGGACATAGAGGAGTCCTGTGTCTAGTTGACCTGAGTACCTGCGGGACTGTATGTGTATTGCATTGCTTTGGGGATAGCTTTGCATTGTATATATGTGAAAACCTGGTAATGTGGAACCAATGGTTGGTAGTAATGTGGATTGGAGTAATTATAGTACATTTGGATGGTATGGTATGTAGAAACCTTGAGTAATGGATTTGGGAATTAGTAAGGAGGAAGAATGTATGATCGTGGTATTAGACATGTAAGAATGAGTAAGCATTGTAAACTTATAACCTCGAACAACTTTGAGGACAAAGTTCTTAAGGGGGGTAGATTGAAATACCCCGACCTTAAATATGGCGATTAAATTATCCTAATAGGTACTTAGGAGCCTAATAATGATTAAGAAATATTGGTAAGGGAAAATAAATCCAAAAGAAAGAAAGAAACGCTTAAAAAGCTAAAAACGCTAAATAAGCGTTAACTAACCATAGGAGGTAGGAGACCTCGGTTAGCGTATTATAAGGATTCTAAAAGCTTAATTAAGTCTAAATAAATATTAAGGAACAAATCCCGAAGAAAATGGATCCTTAAAATGGATTAAAAACATTAATGAACATTAAAGCGCGTTTTTCGAGGTAACCCAGAAAATGTGACTTTAAGCGGGTCAAATAGACTCGTAACAATTTTGGTCAACTAAATAATCATTAATAAATATTAGTGAATCTTTAGAACCAATAAAATCAATAATACGAGAAAATAGTAAAAACTGTCAAAAACGGGAAGTTGTGGGGTAGAAACATAAATAACCCAAACTTATGTGTCCCATTTGCAAATAAAAATTAAAAATCTGAATGAGAGTGGTATGGGTCTCGATTTGTCCCCTCCCTCTCTCACGTATATTAATTGTCTATTACACTAGAAGACAAACAAATAAGTAATAAAGTAATAAAAAGTAAAAAGTAGCCCTCTCTCCCCTCATTTCCTTCTCTCTCTCCTATTCTTTCCTTCCCCCATCGTGAGACTCCTCTTCTTCCCCCCCTTGCAGTGATTTTTGAAGCTCTCTCATGGCTCCCATGGCAGCCTCCTTTCTTCCTCATGCTCTAGCTCCATTTGAGCTCCAAATGTAAAATAAAATACATATTTGAACTCCCCTCTTCAAGCTCTACATTTCTCTCTTTTCAAAATCCGAAAATGAGCAACTTCATCTCCATGGGTTTTGAGCATTTGAAGAATGAATGACACCATTTCGAAGCATGGAGTCTCCTCTTCCTCCTAAGGTAAAAAGTTTCAAGAAAAATTCATTTTTGTTCACTCTCTATAGTGGCGGATTTTTGCCCCTTTGTAATGCCTTGTCTTCTTCTTGATTTGAGCGTGGTTCAACTCTCCAATGGTGGAGGCACTCTCCTTTGCATTAAAGGCTTAAAAACCTCTCTTAAAAACTCCAAGGTAAAACCCTAGCTATTGGCATTTAAGCCCTTTCATTGAATTAGAGTTATCCAATGGGTTAAGGAGTTTAATTGTATCTACTTTGTGTTCTTGAATGTTGGCTTGGGGTTTGGTAACCCC
Organism: Limonium bicolor; assembly: GCA_023374045.1. Lineage (NCBI taxonomy): Eukaryota > Viridiplantae > Streptophyta > Magnoliopsida > Caryophyllales > Plumbaginaceae > Limonium > Limonium bicolor. The sequence continues at coordinate 87,690,677 of CM041781.1, read as the reverse complement.
ATTGCTCCACTTGACCGAGAATGAAGAAGAGGAGAGGTGGAGAACTTAAAAGAGGAATTGTGATCTCAAGGTAAGAAAAACCTATCTTAATGCACAACCTATATGTATTAGGATAATGGGATGGGTAAATGAATCAATGAACCCAAAACAAGTGAGAAAAATCTGCTTGCTTGGTATTTGGGAAGTTGTGAAATAGAATTGAAAGTAAGAGCCAAAGTGCCATGTATTTATGTTAATGCATTGTATTGAGCTTGGAGAATTGTGTATATGCCTTGGAGGAATTTTGTATGAACCTTGTGTGCTGGTAGGACCCTTGTTGGGTGTGGCTAGCTTTAGGTTGAATTTGATGAGAGAAAGTGTATTTGAGGATGTAAGAATTGTAGGCGAACTATGGCAAAATTTTGGTAGGAATTGTACATTTATGAATGACTTGGTGAATGGGAGAACCAAGGTGTGTATTGGAGTTAGTAGAGATGTTTAGTAGTGATGAAGTGGTAGTTGTAGTATGAGAAATAAGAAGTGTGAAATCTGTAGCAAAGTGTATAAAAATGCATTGGAGAAGTTAGGAAAAATTAGTGTGTAAGAATTGGTAAAAAGAGTGTTGGACTTGGGTATAGATATTGTAGTTTCTTGGAAATGAATTGGAATGGTAAGATGGCATTAGAACAAAATGAAAAATGCAAAGAGGGGTGTAGGAATGCACAAGTGTGCAAAGTATGAAAATGTGAATGGAAATTTGTAGAATTCGAACAAGAAGTTGAGTAAGTATTGGACCATGGATTTAAGGAGTTTTAGTGAGTGTTTAAGTGTGTTTAATTATGTACAAAACATGTGGAAAGATTATGGAATGATTGGAGGTGGATTAAGGGTTGATTTGGGGTTGAAAAATCATCCTAGTAGCAGTTTTTAGTAGGATCCGGGACCTAGGATATGTACCAAGTCCTGGACCGCAATTAAAATCAATTCGAGACTCAACATAGGTATTGGTCCGGGACCTTAGTCCAGGACCAAGTCCCGGACCAGGGTGTTAAAACGGCCGAGAGTAATGTTCTGGTATGGTCTGGGACCTTGGGTGCGGACCAAGTCCCGGACCACCCCCAAAATTGTGCAGAAAGTGGTTTTAGGCTTTTAAACATGGGGGATTGATTGGTAATGGTTTTAGAAGTTGTTAAGGCCTTGTTTGGTGACCTCTAAAGGCCCTAAGAAGTGTAAACAATTATGAGAAGTAATTAAGGAATTTGTAAGTTTATGAACATTAAGTTAAATCGAAACAACGGGATAACGGGGTAAGTATGGGAGTAGTAATTATGTATGTATTGTAATACTTAGTATTGATTGAACCATTTGGCCTGTAGTCATTGGTTCGAGACTAGGACTCGAGGAACAAGTAAGGACTAAGGAAAAAGGAGACACCCGGTAAAGTAAATTTCAATAAAAGGTATGATTTCTTCATGCCCTGTATCCTAATCTGGTTACCCCGATTTGTGTGCTTATTTGATCACCTAAATAAGATAAATGCATGAATCGGACTATATTGCACCTACTTGTGCTTGATTTATGTGTTCTTGATATTTATTGTCTTGAACACTAGTTTGTATAATTCATGAAATATATGAATGATGATGAAGTGTATTTGTACCCTGTATTGTATTCGTGTATTGTATTGTATTTCGTATGGATGTATAAATGAAATGTATTGTATTATTGTGGCTTGGATGTGTGACTTCTACTAATTCCTAACTACCTAACTTCTAACGTAAGTAAATTGGAATGAGTAGAAGTCCGATATAGTTTCGGCCACGCGTGAGGATGCGGAGACACAAGAGGTTGGATCCAAGTCCTGACTCTTAAACTGGTCCGCGGCCCAAACCCCTTAAATGGGTAGCATCCCGGATTGGTGAGGCAAGTAAATCCCGGTGGTGGGACAGAGTAGTCCCCGGGCCGGAGGTCCCGACGACTTAACATGAGTAAGAGTAAGTAAGTAAGTAAAGTATGAGTATGTATGCATAAGTATGGTGTAACGAGTAAAAGATTAATCTCCACCCGATTAACCCGGGTGGACAAAAAGGAGCTAACAAGTATTGTGTATGTATGAAATATGTATGGTGTATGTATTGAGTATGTATTGTGTATGCGCATTTCAGGGAAGGTAAGTAAATACCAATTGGCTTGTATGAACTACTTGTATGTATTGAAATGTATGTATGTATTCCTTGCATAACGTAACATAATATTATGTATGAAAGCATGTATGTATGTATGTATTGTAAAATGAATTGCATGTATTCGACCAAGTGGTCGGCGTACCCTCACTAGTACGCGGGGTATGCGGTTATCATATGCAGCGAAAGCTGACCCCCTAGGAGGAACGTTTTTAGTGCGCAGGTACCCGAAGCGGATATGGTCAAGGTAAGAGACCGGTGGCTACACTCGGATAGTAGAAGTAGAATGTAGAGGTGTACTAAGTGGTACACCCTTGTACTTAGAAAGTAAGTAGTTTGTGAGGAATGGGTAGTGGATAGACTCGTGATGAGTATGTATGAAATTGAAGGAAGCATTGTATTTGCATTTGGAACCTAGTAAACTTGGTTATGTATATTATATTGAATGGTATTGTAAAGGATCAAAGTGTTGTATGGAGCAATGTAGTATTTAGTTGGTAAATGGAGTATGTAATGTAAATGTGTAGTACTCGGGATTCCGGTCCATCAGACCGATGCTGTATGTAGTAGTAGTAGTAGCTTTGTTAGTCACGTGGGTGACTAACGGCATTGTATCACCCACCGTATGTAAGTATGTACCGTTGCGTGAATCTGGAAGTACAAGGAGATTGGACGGTAATGACATTATTAACGGTAGGGGTGCTACAGCCACTGCCCAGGGAAACGAACTGGCTGAAGTCAGTTACCGAGACCCGACCACCTACATATTCAGGGGAGCCAGACCCCGTAGCCTTAGAGTGTTTCATTGTTGAACATGAGAACCTACGAAGCATTGCAAGTACCTGCTAATCAGAAGGTCGTCATTGCTGCTTTCCATCTGAAGGATGCAGCCAGCACTTGGTGGAGGTTGGTCAAGGACCACCACCTGGCTACGCCCGACTTTTCATGGGCTTCCTTTGTCGAGTTGCTGATGGGGAAGTACTACCCGGATCATCTTAAGCAGAAGAAGCGCCATGAGTTCGAGACATTATCTCAGGGAGGTCTGACCGTGGATGAGTACTACGCTCGATTCATTGGTCTGCTGGACTTTATCCCCGGAGTTGATTACTCAGAGACCGTGAAGGTCGAGAAGTTTCGGGGGGGATTGTTGTTTCGCATCCAGATGGCCATGGGTGCTACCCTCTACACTACCATCCAGGTATAAACACGAAAGCCATAAATTCTTTACTTACCATATTACCGATCAACTTTGTGAAAACTTACCAATGAGATTCCAGGAGTGTTATGACGCTGCCTCAAGGACGGAGCTAATGCTCCAGACTCGGGAAGAGACTCTCGGGACTAAGAAGAGAAAGAGCCCTGAGGGAGAGTCTGAGGGTGGAGGAGTATCTCCAGGCGATGGCTAGAAGAAGGGAAAGTAAAGACTTATCTCATTCTAAATTGTTTACCATATTAAATACCTTATGAATGCTGACCCGAAACCTTAAATAGGAAATTCTTTCAGAAGAAAGGGCAGCAGGGTCACCAGGGAGCAAAGAGGAAAGAACCCGTCCTTCGGTTGACCGGCCCAGCTATAGATGCTCAGCCTCTGAGATCTGCACCTCATAAGGGTGAGAACACCTACCTCTTAAATTCATTTGTGACCTTAACCCTTGTATCAACAAATTTTAACTTAAACTAAATGCTACCATTAGGCACCGGACAGCCCCAGCGCCATTTCTATTGTAAGTGTTGTGGGAAGGACCATCCTGGGGTCGATTGCGAAGGCCGCAAAGTTGTGTGTCGGTGCTGCAAGAAAGAGGGCCACCGGGAGTTCGAGTGCTGGATGAACCCCAAGAGCCGTAACTACAGGCCACCAAGGAATACTCAGAAGACCTCAGTTGGAGGATCTGGAGTACCACGAGGCGGTCAGGATGGCCAGACATCTACTGATGCTGGAGCCTAGAGAGGCAAGGAAGTAGATAGGGCATGAGTACCCTGAACTCCATGAGACCGCTGGTGGAAGACTTTTTGCTTACTGTGTTATGTACTTACCTTGGATGTTAGAAAGAGCTATATTATAAGTATCTGGGAGTGTGTCATTGACCACTTGCCTTTTTGTGTATGACTTTTGGGATTAGTTTGTGGACTCGATGCGAGTGACCTTGAAACCTTGACGGATATATATGAACAGAATGTTAGTGCTTATATTATCATGTAGCCATATTCGACAACGCGGAGTCAATGAGACTGGTGATTGTTGAACCAATATTTCCACCTGCATGGCGCACTTGCTATTTCAAGCGCTATGACAAGTAAACCACTGAAATTTCCATCTGCCTTGCGCACTTGACAGAGCAAGTGCAGCAACTGCAAATACTACTTTTTAGTTTTTATTATATATATATGCCAAAATTTTCATATCAACTTTTCATACAAACTTCAAGATTAGAAACCTATGCAATAGAGGAAATTATACAGCTACTGTAATTGTAAACCACACCAGTTTAAATGTTCGAGAATTTTCAGATAGGGCTTATTAGCCAAATACCATCAGTGTTTACCCGCATTTAATGCTAATCACTACTAGTGATGAATGTTTAGTCCTTATAGACAAGCATACCCTTTGTAGATGCACCACCGTCAGTGAGGATGGTTGGGAAGTGGAGAGCCAAGTTGCTCAAGCTATTATGCAATCTGCAATATATCCAATTAGATGGAAGAGGGAATGAATATGAACTATGGATGAGATATGATCATGATAAACAGGGAGAACAGGAATATATGTTGTACTCAATGAGATCGAAATAGGAGGACCAAGTTTGCTAAATATAGCATGAATTTTACTTACACTGAGCTGAATAACACCGGCTTATGGCACGAATTACCACTGATGCCACTAGGGCAATAGCACTTACAACAAGATAACCAATAACAGGAATTGATAAACAACTAAGGACATCCATCAAAGGGAGATTGACAACAGAATACTTCATAATAACCGTGTGACAGACATTACCAGTTTACTAAACGCGACATGGGATGACCGCACTCCGATAGGAGCATGTGGGCCTGACAGACTTATTTATGAGTTAGTCGGGTAAGTAGTAATGTATCAGTACGGTACCCCATGCAAGTAGACAAGTAGTATTAGGAACACGAGAAGTAGTCAACTCCGTACTAAGGACAGTAAAGCTGATTACCTCGAAGATGGACGAGAAGAGCCGCAGTTAAACCAACGGGCTAGAGAAATCAAGAACCTTCAATAGAGAGAAGTAGACAGTATACAGTGAAGACAAGGAAACCTTTCAAGGACGTGGAACCGAAGGATAGAAACATGAAAACCCATTATGGATGAATAATATGTAGAACCTTCATAAGGATCGAGCAATTCTTGCAATCCAGAGGAAATCTACCAAAGGAAGTGAACATAAACGCGTGACTACGCAATGATGAAAGACAAAGCTAATATAATAGCAGATACCTTGAGAAGGAACAATAGACTTGGAATGTACCACTCACGTGATAATTCGCTCATCTTATCTGTTTGACTCGTTAGATATTAGCTGCTGAGAGTTTAAGCCTCTGCACTCTGTAGGACTGAGTGTTTTGGTATTGCACTTGTGCAGTTATTAGTCTAGTGGGAATACAGAAAGATGTAATGGATATCAACACTAGTGTGTATCAAAGAACTACAACAGTGTGTTACTCCGGAACAAAACCACTTGGAGACACAGATGACAAGCTTTATCTCCGTGGACATGTAGGCTAGTACGTCTTAATATTACTAAGACAAGTGCAAAGAGCACTAAGTACTAACAATAGCCAATGTCATAGTATACCTCAAGCTGAATATCAGTGAGAGAAGACACACGCAAATATGCTAGTGATCCAAATGAGAGGATACACAGCAATGGAAAGAGGCAAATTGAGCCTATGTTCATGGGTCTGCACCTTATACGGAGTGAGTGGGCCCATTAGAACGAACTTGGGAGAGAGCACAAATAGTTCAGTGCCTCACCCTTTAGGTATTGTGGAGCCCAGAAAGGCTAGAGTCATACCCGTCTCTCTGATATCAAGATAATCCACGAGTTGGTGAACTCTATGAGAGCCAAGTATCCAGCGCTCCTAGTTGAGCGACTGTTGTATAATTGTGGGGTACGGGGGTGTAACCCTTTTTAAGGGGGGTAGAGCCTCTTGGCTGTGCACGTGTGTGCACTAAGTTTTTTGTTGTTTCGTATGCGGGGCATACAGTTGTTTGTGGTATGCGGGGCATACGAGGTTTGTTTGTTGTTTGTTTCGTATGCATGGCATATAGTGAATTGGTGGTGTACGGGGCACACGAGGTTTGGTTGGTTATGTTTGGTACGCGGGGCGTACGTTGTTTGGTTTGTTTGTGTGTGATGTGCACTTGTATGTATGTATCTTATGAGATACCTGTTTTGAATGTTGTATATACACCCATGTATGTAGTACCTTCTTATGTTACTTGTGATATATATTTATATTGCTTTGTAGAATGATTACATATGGTATCGCCTAGATACAAAATGATTCATTGGTTATGGAATGTGGAACGATGGTATGTTATGGACACCTCGGGGAGGTTGTCAGGGTTTGTAGAATTGATAGGAAATAATGGTGCTGATGGATCACCTATATCCATATATGATTGAACTAACGCCACAAAATGATGGCTATGTGCTGTATAGGCATAATACGATGTGTGTAAATGATATATCACAAAGATATACATTTTGGGAATAATGGGTAGTTATATATTGATATACTTACCTATTTGATTAAGCGACTTCGGGACGAAGTCTTTTTAAGGGGGGTAGATTGAAATACCCCAAACTAATAAAACATGGATTAAACATCTAATCACATTAATTAAGGCCTAAACATGCCTTAAAAGTCAACTGAGAACAACAGTGGTCAACACAAAGCAAGGTATTGCACCCTTTGACTGTTTAGGGTAAATAAATACCCAAATGAACTTCTTAGGACCTAAAACTTTGTCCTAAGCTTATTAACATATTACAATTGTTGGACAACACTCCAACACAAAGAACAAGCATTTTCATGCTTCAAGGTCAAGTAGGGCAAAAATGTGCTCTAAGAAAACCTTAAAGGTCTAATGACCTCTAAATGATATAAGATTGGATACCATGATCAAATATCATGTAAGGAACACAACAAAACTGTTCTCAAAGAGAACTGAGCTCTGAAACACCCTGCGACTCAAAATGTGCACTAAAATTCCTTAAAGCACGTTTTTTGTGTATGAGCTCTAAGATAATGACTTTTTGTCACTGTAAAGACTATATTAAGTTCTTTATAACATTAATGTGACATGATAGACTATATTATAAAGTCTAAATCAAAGTTTAAAAATAAAATCAAAATGGGCAATTTAGTATGAATAGTACCCAAAAATAACATTTAATTACTTACCTTTGACCAAGGTCAAATGTCACCCATTGTCTTGACTACCCTTGGCCGACTTCATATGGCTGTCACACCCACTCAATTATCAATCTCCAACCAGTTATACAGCTGGTTAAGTGAGTCATCAAATAATATTCTATAAAGTAACATAAAGTAACATATAAGCTAAATTAAGCTTACTTTCTTCATTCACCTTGCTTCCCTGCCGACAGCAGCTCTTCATCCTCTCCATTTGCTTCTCTAAAACCGTGGCTAACTCACCAAGAACAGAGAAGAACACCTTGATACCTAGGTAAGCTTATTTAGTCATTTTATGTTCATTTTCTTCACAATTCTTACCTCTTTCAATGGAGCAAAGCATCAACCATTTCCATCAATGTTCTTAGGTTGTTTTGGAGGTTAAATGGAGGGTGTATCTCGGCATTAACAAGGGAAGAAGGTGGAGAAAGCTAATCTTGTTCTTAAGGTATAAAAATGTGCTTTAAGCACATATCTTTTGATTCCCTTCAAATTCGGCTGTCAAACTTTGTTCCTAGCCTTATTATCTTCTTCTTAACATACTTATTCAGTAAATATATCAAGATCTTCAAGTTATAGCCAGATCCAAGCCAAAAACACCATTTTAGGCATTTTAATCAAGGTAAAAATTAGCCATCTTCTAATCTGAGTTATACCAGTTTAAAGCTTGGTTTTAGTAGCTCTTTTGACACTCTTTGCCTACTGTAAAAACAGGCCGAAGACACTTGTGTTTGCCTTGGTGTTCTAAGGTAAATTTTACCTTGAAAATTGACATTAAACACATCTTATGATTAGATCTTGCTTGGAGACTAATCATGCCTTAATTGCTGTTTGAAAACATGTAAACTAAGCTGTGGAAAATAAATCTCCATACAGCCGTGGCCAAACAAGGCTTATACTTGGCAAAAATAAGGTATAAATCACTTAAACCTTCACTTGGTATATTAATATGTGTTTATACATATGTATATATATTGTGCCGTGAGTGAACAAGGTTTAAAGGTCTTATTTTGACCTTAGGTGATTAAGGAATGGTTTAGTAAATTTTATAACTAATTAATAAGCATAATTGTCAAATTTAAGACATTATGTGGAAAATTGGTAAATAAGGAAAATATAGGTGTAAGGCCGAGAGTTTAAGGTACTTTTGGGCATTTATGTGTAATTCATTTTATAAGCTAATGTTTGTAATAAGGCCATGTACTTTAGGCCATTTTATTTATGTATTTATAAGGTTTTATTTAAGTTTAGGTGATATATAATTATTACTGCAAGGAATTGGGGTCTTAGGTGTAATTAAATTAAATTTGGGGGCTATAAAAGGATATAGCCAAAAATTGGAGGTTTAAAGGAGTGTATATAAAAATTATAAGATTATATAAAGTTTTGGGGTTAAATGGTAATTTCTAGAAGATATGGGTATAAACCGTATTATATGGAGATTAATGGTCAAGGAAATATTAAGGTGGTCAACCTTGACCATATGGTAGGTTTTGACCAAATTAGATAAGTTAAATAACTTATTTAAGGTTTTATAATAAGATAAGTATTTAATTGTAACAATTCTATAACATATGTGGTAAATATGTTATTACCGAAAATAAAGGGTGTATAATGGTATTATAAACACCCATGGGCTATTAGGAATTTTTAGGAATTTATTGGGTTGATTTTGGAATTAAGATAAACTATATATGTATAATACATAGTTATTATGTCATTATGACACTTTGGAATAAAAGATGGGGTGGTAATGTAAATTACCGAAACTATATGGTTAGTAAGGGTAATTATAACCCTTTGGTGAAATTTGGTGATTCTTGGAATTATATAAGGGTATGTATTAAGATATATGTATAATATATAGTTTTAATGATATAATAAAACTATATGTTATGAAATGGGCCAAATGGCAATTATAGAATATATAATGAGGTCTGTTCGGAAATTAGAATATAATGTAACCATGGGTTATATTTATATTAAAGTTAAAAATGTTATATTATATGGTGTATATAACATGGTATAAATTATGGGGTGATTTTGTAAATAAAGGAAACTGTGGATTATGGAAAAGAATAAGGTTTTAATATATGTGCCTATACGGCAATATAAATAGTTTTGTATAAAAACTATAGGTTATGAATTAAAGAAAATAAAAATATCATATTATATGATATTAGTATATGGTATAACATTTGTAACGACCCCAAAACCACCCTGGTTGAGAGACCGTTACACACCGCACGCTTATTACCTAAGACAACGCAAGGCTACACTAGCGAACTCCCAAAACAGAACTGAAACTCATATATTACCAAATAGACGAATACAACATGTCTTTTCATTACACAGGCGGAAGCCAAACCGAAATACAAAGCATAATGTAATTACAACTGGGCACCATGGCCAAACAAACTGAAATACAGAGCTCAAAAGCCAAGACAGAAAGTTGAAACTAAATCTCCAAGCGCGGACTAAAACCTGCAAATCAGACGGAGATAGGGGTGAGCAAAACTATTGCTCAGCAGGTGATAAACTTCATCTGCTGAGCACGCTCAAAACATAATCTGAACATACCAATATAAACGTACGTAAAGGTGCTTGGCCAGAACAAAATCAGAGACAAACGGATGTCTTTCAAAGAGACAGAAGTCTAAACAGAAGGGGCTAAGCAGTGTCCAAAACAGATACTCAATAACAGAAGATAAACTGAAGCTGAAGTCTTGACGAAATCAGAAGCTTAACAACTGACGGTAAGCACACAGCAGACCGTCTCAAACCAAATACGGATAGAGCAGACGAAGCAGAGCGCTTATAAGGCAGAAATACTCAGCAGACAGAAAGCACACAGCAATCCGTCGACGTTTGAAAACAGACAGAGCAGACAAAAACAGACCACTTAGTAAACCAGAGGCTTTCAGAAGACAGAAAGCACATAGCAGTCTGTCAGAAATCAGAAACAGACAGAGCTAACAGAAAATAGAACACTTAACAAACAGAAGTGGGACACTAGCACCAAGCATAACACTCAGAAAGGGTTGAAGACCCATAGATCTAACAGATCCCCCGACAACGCAGAAATGACCCGAAGACCAAAGGGTTCGTCAACCCCACATAACAGATTGGGCATGACCCACACTCAGAATGACATCTACATGGTATACCACGGAATAGCTCGACCCAGCCATTCACGGCTCAGAAACAAAGTAACTAGGTCCCCAAAACTGAGGCTTAATCCAAACAGATCGAAGCTTAATACAGAGCAGAGCGGAAGTCTTAACCAGATCAGAACAGAAAACGAAAGCTTAGCAAAATCAAAGAAGGAGCTTACCAACGGAAAGCCTTAGCAAAACAGAAGCCGTACCCGACTAGTAAATACAAAAGCAAAACTGAAGTCAAATATTGGATCACATTTTCAGAGCAAATTAGAGATCAAAGGCTTATCAGAGACCCTAAAATCAGGAAACACTTAAACACATGCTAAAACACATGAAAACAGATAGTACTCGGAGAGAGGAATCCAACGCCGCAAACGGCACTCAAAACGGAGCTCAAACGAAGAAGTTATGATCAAAACAGAGAGAAGTCCGAACTTGTGTCCTAACTTCGAAGTTAGGACGCAAGTCGAATTAAAACAGGTTGGAGAATACACAGTGTCCGCAAACTTCAATGTTCGGACAGAAGTTCGGACAGTTACCGAAAGAAAACCCGTGGTGAAGTCCGATCTTTAAAGCTCAGATAATTTCAGAAAACAAGGGTGTCCGAACTTCAATGTTCGGACTGAAGTTCGGACACCTGCAAAACTAAAAAAAAAAACACGACAGAGGTCTGTCCGAACTTCAAAGTTAGGACTGAAGTTCGGACAGCCCGAAAAACACAATTTCCAGAACAGAACAGAGACGAACAGAAACACTAAACAAATCCAAATCGACACACGCTTTCAGAAAACAACCTTAGGGGTTTAATCCATTGAAAAGGCATTAAATCAGACACAATTCAAATACAACACGAAGTCAGTAAAGCAATTCAATAGCAGAATCCGGAACTCTTAAATCAGAAGCACTCAGAGTTTGCAAAACAGAAGGGAATCACAGAGGTAGATTCACCATTGCCAAAATATACTTACATATCAAAATACGCAGAGCAAAACAAATCCCACGGGGTTGTAACGCATCAAAACGCAAATCCAGAACACACATAGAATTACCACAAACCAGAAACCACACAAACATATGCGGAAAACAACGGAACCAAAACCCCCGTGGGCGAACGCACACAACAGAATCCATCCACCACCTACCTCACATCCGTAGCTAAGCCATCTCTGCGGACTCTACGCATCGCCTTCTCGAATCTCCAATCTAATGTCAATCCCTCGAATAGAATTGATCCCAAATACAAATCCAAAATCAGAAAAGAGGAGAGGAAGACTCAATGAAGAACGAAATCGGAATCTACAAACCAACCTGACAGACGACTGACAGACGAACAGAATTCCACAGGCGGATCTCCAGCAATTATCAATCAAAAGAAATTGAAGAAGAAGATGAGCTAAGGGAGGAGAAGTTGTGGGCGATGGAACTGTCGTGAATAGACGTCAGGGAAGTGGAAGGAGAAAAATAACGTGAATAGAAGTTTGAGAAAGGAAGAGAATAAATTAAAGAATTAAGGAGTCCCTTCCTTAACTAATAAATAAATAACGGAAGCGTGTTATTTCTAATTCTCCTTCCTCAAGTTATAACCATAATGATTAGAGAAATGTCATAACATTATAACATAAGATTAACATGCCACGAAACACCCTTTGCGAATCAGAAGGATATGATAAAATAAATAAAAAAAAATCTGGGGTATAACAACATACCCCCCTTAAAAGAATTTCGTCCTCGAAATTTGACGAAACCCAGAATGTGAACAAATGCACTTCTAGTGCCAGAGTACAATGAACACTCACAAGGCCAACACTCAGAACTCACTGCTGAATGACTGACAGAAGGACAACAGAAGGTTACTAACACATAGCTTTGAGACACAGAAGGGAACACTCACAAAGCTACCACTCATAATACACTGGCTTATTCGCTGACAGAGGAAACAAAGCAGACGATCACTGAAGGCTCAGCACAACGGCACAGAAAGAACACTCACTCATTTCAGAAGCTCTAACCTCGAAGAGCTAACACACAAGTTTACTGGTTGACTTACTAACAGAACGAACAAAGCAGGAGACTACAGAAGGTTAATCTTGTAGAATTAGGAACAACACTCACACTCACTGGTCATTGACTAACATTAGCACATAGCAGAATATTTTTGGAAATTCAGCCTAACAGCACAGAAGGAAACGCCTACACATCTCAGAGTCCACACCTCACAGAGCTAACACTCAGAACTTGTTAAATGACTCACTGATTGAAGGGACAAAGCAACAATTACTGAAAATCAACTTGAAGGCAGAGGCATAACACTCAGATTCACTGCTGACTGGCTAACAGAGGAACACACCAGAAGATTCCCAAAGCTCAGCCTAAAGGCACAGAAAGAATTGCTAAACTCCCAGAAGACGTCCTTATCCGGGGACCAAACACACTCGCAAGCTCACGCCAGAACACAACATAGAACATACAAGCCAAGCACATAACCCAAGCCCACAACTGAAGCACACATCACTGGTAAACCAGAACTCACATTCGGTCATCCTTTTCCAAAGGACCCGACTCCCTCAGATCCAGACTCAGACTCAAACACAGCAAATACACAGACAAACACTACGCTTCCGCTGCGCTACTATAATAGTGGACAACCACAGAGCAGACGCACTCAACAGACTCCAGACATCAATCAAATCAAGTAGCAGATAGCAGACAATTCACGCAGCAGATAACACATAGCACATCACAAGCAATGACACGGAAGCGCAGACATGCAGACACCCAACAAATCCCAACGAAAGCAAAACCTGGCTCTGATACCACTAAATGTAATGACCCCAAAACCACCCTGGTTGAGAGACCGTTACACGCCGCGCGCTTATTACCTAAGACAACGCAAGGCTACACTAGCGAACTCCCAAAACAGAACTGAAACTCATATATTACCAAATCGACGAATACAACATGTCTTTTCATTACACAGGCGGAAGGCAAACCGAAATACAAAGCATAATCTAATTACAACTGGGCACCATGGCCAAACAAACTGAAATACAGAGCTCAAAAGCCAAGACAGAAAGTAGAAACTAAATCTCCAAGCGCGGACTAAAACCTGCAAATCAGACGGAGATAGGGGTGAGCAAAACTATTGCTCAGCAGGTGATAAACTTCATCAGCTGAGCATGCTCAAAACATAATCTGAACATACCAGTATAAACGTACGTAAAGGTGCTTAGCCAGAACAAAATCAGAGACAAACGGATGTCTTTCAAAGAGACAGAAGTCTAAACAGAAGGGGCTAAGCAGTGTCCAAAACAGATACTCAATAATAGAAGATAAACTGAAGTTGAAGTCTTGACGAAATCAGAAGCTTAACAACTGACGGTAAGCACACACAGACCGTCTCAAACCAAATACGGATAGAGCAGACAAAGCAGAGCGCTTATAAAGCAGAAATACTCAGCAGACAGAAAGCACACAGCAGTCCGTTGACGTTTGAAAACAGACAGAGCAGACAGAAACAGACCACTTAGTAAACCAGAGGCTTTCAGAAGACAGAAAGCACATAGCAGTCTGTCAGAAATCAGAAACAGACAGAGCTAACAGAAAATAGAACACTTAACAAACAGAAGTGGGACACTAGCACCAAGCATAACACTCAGAAAGGGTCGAAGACCCATGGATCTAACAGATCCCCCGACAACGCAGAAATGACCCGAAGGCCAAAGGGTTCGTCAACCCCACATAATAGATTGGGCATGACCCACACTTAGAATGACATCTACATGGTATACCACGGAATAGCTCGACCCAGCCATTCACGTCTCAGAAACAAAGTAACTAGGTCCCCAAAACAGAGGCTTAATCCAAACAGATCGAAGCTTAATACAGAGCAGAGCGGAAGTCTTAACCAGATCAGAACAGAAAGTGAAAGCTTAGCAAAATCAGAGAAGGAGCTTACCAACGGAAAGCCTTAGCAAAACAGAAGCCGTACCCGACTAGTAAATACGAAAGCAAAACTGAAGTCAAAGATTGGATCACATTTTCAGAGCAAATTAGAGATCAAAGGCTTATCAGAGACCCTAAAATCAGGAAACACTTAAACACATGCTAAAACACATAAAAACAGATAGTACTCGGAAAGAGGAATCCAACGCCGCAAACGGCACTCAAAACGGAGCTCAAACGAAGAAGTTATGATCAAAACAGAGAGAAGTCCGAACTTGTGTCCTAACTTCGAAGTTAGGACGCAAGTCGAATTAAAACAGGTTGGAGAATACACATTGTCCGAACTTCAATGTTCGGACTGAAGTTCGGACAGTTACCGAAAGAAAACCCGTGGTGAAGTCCGATCTTTAAAGCTCAGATAATTTCAGAAAACAAGGGTGTCCGAACTTCAATGTTCGGACTGAAGTTCGGACACCTGCAAAACTAAAAAAAAACACGACAGAGGTCTGTCCGAACTTCAAAGTTAGGACTGAAGTTCGGACAGCCCGAAAAACACAATTTCCAGAACAGAACAGAGACGAACAGAAACACTAAAACAAATCCAAATCGACACACGCTTTCAGAAAACAACCTTAGGGGTTTAATCCATTGAAAAGGCATTAAATCAGACACAATTCAAATACAACACGAAGTCAGTAAAGCAATTCAATAGCAGAATCCGGAACTCTTAAATCAGAAGCACTCAGAGTTTGCAAAACAGAAGGGAATCACAGAGGTAGATTCACCATTGCCAAAATATACTTACATATCAAAATACGCAGAGCAAAACAAATCCCACGGGGTTGTAACGCATCAAAACGCAAATCCAGAACACACATAGAATTACCACAAACCAGAAACCACACAAACATATGCGGAAAACAACGGAACCAAAACCCCCGTGGGCGAACGCACACAACAGAATCCATCCACCACCTACCTCACATCCGTAGCTAAGCCATCTCTGCGGACTCTACGCATCACCTTCTCGAATCTCCAATCTAATGTCAATCCCTCGAATAGAATTGATCCCAAATACAAATCCAAAATCAGAAAAGAGGAGAGGAAGGCTCAATGAAGAACGAAATCGGAATCTACAAACCAACCTGACAGACGACTGACAGACGAACAGAATTCCACAGGCGGATCTCCAGCAATTATCATTCAAAAGAAATTGAAGAAGAAGATGAGCTAAGGGAGGAGAAGTTGGGGCGATGGAACTGTCGTGAATAGACGTCAGGGAAGTGGAAGGAGAAAAATAACGTGAATAGAAGTTTGAGAAAGGAAGAGAATAAATTAAAGAATTAAGGAGTCCCTTCCTTAACTAATAAATAAATAAATAAATAACGGAAGCGTGTTATTTCTAATTCTCCTTCCTCAAGTTATAACCATAATGATTAGAGAAATGTCATAACATTATAACATAAGATTAACATGCCACGAAACACCCTTTGCGAATCAGAAGGATATGATAAAATAAATAAAAAAAAATCTGGGGTATAACAACATACCCCCCTTAAAAGAATTTCGTCCTCGAAATTTGACGAAACCCAGAATGTGAACAAATGCACTTCTAGTGCCAGAGTACAATGAACACTCACAAGGCCAACACTCAGAACTCACTGCTGAATGACTGACAGAAGGACAACAGAAGGTTACTAACACATAGCTTTGAGACACAGAAGGGAACACTCACAAAGCTACCACTCATAATACACTGGCTTATTCGCTGACAGAGGAAACAAAGCAGACGATCACTGAAGGCTCAGCACAACGGCACAGAAAGAACACTCACTCATTTCAGAAGCTCTAACCTCGAAGAGCTAACACACAAGTTTACTGGTTGACTTACTAACAGAACGAACAAAGCAGGAGACTACAGAAGGTTAATCTTGTAGAATTAGGAACAACACTCACACTCACTGGTCATTGACTAACATTAGCACATAGCAGAATATTTTTGGAAATTCAGCCTAACAGCACAGAAGGAAACGCCTACACATCTCAGAGTCCACACCTCACAGAGCTAACACTCAGAACTTGTTAAATGACTCACTGATTGAAGGGACAAAGCAACAATTACTGAAAATCAACTTGAAGGCAGAGGCATAACACTCAGATTCACTGCTGACTGGCTAACAGAGGAACACACCAGAAGATTCCCAAAGCTCAGCCTAAAGGCACAGAAAGAATTGCTAAACTCCCAGAAGACGTCCTTATCCGGGGACCAAACACACTCGCAAGCTCACGCCAGAACACAACATAGAACATACAAGCCAAGCACATAACCCAAGCCCACAAATGAAGCACACATCACTGGTAAACCAGAACTCACATTCGGTCATCCTTTTCCAAAGGACCCGACTCCCTCAGACCCAGACTCAGACTCAAACACAGCAAATACACAGACAGACACTACGCTTCCGCTGTGCTACTATAATAGTGGACAACCACAGAGCAGACGCACTCAACAGACTCCAGACATCAATCAAATCAAGTAGCAGATAGCAGACAATTCACGCAGCAGATAACACATAGCACATCACAAGCAATGACACGGAAGCGCAGACATGCAGACACCCAACAAATCCCAACGAAAGCAAAACCTGGCTCTGATACCACTAAATGTAATGACCCCAAAACCACCCTGGTTGAGAGACCGTTACACGCCGCGCGCTTATTACCTAAGACAACGCAAGGCTACACTAGCGAACTCCCAAAACAGAACTGAAACTCATATATTACCAAATCGACGAATACAACATGTCTTTTCATTACACAGGCGGAAGCCAAACCGAAATACAAAGCATAATCTAATTACAACTGGGCACCATGGCCAAACAAACTGAAATACAGAGCTCAAAAGCCAAGACAGAAAGTAGAAACTAAATCTCCAAGCGCGGACTAAAACCTGCAAATCAGACGGAGATAGGGGTGAGCAAAACTATTGCTCAGCAGGTGATAAACTTCATCAGCTGAGCATGCTCAAAACATAATCTGAACATACCAGTATAAACGTACGTAAAGGTGCTTAGCCAGAACAAAATCAGAGACAAACGGATGTCTTTCAAAGAGACAGAAGTCTAAACAGAAGGGGCTAAGCAGTGTCCAAAACAGATACTCAATAACAGAAGATAAACTGAAGTTGAAGTCTTGACGAAATCAGAAGCTTAACAACTGACGGTAAGCACACAGCAGACCGTCTCAAACCAAATACGGATAGAGCAGACAAAGCAGAGCGCTTATAAAGCAGAAATACTCAGCAGACAGAAAGCACACAGCAGTCCGTTGACGTTTTGAAAACAGACAGAGCAGACAGAAACAGACCACTTAGTAAAACCAGAGGCTTTCAGAAGACAGAAAGCACATAGCAGTCTGTCAGAAATCAGAAACAGACAGAGCTAACAGAAAATAGAACACTTAACAAACAGAAGTGGGACACTAGCACCAAGCATAACACTCAGAAAGGGTCGAAGACCCATGGATCTAACAGATCCCCCGACAACGCAGAAATGACCCGAAGGCCAAAGGGTTCGTAACCCCACATAATAGATTGGGCATGACCCACACTTAGAATGACATCTACATGGTAACCACGGATAGCTCGACACAGCCATTCACGTCTCAGAAACCAAAGTACACTAGGTCCCCAAAACAGAGGCTTAATCCAACAGATCGAAGCTTAATACAGAGCAGAGCGGAAGTCTTAACCAGATCAGAACAGAAAGTGAAAGCTTAGCAAAATCAGAGAAGGAGCTTACCAACGGAAAGCCTTAGCAAAACAGAAGCCGTACCCTAGTAAATACGAAAGCAAAACTGAAGTCAAAGATTGGATCACATTTTCAGAGCAAATTAGAGATCAAAGGCTTATCAGAGACCCTAAAATCAGGAAACACTTAAACACATGCTAAAACACATAAAAACAGATAGTACTCGGAAAGAGGAATCCAACGCCGCAAACGGCACTCAAAACGGAGCTCAAACGAAGAAGTTATGATCAAAACAGAGAGAAGTCCAAACTTGTGTCCTAACTTCGAAGTTAGGACGCAAGTCGAATTAAAACAGGTTGGAGAATACACATTGTCCGAACTTCAATGTTCGGACTGAAGTTCGGACAGTTACCGAAAGAAAACCCGTGGTGAAGTCCGATCTTTAAAGCTCAGATAATTTCAGAAAACAAGGGTGTCCGAACTTCAATGTTCGGACTGAAGTTCGGACACCTGCAAAACTAAAAAAAAACACGACAGAGGTCTGTCCGAACTTCAAAGTTAGGACTGAAGTTCGGACAGCCCGAAAAACACAATTTCCAGAACAGAACAGAGAGACGAAAACACTAAAACAAATCCAAATCGACACACGCTTTCAGAAAACAACCTTGGGGGTTTAATCCATTGAAAAGGCATTAAATCAGACACAATTCAAATAAAACATGAAGTCAGTAAAGCAATTCAATAGCAGAATCCCGAACTCTTAAATCAGAAGCACTCAGAGTTCGCAAAACAGAAGGGAATCACAGAGGTAGATTCACCATTGCCAAAATATACTTACATATCAAAATACGCAGAGCTAAATGAAATACCCCAAACCTTGATATGTGGTTTAAATATCAAATTATGGTATGTAAAGGCTAAAAAGTGCCTTAGTAACATCAGTGAACATTTAAACCGTAATAAATGCAATAAAGCGTTAAGACACAGTTTGAGCAAAAACATGCTCTAAGCTATGATGAACTTGGTTAGGACCCAAAGAGCCTACCAAGACTTGATAACATTTAATTATGATTTAATGAGGCTAAATAAGTCCTTAGGAAACTTTGGTAGACAATGAAACCAAACAAAACACAAGGTAATACCTTAAAGTGAATATGAGCAAAAATGTGCTCTAAGCTTGGGATGAATGTGTATAAGACCTAATGGTCACACCTATACCTTATTTATATGTTAATGAACATATTAAATCAATTACTAAAGAAAACCAAGCTTGAAAACAAGTTAAAACACAAAATGTGCTTTAAGGAGTCTTAAAGCACGTTTTTGAAAAAATTGTCTTGTAAATGAGTTTGAATGGCTAAATGTCCATCATTACTCCTTAATTAACATGTGTACTATATAGTATCACATTTGGGTGGCCATATTAGTGGGAAATCAAAAATTTCACTTCTATGTGCCTTGTTATAGGTGAATAGTGATTTTTATAACTAGTTTGTAACATATAATGTTATAAGTAATTAAATTGGTCAACAAAGACCATTATACCCTCCTAGGCATATGGGGGCCGGTTTTTCATGGTGTGAGTCACCAACATGTAAAAGAAATCAAATAAGTAAACTTAAGCCTAAAGTAAAGTACTATTTGCTTTAACTTACAAATATCTTCAAAAGTAACTTCTATCTTCATTCTCCCTTCCTTTCCTTCATTTCCCACGGTTCCAAACACCACCACCAACCTCTCTTCTTCATTCTCTCTCGGTAATACCACTACCTCCATGAGAACTCAAGCTTTGAACTCTTGTCAAATCTTGCTCTCTTGACCAAATCAAAAACAAACACCACCATTCTCTTAGTTAAGCCAAGCTCTACAATCTTGTCTCTTCAAAACTTCAAAACCTCCATTTCGGTGCCAAGAGAAACCACCATGGGAGGAGCTTGAGCTCATCTTTTCACATATTCTTGTTCTCCTTTGCTTCAAGGTAAGGAAACTCAAAGAAAATCCATGTTTCCTCCATGTTTTGTTGTTGTCCGAAAATTCACCATTAATGGAGCTCTTATATTGCCTTGTTCTAGCTTCATTTGAATCTTCCAAGGACTAGGAGGAGTCCTCTCTTGATACTTGTTCAAGTTCTCTTCCAATTCCAAGGTAAAACAATTACCTTAATGTGTTAAAACAATATGTGTAACTAGGGTTTACAATGAGATGAAGCATAATGCTTGAATACTCATTATGTTGTTTGTATAATGTTTAGAAGTTGAACAAACAACCAAACACCCCACCGGTTTACAAGGAACCAAGAAAGAATTTGTGAGGAAAAAGAGGTAAACAAACTATCTCAATGTAGTTTAAATGCCTTAGGAAAATGAGCTTGATTTGCTTGATAAAATACCTAAGGAGCCAATGGTGAGTGACCTAGTAAAGTATTCTCAAGGAGACTAGTAAAAGAACATATGTTTTGGTGTATTATTTGCAGGTCAAAGGCATTAATATGTGGGAAATTCAGTGTTTAAGGTTATGCAATTTAAGGGCCTAAGAGCCATGTTATTTAAGGGCCTAAGTGCCAAGCAATTTAAGTTATGCACTATATTGTGATGTAGTGCTTAATGTGTGAAGTTTGTGTATAAAGTGTGTTTGATGGATTTTAGGTGTTCTTGCAAGAAATAAGGTAAAAACCTAAGTGTTTGGATGTGAGTAAATACAAGAGAAGCTATGGCCAAATTTGGAGAAATGTGTGAGAAGTTCCAAGTGTTTTAAGGAAGTTTTGGTGAACTAGGAAGTGTTAAAGGTGAATGAATGTTTACTTGAGAGGAACACATGTGTTAAGGTGATTTAGAGCGATGTAAGGATTTAGGTGTTGTCTTTGAAGTTCTAGGAATTCAATGTGTGTGTTTGGTGAATATTTAAAGTCTTGGAGGAGTTGTTAAAGGTTTAGGTATGATGTGAAAAAGGAGATTTAATTAGTAAGAAAAGAAGTTGAGGGATGATGATAAGGTGTAGAGTATACACCTTGGTATTTTGGTCATTATAGGTGAAATGCCACCTAGAAATCATAAGGAGAAAACATTGTAAGTGTTAGGAATTTTGTGGAGATATAAGTAAAGGTTTGAGGAATTAGGAAAAATAATTTTGTGAGTGTTTAAGAATATCTTAAGGGTGTGTTTGAAGTGCCAAATGATGTTAGAACACGTTAAGAGGCCTTAGGAGAAGTTTGGTGAAGATTTGACAAAGTTTGGGTAAGTTTAGGAGGCGACCGACCCAGGGGCCGACCCAGTTTGTGGGTCGGTCGAGCCTCTGTAAAATGTTAAGAATATGTTCGGTAATGGACCGACCCAGAAGGTTGGGTCGGACATGGGTCGGTCGGTCAAGTTTCAAAGGTGGAAAAATGTTCGCGCATGGACCGACCCAGAATGGTGGGTCGGACGTGGGTCGGACGGGCATGTTAATAAGGAAGTAAAAAGGGTTCTGTAATGGACCGACCCAGATGTGGGTCGGTCGGTGGGTCGGTCGACCAAAGATGTTGATTAAGGTTGTGAAATGATATGAGATGATGGGGATTGGTAGGTAATGATGTTATAAGGATGTTAAGGACATGTTAGGTGAGTTTAACGACAATAAGTGGGTGAAAGGTTGTAATTAAATGTGAAAGTAAAACAAGTTAAAATGTAAAGTTATTTAACCAAGTTAACGGGGAAAAGTTATAAGCGTTAGACTTTAAACAAACATGTTACCCCAATGTTAATAAAAACACATGTGATGTTAACAGTGGTTCGAGAATTACTCGAGGAACATAAATGGACAGGATAAGTGGACTCCGGTGACAGGTATGGTTTTCTTGCAACCTGTGTCCTAACGGATTACACCGGCTTGTATGCCAATGTGATTTTCTGTATGTTTGCCACGTTATGATATAAACCATGAAACGAGTTTACAGTCATTATTGTTATTGTATGTTTACGTGCCGATACCGGTAACCTCTAATGCGCTTGAAGGGCTAGTTAACCACTATTAGGTAAACGTAAGAGAACGGTATCCGGTAATAACGTTTCCGACCTAAGGAACGTTCTAACCACGGCTATGCGTGAGTTGGATATGTAATGTTTGTGCGTGGTGTTTGTATGTGAAGGTATGACTCTCTTTTCCCTTGTGTATGTCTGACTAGACTTAACTCAATTTTGTGATTGTTTAATAAAGTTCAAAGATGAACTTCTAATAAGTGCTAACGGAGGGGAATGAGGAGTCCGGTCTGTTCCGGCCACCGCGTGTGAGTATGGGGGTCGTTGTCATATCAGGTTCGATCCTCTCTGTATGTTATGGTTGTTTTCCAATTTGGTTCCCAACCTTCCCTTTAGCTTAACCAAGGCTATTACTGACTCACGTCGGGCCACAGGGGCATACTATTGTTATGTTTGTTTCGGTGTGCTTGGATCACTATATCCGAGACACCTTGTGTTAAGTTAACCGTTCATTTAACGAAACGGTAACGAGTTATGTAACGAGCTTATCATGAGACTGGCAACAATCTCTAGGCTCACCAGTATGTTGGTGATGTTTGGGTCGGTTCCTAAGAGAATCATTCCCGTTGTGTTATGGTTTTGTTGTGATGCAATATTTATTGCGGTGTTATGTTGTGCACATGGAAACGTGCAAAGTGTTGTTAAGTGTTGTTACGTAGTGTATGTTAATGTTGTAAAATGTGAAGTGTGTGGATCATGGAAATGATTCCAAGTTGTGGTAAGAGGCATTTGAGGATAACCCGATTTAAGGGTATGTGTCGTCTATTAAGGAAGTAGCTCCGTTGGAGGAGAAACACTCTAGGCATGATGAATACCATGGGTGACTTGTTAAGTAGGATGTATTATCCGATTGTTGAGCCCATTGAGGCGAAATGTTTAATGTTGTGTGTTTGTTGTTACATGTATGATTTAAATATAATCAACTGCATGCTAAGACGACAATTAGTTGTGCGTGGCCCGGTAGCATATGGGCTGCGGGATTACCATACCAGCAAAGGTGCTGAGCCCCTTGGGGCCACCCCTTTCTCTTCTTTTCTTATTTCAGGTACAGAGAGCTGGAAGCCGTCCGAGAGTAAGACGGGTAGACATTGTACATGGGTATTCATTTAAGTATATATATACAGTAGGTGTAGTAAGACGATATTGTTGTCGGCACCAGTTTATAAATACTCGGTATAGTTGATAAGGTGTATGTTGTTGTTGATGTTAATGGAAAGGAATAATAATGTATAGTTGCTCGGGAATTTAGCCCATCAGACCGGTACAATGTGTATGTATTAGCCTTGTTAGCCACTGGGTGGCTAACGGCGTGTAACACCAACAAGATAAGTAATGTGATGAGGTTGTTCTTCCGCGCATTTGTTGTAAGTATGTTAATGTTGGATGGGGGTGTTACAAAAAGTGGTATCAGAGCGAAGTATCGCTCTGATGACTGAATTACCGAGCTTAGGAAGTACCGAGTTAGGATTTAAGTACTTTGGGTTAAGGGTTGAGTGATAGCGTGAGAGATACGCTAGATAGGAACTACCAGTGGGTACTGGAAACCTACAGTCTCCATCCCCCCTCCACAATCCCTGATATAACTTGGAATCAACGCCAGAGAGATGAAAGTCCTCTCTTACTCGGGGATACCCGATCTGGCTGTTATTAAATACCTTTAGGGTACGGAGAACCTGTCATGCGGTAGATCCCGAAAACTGGGAATCCCGGAGACGGTCTCCATCTGAATAATGTTAACCGCGTTTCATAGCAATGAATGAAGGATCTTGGTGATTGGAGAATAGAATTTCCGGTAACCTGGGTCGACATGCTAAGCAGTCGAGAATAACCAACTTGCAACGCACCAAACCGTGCAACAGACAAGAAATGGATTAATAACACCCGAGACAAGTGTCTACGGAACCACAGTTGATAAATAAAACACCAACGGTATACCAACCGACAAAGGAACTACAACGTAGTGCCCAACAAGAGAAAGTCTCAGTAACCACGACAAGTGCGTGGAACGGGCTATAAGGAGAATACGACAAAAAAAAAAGGGGGTCCCCCAGAAAGGGGAAATACCCTAGTTAATGATTATTATGTGAATACAGTGAGAATTCACCTAGACAATTGTTATCAAGACAGTAAGATCAGTGAGGGCCAACAAGGCCACTGATGACAGTGCGGGTAAAAAAATACCACAACCGTATGTGTTAAACTGATAGCCAGTAGCATGGCGCACTTGCCATAGCAAGTGCTGCTATAACAGGCTGTTCGGAAATTTATAATCACTACAAAGTACTTAGTAAAGTACCATAAAGTTAAACGAGACCACTATGACCATGGAAGGGCTTAATAGCCTAACCTCTGTGATTGTAAGTACAACCATTCAGCAAGAAGCTAGACTTGGTTAAGGTAAGAAGATGTTGTGAAACCATGAAATTTTCCTTTCACCCCAGATTTCACAAACCCTTTTCTTTCAAACCAGATTTTCTTTCAACCGACACGTTCTTTCCAACCTTCTTTAAAACCAAATCAGTAAAACCAAGAGCAAGTTGATAAGATACCGCAATGGATAAACTTCCTCGATTAAGTTCGGGAGCAGGGAATGAATATTGTCACGGGACAATATAAGGGAGTTGACAACTGAATACTTCACCTAGCGTGTGACGGACACTACAAGTGTACCAACTGTGTTTGTGGGACGACCCGCACCCGATGGATCATGTGGGCTGACAGACCTACTTATGGGTTAGTTGGGTAAGTAGCAATGTACAAAAAGATACCCCATCTATGTATACGATAGAGTCCGAAACACGGGGAGTAGTCGCTCTCGTCTACGGTCAGCAGTATAAATCAACGAGAGCTAGGATTACAAGGAATAGTCGAAGTTAAGGAATTCAGTTAAGTTAGCAAGACTAAAAGGATTAATGAACTCCTTTCAAGGAATGTTTAAAGAGTTAGGAAGTGCGATGTGCACTGACTGTTATGCAAAGACACCATATATGTCTTAAGGATCCTTAGGGATAAACTTATAGCTGGAATGGTGACCCAACCTGTACTGGCAAGCAGATGGCCTAATGTGGACACATTAATGTGCAATGAACGGGATGAAATTCCCAGAATAAGTACCTACACTACCAGTAAATGTTAATCTTCACAGAAGAAGATAATACCAGTAAAGAACGCGAAAGGCTAACTAACGGAATGTAAATGATAACTTAGCAACACCCAGGAACAATCCTTGAGGGTGTTTGCATCAACATTGTAGAATGAAATGCATGACAGAAGCACAAGGGTTGAAACTACACGGCAGTTTAGATATAATTGTCAGGAGGCGGACTGACAATCCTAAGGGGCATCCCATGAAAGGAAACGTGATGCAACGACCATGTGATACTGTACAGAGAAGTAACTGTGTGTGGACAGCCTATAATGAGCCCAGCTCACGGCAAATAATGCTTATAATCCAAAAGCAGGATATATCATATGAATTCGATTGATGGTAGAAGTTTAGGTTGTATAGTGATAGAGTGGTAAACGAACCACTGCATTAAGAGTGGGGATACCTCTCGATATCCTGAAACCGCAGGAGCAGTAGTTATGTGAATCAAGTTCAAAAATATGTTAGGATGGACGACGTTATTACTGAAAAAAAAAAAAAAAAAAAAAAAAAAAAAAAAAAAGAGCAGTCAGCTTGATACATGTGTTATAAGTGAAGCACCTGGCTGAATAACGCCGGCTTGTGACTTGAATGATAGATGCTCAAGGAGGCATTCAGTGGTCACCCAAATGAGGGATGAACCATAATGTGAATAATGTAAATTTATGTGTGGAAGTTGAGGTGACAGCAGATACGACATGGGATGTATACAATAAGTAAGAGCACGGTGCGCAACAAGCGACCGTTGTATAAATGTTGTTAAACGAAACGTAAAGATAAGATCAGTTATGAGTTAAACTCAGTGGAGATGCAAGATGAGTGATGTTAAACAGACTGGGCAATAAGCCAGTGGTCGGTACTGTGTGATGAGGAACTCAGTGTGAATTCCATGGCGAATCGCATAAGGGATTTACTGTCAGAGTTTACGCCTCTGCACTCTGTATGACTGAGTGTTTTGGTATTGCACTTGCGCAGTAATGATCGAATGAGATAGCTAGGAATTGGAAATGTTGATTGTGGATAATGTTATAATGGCCGATGCATAGGAAATGCAAGGCCGCACCAATAAAAGATACTTGTACAAAACCAAATGTGGAGACATGATTAACAGTAAGTGACTACAGTAGCACTAACTGCCAAATATCGGTATGGAATATACCCCAAATGTTGGAAATAGCTGAGAGAGCACTACACACTAGGTAGTAGCTCAATCTCAACCGACAATCGGAAGGGAACAAGTCAATCATTGTGAAATACATTGTATACACAGTAAATGTTATGAAGTGGATGAAAGTTTAAACTCACCGAATCGCTAGGTAAAAGATACCGTGCGTCGGTTGAGAAACCATTGTTACCAAGATGAAGGTGACAATTGGGGATGTACAATACAGTAAGAATAACAAAGGGCAATTAAGCTCTACAGTTATTAGTTTCGCAGCAGAAACTAGTGAACCAGTGATTCAATGTATGTACATGTGAACATGAGTGAATGGCTAATTATTAATGCCTAAAAGCCTCACAGGCCAGGACCGAAACCGGTTATGAGTTATAACTCCAATGCGAATTCTTGGTTTAGGACTAAACCGCCAATATGGTTAAGATCCTCTAATCAGAATCCATTGTGTAATAGACCGCGTGGAAGTTAAACACTTCACGACGGCAGAGCATTTAAGCAATGTTTAGTGATTGATTACGTGGGCGTAATCCCTTTTAAGGGGGGTAGAGCGCAAAACCACTTGGTGTATATTACCGTACAAGTGTACGTAGTGTATGTGACTCATATTGTGCATAGCACAAAATTATTGTTTGTTTTGATGATTGGTGTGTGTGTTACGTAAACATACACATTCATTCATGGTTTAATTGTGGTAATTGCGCACAGAGGATGCGAATACCATTGTGTGTGTGTTTGTTAACAATTGTGTGTGATTGTACAAGTGTGGGGAGTAGAGAAACTCCCGGGGGAATAAAAGCCCCGACAGTGTATAAATGTAAAACCAGGTGTTGTATTTTGATAAAATATATGTTATATATATATATTTATAGTGATGCATGAAAGGGCATGATACCGACATAGAACCTAGTGAGAATAAGATTCCCTAGGCAACATGATTAAAAGTGAATGGAGGTAACTGATAGACGGAGTTCTATCCTTTGGAGATGTTGTGATCATGACTAGAATGATTCAAAGATAGAAAATTGGAAATGAGTGACTTACTTGATGCTTGAAAATGAAGTGGGAGGTGGAACTTGATTTGCATGTGATCAAGGGAAGCCGAACACAAATTGGGGTGGAAGGATAGTTCAACACTGATGCTGATCACATCAGGGTTGGATGACTCTTGAAACTCCCTATAAGTGGTCACGAATAACCACGCTAAGAAAGAAGCAAAGAGCTTAAGTTGGACTTGGAGTTGTGTGTGTTTTCAAAAGGATTTTAAATTGGTATTTATAAAACGTTGATGGATACTTTACGTAATTAAAGTTCTCTTACTTAACCTCACAAGGAAATTTTAAACTTATGTGATTGTTTTAATCTCCTAAAGGCACGGGGACGGAAGGTGTCCATCGCGACCGTGTTCTACGGGATCACAGTGTATATCAAGGATATTTTTGATTGCTATACATGCTCTGACATGTTGTGTGGTATGTGTAACGAATGATTGTTTTGACTTGGATTTCCTAAAGTGTATACTATCAAGGCCTATGAGTCTAAATGTGTGGTGTTAAATAGACCTACGTGTCTAAAGACTGTTATGTTATCGGGACCTATGTGTCCAAATGTTGTGATATTACCCAAGACCAGTGAGTCCAAGGGGTTGTTATGTATGTGTAAATGTTGTTAAGATACCCGGACCATAGAGTCCGAGGTTATCATTTGGATATGTTATGTTATGTGTGGATGTGAATGTGTTGCCCGGACCATCAAGTCCGAGGTTGTGATGTAAAGTGTGTTTGGTTAAGGAAGTTTATTTCCAAGTGATTCTGTGTTCTAATTAATGATGTGTGAAAAGTGTGAACTTCGAGG
Source organism: Limonium bicolor (assembly GCA_023374045.1). Lineage (NCBI taxonomy): Eukaryota > Viridiplantae > Streptophyta > Magnoliopsida > Caryophyllales > Plumbaginaceae > Limonium > Limonium bicolor. Next base: position 87,662,029 of record CM041781.1, on the reverse strand, counting down.
ACGAAGTTCTTTTAAGGGGGGTAGATTGAAATACCCCAAACCTTGATATGTGGTTTAAATATCAAATTATGGTATGTAAAGGCTAAAAAGTGCCTTAGTAACATCAGTGAACAATTAAACCATAATAAATGCAATAAAGCGTTAAGACACAGTTTGAGCAAAAACATGCTCTAAGCTATGAGTGAACTTGGTTAGGACCCAAAGAGCCTACCAAGACTTGATAACATTTAATTATGATTTAATGAGGCTAAATAAGTCCTTAGGAAACTTTGGTAGACAATGAAACCAAACAAAACACAAGGTAATACCTTAAAGTGAATATGAGCAAAAATGTGCTCTAAGCTTGGGATGAATGTGTATAAGACCTAATGGTCACACCTATACCTTATTTATATGTTAATGAACATATTAAATCAATTACTAAAGAAAACCAAGCTTGAAAAAAGTTAAAACACAAAATGTGCTTTAAGGAGTCTTAAAGCACGTTTTTGAAAAATTGTCTTGTAAATGAGTTTTGAATGGCTAAATGTCCATCATTACTCTTTAATTAACATGTGTACTATATAGTATCACATTTGGGTGGCCATATTAGTGGGAAATCAAAAATTTCACTTCTATGTGCCTTGTTATAGGTGAATAGTGATTTTTATAACTAGTTTGTAACATATAATGTTATAAGTAATTAAATTGGTCAACAAAGACCATTATACCCTCCTAGGCATATGGGGGCCGGTTTTTCATGGTGTGAGTCACCAACATGTAAAAGAAATCAAATAAGTAAACTTAAGCTTAAAGTAAAGTACTATTTGCTTTAACTTACAAATATCTTCAAAAGTAACTTCTATCTTCATTCTCCCTTCCTTTCCTTCATTTCCCACGGTTCCAAACACCACCACCAACCTCTCTTCTTCATTCTCTCTCGGTAATACCACTACCTCCATGAGAACTCAAGCTTTGAACTCTTGTCAAATCTTGCTCTCTTGACCAAATCAAAAACAAACACCACCATTCTCTTAGTTAAGCCAAGCTCTACAATCTTGTCTCTTCAAAACTTCAAAACCTCCATTTCGGTGCCAAGAGAAACCACCATGGGAGGAGCTTGAGCTCATCTTTTCACATATTCTTGTTCTCCTTTGCTTCAAGGTAAGGAAACTCAAAGAAAATCCATGTTTCCTCCATGTTTTGTTGTTGTCCGAAAATTCACCATTAATGGAGCTCTTATATTGCCTTGTTCTAGCTTCATTTGAATCTTCCAAGGACTAGGAGGAGTCCTCTCTTGATACTTGTTCAAGTTCTCTTCCAATTCCAAGGTAAAACAATTACCTTAATGTGTTAAAACAATATGTGTAACTAGGGTTTACAATGAGATGAAGCATAATGCTTGAATACTCATTATGTTGTTTGTATAATGTTTAGAAGTTGACAAACAACCAAACACCCCACCGGTTTACAAGGAACCAAGAAAGAATTTGTGAGGAAAAGAGGTAAACAAACTATCTCAATGTAGTTTAAATGCCTTAGGAAATGAGCTTGATTTGCTTGATAAAATACCTAAGGAGCCAATGGTGAGTGACCTAGTAAAGTGTTCTCAAGGAGACTAGTAAAAGAACATATGTTTTGGTGTATGTATTTGCAGGTCAAAGGCATTAATATGTGGGAAATTCAGTGTTTAAGGTTATGCAATTTAAGGGCCTAAGAGCCATGTTATTTAAGGGCCTAAGTGCCAAGCAATTTAAGTTATGCACTATATTGTGATGTAGTGCTTAATGTGTGAAGTTTGTGTATAAAGTGTGTTTGATGGATTTTAGGTGTTCTTGCATGAAATAAGGTAAAAACCTAAGTGTTTGGATGTGAGTAAATACAAGAGAAGCTATGGCCAAATTTGGAGAAATGTGTGAGAAGTTCTAAGTGTTTTAAGGAAGTTTTGGTGAACTAGGAAGTGTTAAAGGTGAATGAATGTTTACTTGAGAAGAACACATGTGTTAAGGTGATTTAGAGCGATGTAAGGATTTAGGTGTTGTCTTTGAAGTTCTAGGAATTCAATGTGTGTTTTGGTGAATGTATTAAAGTCTTGGAGGAGTTGTTAAAGGTTTAGGTAAGTGATGTGAAAAAGGAGATTTAATTAGTAAGAAAAGAAGTTGAGGGATGATGATAAGGTGTAGAGGATACACCTTGGTATTTTGGTCATTATAGGTGAAATGCCACCTAGAAATCATAAGGAGAAAACATTGTAAGTGTTAGGAATTTTGTGGAGATATAAGTAAAGGTTTAAGGAATTAGGAAAAATAATTTTGTGAGTGTTTAAGAATATCTTAAGGGTGTGTTTGAAGTGCCAAATGATGTTAGAACACATTAAGAGGCCTTAGGAGAAGTTTGGTGAAGATTTGACAAAGTTTGGGTAAGTTTAGGAGGCGACCGACCCAGGGGCCGACCCAGTTTGTGGGTCGGTCGAGCCTCTGTAAAATGTTAAGAATATGTTCGGTAATGGACCGACCCAGAAGGTTGGGTCGGACATGGGTCGGTCGGTCAAGTTTCAAAGGTGGAAAAATGTTCGCACATGGACCGACCCAGAATGGTGGGTCGGACGTGGGTCGGACGGGCATGTTAATAAGGAAGTAAAAAGGGTTCTGTAATGGACCGACCCAGATGTGGGTCGGTCGGTGGGTCGGTCGGACCAAAGATGTTGATTAAGGTTGTGAAATGATATGAGATGATGGGGATTGGTAGGTAATGATGTTATAAGGATGTTAAGGACATGTTAGGTGAGTTTTAATGACAATAAGTGGGTGAAAGGTTGTAATTAAATGTGAAAGTAAAACAAGTTAAAATGTAAAGTTATTTAACCAAGTTAACGGGGAAAAGTTATAAGCGTTAGACTTTAAACAAACATGTTACCCCAATGTTAATAAAACACATGTGATGTTAACAGTGGTTCGAGAATTACTCGAGGAACATAAATGGACAGGATAAGTGGACTCCGGTGACAGGTATGGTTTTCTTGCAACCTGTGTCCTAACGGATTACACCGGCTTGTATGCCAATGTGTTTTTCTGTATGTTTGCCACGTTATGATATAAACCATGAAACGAGTTTACAGTCATTATTGTTATTGTATGTTTACGTGCCGATACCGGTAACCTCTAATGCGCTTGAAGGGCTAGTTAACCACTATTAGGTAAACGTAAGAGAACGGTATCCGGTAATAACGTTTCCGACCTAAGGAACGTTCTAACCACGGCTATGCGTGAGTTGGATATGTAATGTTTGTGCGTGGTGTTTGTATGTGAATGTATGACTCTCTTTTCCCTTGTGTATGTCTGACAAGACTTAACTCAATGTTTGTGATTGTTTAATAAAGTTCAAAGATGAACTTCTAATAAGTGCTAACGGGGGGAATGAGGAGTCCGGTCTGTTCCGGCCACGCGTGTGAGTATGGGGGTCGTTGTCATAGCAGGTTCGATCCTCTCTGTATGTATGGTTGTTTTCCAATTTGGTTCCCAACCTACCCTTTAGCTTAACCAAGGCTATTACTGACTCACGTCGGGCCACAGGGGCATACTATTGTTATGTTTGTTTCGGTGTGCTTGGATCACTATATCCGAGACACCTTGTGTTAAGTTAACCGTTCATTTAACGAACGGTAACGAGTTATGTAACGAGCTTATCATGAGACTGGCAACAATCTCTAGGCTCACCAGTATGTTGGTGATGTTTGGGTCGGTTCCTAAGAGAATCATTCCCGTTGTGTTATGTGTTTTGTTGTGATGCAATATTTATTGCGGTGTTATGTTGTGCACATGGAAACGTGCAAAGTGTTGTTAAGTGTTGTTACGTAGTGTATGTTAATGTTGTAAAATGTGAAGTGTGTGGATCATGGAAATGATTCCAAGTTGTGATAAGAGGCATTTGAGGATAACCCGATTTAAGGGTATGTGTCGTCTATTAAGGAAGTAGCTCCGTTGGAGGAGAAACACTCTAGGCATGATGAATACCATGGGTGACTTGTTAAGTAGGATGTATTATCCGATTGTTGAGCCCATTGAGGCGAAATGTTTAATGTTGTGTGTTTGTTGTTACATGTATGATTTAAATATAATCAACTGCATGCTAAGACGACAATTAGTTGTGCGTGGCCCGGTAGCATATGGGCTGCGGGATTACCATACCAGCAAAGGTGCTGAGCCCCTTGGGGCCACCCCTTTCTCTTCTTTTCCTATTTCAGGTACAAGAGCTGGAAGCCGTCGAGAGTAAACGGGTAGTCATTGTACATGGGTATTCATTTAAGTATATATATACAGTAGGTGTAGTAAGACCGATATTGTTGTCGGCACCAGTTTAAATACTCGGTATAGTTGATAAGGTGTATGTTGTTGTTGATGTTAATGGAAAGGAATAATAATGTATAGTTGCTCGGGAATTTAGCCCATCAGACCGGTACAATGTGTATGTATTAGCCTTGTTAGCCACGTGGGTGGCTAACGGCGTGTAACACCAACAAGATAAGTAATGTGATGAGGTTGTTCTTCCGCTGCATTTGTTGTAAGTATGTTAATGTTGGATGGGGGTGTTCACTAAACAATCCCACGGGGTTGTAACGCATCAAAACGCAAATCCAGAACACACATAGAATTACCACAAACCAGAAACCACACAAACATATGCGGAAAACAACGGAACCAAAACCCCCGTGGGCGAACGCACACAACCGAATCCATCCACCACCTACCTCACATCCGTAGCTAAGCCATCTCTGCGGACTCTACGCATCGCCTTCTCGAATCTCCAATCTAATGTCAATCCCTCGAATAGAATTGATCCCAAATACAAATCCAAAATCAGAAAAGAGGAGAGGAAGACTCAATGAAGAACGAAATCGGAATCTACAAACCAACTTGACAGACGACTGACAGACGAACAGAATTCCACAGGCGGATCTCCAGCAATTATCAATCAAAAGAAATTGAAGAAGAAGATGAGCTAAGGGAGGAGAAGTTGAGGGCGATGGAACTGTCGTGAATTGACGTCGGGGAAGTGGAAGGAGAAAAATAACGTGAATAGAAGTTTGAGAAAGGAAGAGAATAAATTAAAGAATTAAGGAGTCCCTTCCTTAACTAATAAATAAATAAATAAATAAATAAATAATGGAAGCGTGTTATTTCTAATTCTCCTTCCTCAAGTTATAACCATAATGATTAGAGAAATGTCATAACATTATTACATAAGATTAGCATGCCACGAAACTCCCTTTGCGAATCAGAAGGATATGATAAAATAAATAAAAAAAAATCTGGGGTATAACAACATTACATAATGTTATGTGGTCAAAATGGAATTTAAATAAAGATAAGGACTGTACCGAATTATTAAGGTTAGAAATATGAATTTTAGACTATGGTCTATAATGTTATAAATGTTATAACAATTATATGGTGTTAATGGATTTAAATGGAATTAATAAGTAAGGATATTCACATTATATAATGTGACAAACTATAAATAAATAAGATTTATAAACTAAGGTATTTATTGAATAAACCTTAGTGGTTGTAAATATACAACATAAAATGTTACATAATATTAGGATAATAATCTTAATACAAGTTGTATAATATAAAACAACTAATGGGAATAATCATCTAATATAAGATGATAAAATGTAACGTATAATATAAGAGTTTTATAACTCATGGAACTTACCTAAATGGTAAATATATACATATACAAGAATGATGTATATAAGGATGGATATATATTATGGTTGAAAACCATATAATATAATGGTGGTTATTAAAAAAAATAGTTACAAACTATAAGTTATGAGTTTTTGAATGCAAATATAATTTTCTAAGATAATGGATAATATAATACAATGTATTATAATGGATGGTGGGAAAACGATACAGTATGAAAAACAATACAATATAATAAGTCATGCATGCATACATGCAACAATAGGTTATATACCTAAATTAATTGGTGGATAAGATTAAAAAAATATAATGAATTAAACTTAACAGTCGAAACAGTTCGACATACGAGTTTTAGTAACAAAGCCGACCGGTTTAGAGAAACCCGTAACAAATAACTGTAGAAATCCGGGGTTGAACTGTCGGGGTTACTTATTATTCGGAAATACCTGATGTAGTTAGTCATGGAGACTGACTTATAGTTTTAATACCGTTTAGATCATACTTCAGACGAGGACGCTTGACAAGCTAGTGGACTACACTGCACATCCTAGGTCTTGGTGAACGGTATGTAAAGGGGTTTGATCCGAGTTGTCCTAAGGAAGCTCCTTGGTCTCAGATTTGGTTGATATAACTTGTATGTTATGTGTGTGGATACATGTATGTGATTAAGTGTTACTGCATTAATTATTTATGCACAAGCATCCTACGGGGCTAACACTGCGTCAACTATAGATCGACTTATATAAACATACATATACGTTATTGTGATGACATGACGGTTACTTGATATAATACCATAGTATTAATATTAAGTATATGGTAACCTAAGTAAAATACTTAGGGACGAGTCACGACATTGTCGGTCTCTAGATCATGGATCTCGAACATGAATATGACCTAGATTACTTCTAGGTATGCGTGAGACCCATTGGGTAGCTAATTAATAATTATATTCTCCATAAGACTAAGAGCATATCTTAAACATTATGAGAGAGAGATGGTGTGAGTTGAGGTGAGGAATCCCGGTAGTTTACGAACTACTTGGTTGCGCATTTGTGATCACTGAGGGGTACCCGATCGGGTTCCGCTCCAGGTTATACCCAACGAGCCCTATTTGGATCGTGGGTCAGGTGGCTACGGCCTTTTATATGGATGCCTTACGAGGCTAAGTGAATAATATGGGGCCTCCGGACCTCTGACGAAATGAGCACTTTTGTGTGTACGGGAGGACTACTGTCCATGGTGAGGTTATGAGGTTGTCTTAACATGACGCCCAACTGGTATTAATTAAACATGGATTGGATGGGGCCTTAAAGGCCAAGGTAAATTAACTATGGAGACTGTACGCTACGGCGAATGTACATTGTACATTATTAACTAAAGAAATTGTACGCCACGGCGATTGTACATTGTACATTATACTGTGATTATTCGATACGTTCGATATACAATTGTTGGTTGAGATATTAAATGAATGTTTGGATTGGATGGATGGCTGAATGTTTATGGATATTTGGATGGATGATTATGTATATTATACATTTATATTACAGTGTTGATTATTACTGTAAAATGGTAAAGCTGAAACCAATCTAATAATAAGATGGTTAAATGACTAAGTGACCAATAGGGTCCAGGCCCGGCATACTCAGCGTCTATCGCTGATACTACACCATATGCAGGTTGTTGATTATCGCCGAAGCCGAAGTGCGGGAACAGGGTAATTAGAGTCTATTTTAATTACCGCACATGGAGTTGTATTATGGTAAGGTTATGTATATTCAGGATTGGGTAGACGCTCACTTGTCGATGTTTATGGTTTGTGGACTTAGTATGATGTATAGGAGTTTTCTCGTTATCACCGCGGTTAGCAGTTTGTTTATGTTGGTTGTTGGATGTAGTTTGGCTTCGTTACTCGCATGGGCGAGTAATGGCCGGTGACACCCGAGTGAGTATTGTTGTTATTATTATTTCTTCCGCTGTAAGACGTTTTATTTATTGCTACGTGAGGGATTATTACGTGATTATGGAGAGGGGTGTTACATCAGTGATCAGAGGAAGCACTACACACTAGGTAGTAGCTCGACCTCAACCGACAGTTAGTCGGAAGAACCAAGTGAATAATCACAAAGATACACAGCAGTATACACAATAGAATTCTAGAGAACTGGAGAGAAAACCAAAAAACTCATCAAGTTTGCGTACGGTAAGAAATACCACGCGTCGATTGAGAGACCTTGTTCCCAAGATAAAAGGGATAAAGGGATATGTACAACTCATTAAGAATAACGAGAAGGGCGAATTAAGCTCTAAAGTTATCAGGTCGTGCAGCAGAAGCTAGTGGGCCATAATTCTAAGGTTTAATACACCTAGTGAATACGAACGAATGGCTAATTATCAATGCCTTGAAGCCTGAGAGGCTAGAACTGAACCCGGTTATGAGTTAAACAAACTCCAATGAGAATTCGTGGTGCAGGGACTAAACCGTCATATGGTTAAGACCCTTTGACCAAAACACATTGTATAATAGACCGCATGGAAGCTAAAACGCTTCATGACACTTATATTTAGTGAACCAATATTCAATGATAACATATGGTACATTACGTGGGTGTAATCCTGTTTAAGGGGGTAGAGCGAAAAACCGCTTAGCGTATGTTTTACGTATTAGGTGCGTAAACTACGGTATGCATAGCACAAAAGAAATTGTTTTGATGATTGGTACGCACGTTATATAAACATATGTATTCATTTGTAGTCTTGATTATGGTCATTGCGCACAGGAGATGCGAATACCATTGATATGAACATAGCTACCTTGTAACTCCAGTGTGGGAATACAAGTGTAAAGGAGTAGAGAAACTCCTGGGGAATTAAAACCCTGATGCTATATGTCTATTTGAGACCGGATATAGTATTATGATGTATGAGTCGGTATGAAACCGATGTGGAACCTAGTAGGAATTGAATTCCCTAGGTGATTTGATTTTAGGTGAATTGAGAATGATCGATGACTAAGTTCCATAATGTGGAAATGTATTGATTTGTGATTATGACTAGAAAGATTAAAAGATAGAAAATGGGAAATTATTGAACTATTTGTTGTGTGAAATTGACGTGGGATGTCGAACGTGATTTGCTAGCGATCAAGGGAAACTGAACACAAATTGGGGTGGAAGGATAGTTCAACACTGATGCTGATCACATTAGGGTTGAATTATTCTTGAAGCTCCCCGTAAGTGGTCACAAGTAATCACATTAAGAATAAATGCAGTTAGCATAAATTGGATTTGGAGTTGTATTATGTTTTCAAAAAGGATTTTCAACCAGTATTTGCAAAATGGATTTTTCTTCAAACCTGAGAATGAGGACTAGTTTGGAAACCACTACCACTTACCCGAGGGCTACGGTCCTTTGTCTTGATGACCGGGAGAACGGTGGGAGTGAGGACTAGTTTTGAAACCACTACCACTAGCCGAGGGCTGCGGTCCTAAGTCTAGATGACCGATAGAACAGTGTCAGTGTGTGTTTTGTTTTTTTCCAAGGGCAGCGGGACGTAGAGAACTCATGTGTTTGGATGACCTAGAGTGCCTGTGGATATCTATATATGTGAATGTTTTGATCAAGGAACCAAAGGAACTGTGGGCCAGAGAGTGTAAGTGCCCATTAGTCATGAATCGGCCGTGAACCATAAAGCGTAAGTGTTCAGCTTGACCGGTACTTGCGGGATCACAGAGTGTATTACTCGATATGGGATTCGAGGACTGTAGTGCCTTCTTGTCTTCGGGCCGACCCCATGGAGAGAATACAAAAGAGTATTTTTGATTGCTATACATGTAGTGACATGTTGTGTGGATGTATAGTATGCATCAAGACAGACGTGTTGAGTCTGTAAGGTTATATATATGTTATGACCTTGGTATATGATGTTTATGTGATTAACAATATTAGATCCATCAACTTTGAGGGCAAAGTTCTTTAAGGGTGGTAGATAGAAATACCCCTAACTTAAAAATGATTAATTATTCTAATATGAGGTTTAGAGGCCTAATGATTCCTAAAGAATATTGGTGAAGAAAGTTAAACCAAAAGAAAGTGGAAAACGCTTAAAAGGCACAAAACGTAAAAACGTGTGTTACGCAACCATAGGAGGCATAAGACCTCAACAAGGGTCCTAGATGGATTCCTAAGGCTTATTCACACACTAAGAAAATATGGGAAAAATTCCCGAAGAAAACGAATCCATATAGTTGATTAAAAACGCAAATGAAGTCCTAAAGCACGTTTTTCGAGAAAACCCAAAAATGTGACTTTAAGTGGTCTAATGGACTTGTAAAAATTATAGTTTATCATATAACTATAATTAAACCTTAATTAAGGTCAAAGATCCACTAAAATTAAATAAACGAGAAAAATCCAGAAAACGAGCCTGGTTGATGAATAGTGCCAAACCGGGAAATTTAGGAGCATTTTTTGCGAAAAGACGAAAACACCCCCAGCTTAAATATTAAGGGGGCCGGTTTTATTAAGTGTGACTCCGCACTTTTGTATCTAAGTGAGTCCCCTGCATACGTGTAATCGTGATTGGTTAGAACTAGTGAAATTAAAATAAAAGAAAAGAAATTAAAACTCAAAATAAACGTCGGGCTGCAAACAAATCCCGGTCGTGGTAGTATAGTAAAGTGTAAGCGACCGGATATCGAACCGTGGGACTAAGGTGAATTATATAGTACCTAAGAGTGTCACAAAAAGGGGGGAGTTAATTGACTTGTTTTTGAAAAGTAAATAACAGATTAATTTAGTGAATTGAAGTTAAATTAAACGGAACTCCGGGTTCAGGTTAATATGATCTGATTAATTGTGCTATCTCTACCGGTTTAATAAAATAATTTGGCAAGATTCCTGTTATTATCTTATGGTCCGATGAAAACTCATAAGAACTCGTTTACCTGAAAATGCAAGGTCCGATGAAAACTCAAGCAAAATGCGTGTAAACGGCAGAGGAGTGTGAGGAATTTTATTCTTGCAACTTGTACTAACTTATCCGATGAAAATAAGTTCCTATAGTTTTACGGCTTAATTAACCTATCTGTTTGTCACCGATCAGATTAGAAACAGATTTGGTAAGGCTTTTTAATAAATCAATGAAATTTATTTAAAAGGGAGAGAAACAAAACTTTAATCGTAACAAACTGAATTTATTTTAACCGGTAGAAATATAGATTACACAACTAAGCAAACCATAATTAAACCTTCGCCCGGAGTAAATCCTCCTTAGCCTGACATATTAACTGGTAATAAGTCAGACAGAGGTTGGACGTAATAATAATACGAGAGGTGTGGATGGGGAATGGAGAAATGAAGAGAAAGAAGAGTGGGAGCGTACGTAAGATTTCTGTATATGAAATGAGAGATTTGGAGTGTTGAGTTTTGGGGGTGGAACGTGTGTGAGCGTGAGTAGTTTTTGATGAAGTAGCGGTGGCTTTTTATAGAGGAGAGGAAGAAGAAGAAGAAGATTGATTGCAGACAGAGGTGGAGACAACGCATGAGTGAATTAAGGTAGGCGGTGGGCGGAGTAGATGGATAAGGCAGAAGCGAGTCAGCGAAGAAGAAAACTGTTCACGTCTGGGAATTTACATGTGTCCGCCTTGTTGTCCGCCCAGGGTTATGCGGACGATACACACGTCCGCTAGCTGTCCTCGCCTCTGTCCGCCCAGACCCATGCGGATATCTCTGTCTGTCCTCGCCTCTGTCCGCCCAGGCTCACGCGGTTGTAGCCGTGTGGTGTCCGCCCGGACAAAATGAGTCCTGTCCGCCTAATGGCATGCGGACACATATGTGGTCCGCCTAACTCGTCCGCCCAACGGCATGCGGACACAAGGGTGGACTTATTTTCTTCTACGAATTTTCACCGGCTCTAGATTGTTCGTTTGGACTCCGTTTTCTAAGCCGTTTGCGTCTATGCGTTCGTCTCTTCGTCTACTTTACTCCTAGCTTGGTTTTCCTCATGTTTAAACAATAAATTTGTGAGATAATAATAAAACATAAACTAGAGGAAAACTAACCGAAGTGGAGAAATGAGCAAGAAAACTGCTAATATAATATATGAAATACACCTATAAAACATGCTCATTTCGACACTTATCACACCCCCACACTTATCTTTTTGCTTGTCCTCAAGCAAAACCACGTACCCAAGCAAGTAGGAAATGCTCAATACTAAAAAATATTATTATGAAGGGTAGGATAAAGAGGTGAACAGTTCATGATCTTTTTAACTTATTGAGGAGTGTGATCCAACAACTGCTGGTGGCATAGGTGTGCTCAGGGTAAAAATAAAATATAGAGTTTCGGGGTATGATCCAAGGTACTTCAATGCTTATTTGTTTAGGCGACTCTGAGAACTTTTACCATGGCCAACTTCTCTCAAGAATGGGCATTTGAGGAGAAAACAAAAGGAAAAATAGATTCATGCATTTGTTTCACTTTTACATAAGGGATGAGAAGATAAAATGTAGGCATCACGCCTTTGTATTTAAGAACAATCAACTCTCTTTTGTTGGTTACCAATGGTGTCTCGCAAGTCCCTTATTATTTTTTTGTATTCTTCTTTCTTTCTTTCTTTTTTTTCAACAGAGAAGCACCCCTTAGCAATCCCTAAGAGAGAAGACAGAAAGAAACCCTGAGCAATAAAATCCAACCATTTGCAGATTATTTGGTCACACCGCATCAGAAAAATGCTCCTCAAAAGTAATCAAATGAAAATTTTTAAATTTGTACCATTTATCCCACAATTGATAATAGTATTTGTTTTTAAAGAGAACAACCTTTATTAGCAGGGTACATAATTTTAATTTTTGAACAAATGCAAGATAAGCAGAGAGATTTAAACATTTTTAGCACAAAATGCCCTGAAAAGACTCTTCCCCCACACTTAAGCTCAAGCAATGCCCTCATTGTGTAGATGGAAATAAATTAACAGGGCATACAATTAATAAAGGAAAGAGTGTACTCCCCAGATCTCGTAGAGTGTGTAGAGCTCCCCACACTTGAGTGCAGCTGTGGAATGTCATGAAATGTACCTGTAAGGAATATTCTACACAGCCAGAAGAACTCAAGTAATACCTGCATTTTATTATAACACAATAAAGGGAAATATAGTACAAAAAGGAAAACAACATTAAATTAAAGGAAAGACAAAAGATAGATAGTGGGTTGCCTCCCACCAAGCTGCCCGGGTTTAATGTGTCTAGCTAGACACATGTTCGTCATTATCCCGGTTCATAAATGAATATTGACAATGGTAGTACCGGGAACAGGAAATTGGCAATATGTAGGACCGAACCACCTGGATCAAAACAAAGAATTACGGCAACAATTACAGTAGGAAAAGACAAACTCCACAAAACCTGGTTTTGAAGGAGGTGTTTGCTGCCATTAATATTGTATTGAAAACCGGGTGATGGTGGTAGTGCTTCCTCAAACTAGAGAATGTAAACATTCTCCTTTTGTTGTTTAGCCGTATGGATGCAAGATGGTAGTGGTGGTGCTAGCTCAGAGTCAAGGATGTAAATTTCCTCCCCTAGAATGAAAATGAAGGTGGAAGTGGGCTTCATGGTGGGTTGGGTGGGCATTATTTTTCTTTGTCGAAGGGCCCAGATTTTTCAATAAATGACCCTCGGTGTGAGGATCAAAGTTGGATGGCTCCTCCTCCTCGAATTTGAGGATGTAAATATCCTCATCATTTTGAAGAGGCTCATAGGAAGAGCCCTGATTGATTTCAACTTCAGAGGGAGATGGCTCCTTGAAGGTGATATTGGTGTTTTGTTTGGATGTTCTGACGGGAGCGAGCATTTCCTCCTTTTCATTTTTGAGGATGTAACTATCCTCATTTTCTGGATATAGCACAGAGAAGGAGGGAAAATAACGGTAATTGACTTCAGAGGGAGGAGACTCCATGAAGTTGAGGTAGAAGTTGTCCTCTGATGGCTTGTCTTCAAGCTCAAGCAGAAGGTTTGATACCGTTTGCTCATTTTCAAACGGGGTGGTGATATAGAGTAACTCAAATCCTCAGGTAAATCGTCCACTATATGAACCAGTTTGCTCTCCGGTTGCTGTTGATGTAAGGTCTAGTGGACCTTCCATCATTTCGTTTATCGCAACTAATTTGGCATAGAGCTTCAGTTGGTTCATGTCGAGGTATTCTTCCTCGGCCTACTGCTCCACTTCAGGGACCATTTCACTCTCGGGTTGTTGCTCCTTTTGAGCTTATGTGATGGGCTGGTCCACTACGTAAATTGCACTTGCATACTCTTTTGGATTTGGATTGGTTTGCGAGGGAAATTACCAGTGGCCTTTGTTGGGTAAGGAGTTGTTGAATCTGGGACTGCAAGGCTTTTTGGTCATTGCGCAGGGCTGGGACCTCCTCTTGCGTATCTCGGGACTTACCCATCATTGCCTTAAACATCTCGTGCATTTGAGACATTTCAGACTCAGGATTCCAAGGAGGTGGAGTTTGTCGACTCGAAGAAGCATCATTGCCGTAAGGTTGTTGCTGATACTGCCTCTGGCCTCCTTGAAAATTGGACTGAGGTCTGTATTCTGGGATGTTTGTAGGGTATGTGGGTTTGTATTTTCTGTTTGTTTGAGTAGCGAAGGTTGGATTGCACGTTACGTTGCTAAGGTTGTCTGTATCCTGAATTGTTGGTGAGATAGTTTGCCTCCTCCGTGCTTTTTTTCTTGTATTTGGGGGCATGTTCATAGTCATGAGGCCCACAACATTGCTACAAGAAAAGTTGGAGATGATTGGGATAGAAGCATAGCCTGGAGGGGTAGTAGATGATCAGGAAATCATCGACTTAGCTTGCTGGGGGAAGGAGTTCATAGCCATCTGCTCAACCACTTTCTGCAGAGTACTTACTTTTGTTGCCTGCTGAGCATTGCTTTCCATGAGTTGCTCATGGCTTTTCATCAGCTGGCCAAACTTGTTATCACTTTCCCCAACATGATATAAACCTTGAGTACCGCTCCTTGATCCACCGGAGGCCCTGTCTCTGATTTCTTCACAGAGAGATTCCATGCTGTTCAGAAATTGTGCTCCTGGCTTTTTCAGAATGTCAGCCCCTAACGAGGACAGTACCATTGTTCTGCACGGACCGATCAAGCCTTTGTAGAACAATTGTGATACTTGTTCTTTCGTCAGACCATGGTGAGACAAGTAAGTAGTAGTCCTTTGAAACGATCCCAAGTTTCACAAATATTCTCCGACCCTGGTTGCTTGAAATTATAAATTTCAGCAATCATCTCCAATGTTCGGCTTGGGGGTAGGAATTTGTCGTAGAACTTGGTGGCCATGTCATCCCAAGTACCTATTGTAACACCCCTCTCCATAATCACGATATAATCCCTCACGTAGCAATAAATAAAAACGTCTCGCAGCGGAAAATAACTAACAATTACAAAACTCACTCGGGTGTCACCGGCCATTACTCGCCCATGCGAGCAACGTAGCCAAACTACATCCAACTTCCAAAATAAACAAACTGCTAACCGCAGTGATAACGAGAAACTCCTATACATCATACTAAGTCATAACCATAAACATCGACAAGTGAGCGTCTACCCAATCCTGAAAAATACATAACCTTACCATAAGACCATACACCATCTTCATTACTATACAACGTCTCCAATTACCCTGTTCCTGCTCTTCAGCTCCGACAATGATCAACAACCTGAAATGGTGTAGTATCAGCGATAGACGCTGAGTATGCCGGGCCTGGACCCTAATGGTCACTTGTCATTT